>CM053591.1:184327189-184345035 GCA_028646515.1 Pseudochirops corinnae
CGGACGCTTATCTCCCTCTTTCACAATCCCCCCTCCTCGCAGCTGGTGCTAATCCGGGCTCACCTGAGAGCTTTCTCTGCACCTCCCGCCCGGCCGCCCCCCGGGGCACAGCCGCAGCTTCAGGCCAGGCTGGTTTCGGTTCGCAGTGCTGATATGGTTCCTCGTAGCCGAGCTGACTTTAGTGGGAAGTATCTTTGTGTGCGATTTGAAGTTCTAGGTTGGTCCAGAGTCCTATTCCATGGGTATTTTGGGGTGGCTATGTGAGAGCTGCGATATATTGCTGCTGCTACGCCACCATCTTGGCTCCGCCCCCCCACCGAGTTTCAAATTAAGACTCTGTTAAAGAAACAGAAGGTATGAACCCCTCTTGCTGACAAAACAAGAAGGAGCCGAACAGGTAACTCCTGTTGCTGATGTGACAGGAAGGGGCTGAACAGGGAGGAGCTATACTGTATTTAAGGAAGAGCACAAGCTGGACAGTCAGAACTTCTTGGGATAAGCATTGTGGAGGCAGGGCAGCTGCTGCTAGACTGAAGACTGAACTAAGAATTGAGAAGAACTGAGAAGAGGAATGAGAATTGAGAACTGAGACGGGATTTCTTGGAGCAAGCCACATGGAGTCTGGATAAAGTGATTTTGATTTTGAGAATGGAGCTTGTTGTGCAGAGGATTCCTGAGGGCCAGCTGGAGCTGCTGAGGATTTCCAAGGGCCAGCCAGACCTGTTGAGGACTTCCAAGGGCCAGCTGGAGCTGCTGAGGATTTCCAAGGGCCAGCCAGACCTGTTGAGGACTTCCAAGGGCCAGCTGGAGCTGCCAAAGACTGAGGAAGCATGACTATAGTGCCAGGATTTTATACAAATGTTTTTATGGCTTTATTAATGTGGATGCATGTTATTGTGGCTTTGTTAAGCCTTGACTTCCCAGGAACAGAGACTGTGAAGGATTTGAGATGGACTGGACACTGTGAGCTCTAATGTGAAGCAGGAACTGCATAGAGAGGTGGACAAAGTACTGGGAGCTGCCTGCCTTTCAACCCAGGTGACAGTTTGGTAGATTCAGGTAGGAGCTACCTGCCTCAAGTGAAGATCAAAAGACCTCTCCATGAATACTGAGTAGTGACTGATGAAACTGCTGCACCCCATGGATGGACTACTTTGACTTTTGTACTTTGTGATTGAACTGAGGACTTAAAAGACTATGTGATTGACTAAATGAATGAACTACCCAAGTGTAGAGTGTTTTGACTTTTGTAATTAAGGGGGCAAGACTCCTTAAGGATGATCAAATGATTGAGTTACTAAATGATTGTACTTTGTTGAAAACTATGTGATCACTTTAGTGAAAACTATGTGGCCATTTTAGTGATAAGTTGTTGAACTGTGACATGGTGAATGCTGTATCTTGATTTTCTGTGAATGTTTTGCTCTGATTTGCTATTGAATAAATAGAGCTTACTATACTATGTAATCAGGACCTTGAAATCTGCTCATAGCAGCAGTCCTCTGGAAAGCTGCTTTTGCATGGCCTTACACTTTATATGTAGGGCTTTAGGCTAGGTTCTAGAAATACACAGAAAACAGTGAATCATCCCACTCCTTCAAGGATCTTATAATCTAGCTGGAATAAATAACACGAACTCAAAAAAATGTAAACATATAAACACAAAATAGATGTGGGAGAAATGTTGAGGAGAAGATCCTAATAATTGGAGATAACCTAAAAAAAAAAAAAAACCTTTAGAGTAAAGGCTGTGCTTGAGCAAGTCAACCTTTAGGGAGACTAGTTTTAAGAGTAGGAGGAGGGGGGCATTCCACTTATGGGAGATAAGCAATTCAAATGCACAGAGGCAGAAAACTATTGTGGGAGTATAAGGAACAGGATAAAGAAGAGTTTTGTTGAGTTTCAAGAGTACATGAGGAGCAAGAATGTGTTATAAGCCTATGTAGAACCCCAAGTAGAATTGTGATAGGTATTCATTAAGAGAACTTAAAAAGAAATCATGTGCACAGATAAACTATAAACAAATAGTTATTTTCTGTATTTATGCTGTTGTTGTGAGTAACGTTGGTTCATCTTAATTGAGGGGCCTCATCCACTGCTGTATCACGAAGAGCAGAGGGGAGTGGAAGGTGGGGGAGGAAAGGAAAGGGAATTTTAAGAATCTGCTCTTTTTTTCCCTCAGATCCTGTGGCTAGATGGTACACTCTGTAAAACAAAACAACAACTAAGCTGTATAAGATCAAGTGGATGACTAAAGATGTTCAAAGCTGCCACCAAGTCCTAGAGATAAAATACAAGGACTAGAAAGGAGGCCAACATGTGGGGAGGAATCCTTCCTTGAAGTCTGTTTTTCGCCAGATGGGTTGAATGATCACATCAAAAGAAATAGCCCCAGCTGTCAAATCCAGGGCCTTCTCCTATGGATACACAGGCTCTGCCAATAGTCACAAATTGCAACAAAGATGTAACTCAGGCTTCTCAGGCTATGATGAAAAAGGCAGCCGTGGGTCCTGATTTGGCACAACAACACATCACAAATTAAGAAGGGGGACAAAAGTAAATTTGTAGCAATCAAATGGACAGCCAATTGTTGGAGTCATCAACGTGTGTTCTGTTTAGAAAGTAAAAGTATTCTTTTCCTCCTTAAATGAGTGCAGCAAATATTGGGGGCGAGTTAACCCCCTAATGACAGGGAAGAGACACAATGTTCAGTCTCATAATAAATGGTAACCTTCTGAATGACTGAGGAAGGAATTTCAACTAACCCCCTTTATCAGTCCTGTTAAATGTTGACTTCTTTGTTCAAGGTTTGAGAAGTGTGACTTTCTAATCCAGTTTTCATATAATATTGGGGAAAATTCTAAGGCTCAAATTTATTCTTAAAAAAATTAAATAGACATAGCACAATAAATATGACATTAAATGTCCTTTAGGAAATATCGCTTCCTCTTCTCCCATCCCTAAATTGAACCCATCTCTGCAACGGCAGCAGCAACCTTTAAACAAACTAATGTAATAACTCTAGATATAAATATGTATGTCTATGACCTTGGCCCTGCTTGGCCCCTGCTGCTTCTCTGCAGAGAGGAGGCAGGTGCATTAACTGTGTTCCACGTCCGTTTCAGATGTTTCAATGGCTAAGAGCCCAGCTCCCTTTTAGTGATATGTTTCTTGATAGTGTGGCCATTTTACAGATTCTCCTTTTAGTTCTGCTGATTTTATCTCTGCATCTGCTCATGTTTCTCTGAGTCCCCCATAGTCTACCTTCTCTACTATGAAGAATATTCCATTGCATCCACATACTCCAACTTACTCACCTATTGCCTAACGAGAGGAAGGAAAGCCTGCACATTTTCTATTTCTTTACTATACAAAAATTCTGCTATAAATATTATGGTACATATTGGGTCTTTGGTTCTGTTGTTGGTTTTTTTGATTGTATATGCTCAATAGTAGAATTACTGTGATAATTTAGTCAAAAGGTTTGAAGAGTTTAGTAGCTTTTTTTTTTCTTTTTCTTTTTGGAGAGGAAAAGGTAGGGCAATTGGGGTTAAGTGACTTGCCCAAGGCCACATGGCTCGTTTTGTGTTAAGTGTTTGAGGTTGGATTTGAAGTGAGGTCCTCCTGATTCCAGGGCCAGTGCTCTATTCACTGTGCGACCTGGCCACCACGACTAGCCTTTTTTGTATGATTCTAAATGGAGAACGAGAAAGGTTAGACAAATTCATAGCTCCAGCAATGCTGTATTATTATAAGTTAACTATCTATTTTGAATTCTTACCTCTATTTGATGCATAAATTTCATTCACTTTATTTTAAATCTTAATTAAGGTCTCATGCAAATGTGACACATCATTTTACTTTAAAAGAGAAAAGCACTATGAACAGATTCACTATGCATCCTATGAACTACTTAAAACTATTGCTGAATAGTGAAAAGAGCTGGATTATTATTTGCATATCATTTGCATGGTTATACATGGACTAAATCATTTGTTCTCAGCCTGGGAGCAATTGCACAGTGAATAAACTAATGATTTAATAAATAACAAAGCATGTATTAAATACTATGAATGTGTCAAGCACCATGCTAAGTGTAGGGGCTACAAACACAAAAAGCAATGAAAATCTCTGCACTCTAGTCAGGCATATTCTAGTGGAGAGGAGAAAACAAAACAAAACAGATGTAGCAGAGTTTGGGGGGGAAGGACATTTTAATCTAGAAAAAAAAACTTATTGAATGGTACCATAAGAGACTAAATGGACACGTGGCTTTCCAGGACCAATGAAATATCTGATCTGATCATAATTCATGGATCCAGAATTAGGAAGTGAGCAATGGGAAGGGCAGAAAAAGGTGAAGGCAGAAAGCAAGAAGCAGAAGGAGGCAGGCACCCATCACGAGAGTGGGACCCCAGGGGGACGTCTAGAAAGTAGTAGAAGGAGTTTTGCTTTTGAAATAGATGACCAGCTCTGATGCTTTCAAGCTGTATATCCTTGAGAAAATAACTGAACCTGTCTTGACAGGATATTGGAACCAGTGGAGCAAACAGACTGCACACTGGCTAAGTTGTAGCATGAAGTCTTTCCCCAATATGACTAAATGGCTATTGTGGTCCTTTCGAGTAGCAAAATTATGTCATTGTATGATTTCATGTAGCATTTTGACCAGTAAAGTATGGTAATGAACTCGTGAGGTTGGCTGAGTGTCAACAGAGAAAATCAAAAAAGATAGGAACAGGAAGGGAAAGAAACAAGTAGAAAAAATTCAAGGGTTGGTGGCTGAGGGAAGTTGGTGAAAAGGGAAGTGACAGGCAGAAAGGCCAAGTGGGTCATTCCCATAGGATCCTAGCACTTTCAGCAGCTGAGATGTGAGAAAAAACCAGGAAAGTTCGACAGTTGAGTTTAATTGGATTTTCAGGTGAGATGTTCATGATACAGAGTGAGGCAGTGAGGCAACACAATGATGAACTAAGAAGCTGGGACACCAGTTCAAATTCTGCCTCTGACTTTCCCTAGCTGTGTGACTCTGGCCAAGTCACTGAATTTCTTTTGCATCTTTCTTCATTTGTAAAATGCACAATAGCACCAAACTTACAGGGCTATTATAAAAGATCGAATTTGACAATTTGGAAAGCATTTTACAAACCTTAAAACACTATATAAATGTGAGTTTTTGTTGTTAGCATCATTCCAAACCTCATAAACTTTGTAGTTGTGTGACCTGGGACAATTTATTTATACTTTATGAGCCTCAGTTGCCTTATCTGGAAAATGGGAATAATAATAGACCTTCTCTCATAGGGTTGTTGTAAGGATTGAAAAGGATATCTGAAGGGCATTTCAAATCTTAAAACATAATATTATTATCATCCTCACTAACCTAGGTGAGAGAATGACATGAATTAATCCCCAGGTAGAAATTTGTTTCTTTATTTTCGGTAAAATTGTGACTTACTGGTACTAGAAGGAACAGGAATGATTTTCATACCTCAACACTAGGGCCTTACTAGATCTTTTTAGGTTGTGAAGATTTGGATTAGTTCTTATCTTCCTGGCTGTTATAGAACATTAGGTATTCTCAAGTAGTCAGCAGACAGTGCACACAAGTTATATAGATACTATTTAAAGGTGAAAAGCTGCTGTTCTTTGTCTTCATCAAAGATGCCAAGCATGTCACAAAAGACAAATACCAGCCGAGCTGTCCTCCAAATCTGTAAGGTAGACATCTACGTGAAGACTCATTGAATTTTCCATCAGGAATAGCAAACACAGAAACTGTCCAGTATCAAATGATTCTTTTGGTTTAGAGACCCACATTTTGAATTCTGTCTACAAAATCGGAACACTTTTAATAATGCAGAGCCTAGCTCATACCATTTTAGACATCAGACATACACGGTAATAGGGAAAAAAGTAAATATTTGAAGATTTCAAGATGCTAGTAATAGTGGTTGACAGTGACATGGTGCATCAAGGTGTCCAAAATGTGGTATAGCTATCATTTCATCAATCCTCTCAACAAAGTAGAGAGGTAAGTACTACCTTGAATAAATATTTCCTCTTTGTAATTGAGGAAGCTGAGATTCAGAGTTTTTCACATACTGAACAAACTAGTATGGGTTATAGCCAGGATTTTCACCCAGACCACTCGAGTCTTTCAACTACACCACATGCTTTCATATGTTGCATTTCCAGACATATAATCATCAGAAAAAAAATAGTCTGAATATCATTGTTAAAAATCACACAAAGGAATCGGAAATGATTTTAATATGCCTTCTGTATACACCTAACTCTCCTTGGTGACTACTGTAAGATAATAAAAAAATTGACAATGCAAACATACTACTATTAAACATTTTAAGTGCATTCAATGGAAATTGTTAATAGGGTGTATTTACACATAAGTTCTTATTAATACTGTGGAGCTTATTTTTGTTAAAGCTGTGATACTGGTTATCTCATCATGCCAGGTATTCAGTAAAAGTGTTATTTTGATAGTCTCTCCAAAAATGCGCATGACAACTCATTCATGCTTCCCTACCCTTTAGGGCTTTTGTCCATGCTCTCTCTGTCTCCCTGTTTCTGTCTCTGTCTCTCTCTCACTCTCTTTTACTCCCTCCCTCATTACCCCCCCCCCCCCCCCCCCCGTCCCTGACCCTCTTCCTCTCTCTCTATTTCTCTGTCGTTTTTGAGACTGCATGTTCTTATCTCTGCCAGGTTAGTAGTGTAGGTCATCACCCCAATCCCATTGCTTTATCAACAAAGAAGTCTTATTGTCCATCTCCAGGCCTAGTCAGTTGATCCCTACTTAGGCAGTGGTGTCATCCGCTGATTCCATGGGCTTGCCATATTGGTAGCAGACTAATGAAGATACCCTAGCCAATTCTCACTCTACAGAAGCACAGAAGTCCCATAGTTAAGTGACCAATCAAATTACACTCTTCTGGGAGGAAAGGAAGGAAAGAAGAAAAGAAAGAAGGAAAGAAAGAAGGAAGGAAGGAAGGAAAGAAGGAAGGAAAGAAGGAAGGAAGGAAGGACAGAATGAAGGAAGGGAAAACAAAAAATGTTTTAAAGAAAAGTTTTAAGTAGATATTGGTTATGTGTTCCTTATTGTCTGCTCAAACCAACATTTGTTGCTGTAAATTAGTCCATGAGAAAATTTTTACATATATACTCTGAAACCCTAAAGCCACTTTTTTATGATGCTATAAACTTTGATTTTAGGTCGACATCAGGAAATTTCAGTATAACCAGTAATCATGTGTCTATGTCAATTGAATCTCCTTGAATAAGGTCTCAATATGTGAGAACAACACTATTATGAATATTTACACACAATGGTACAACCTATGTTGTTGCAAACTAAGAATTCCAGATTGACAAAATTCCTTCTGCAAAACTTGCCCTCTTCAAAGAAAAAGAAAGCAATGCCTTATCCATTCACAATCCAAATCAAATCTTCAATCTTTGAATTGTCCTAATTTAAAATTTCATTTATTCTTTGTTGTTGTAGTTGTCGTTGTTGCTGTAGTCACTTTCCCGGGGGCACACTGAACATACTTCAGAAGTATTGGTAAGTGTTATTTGACATCATTTTGAAAAGTTCTGAATAATCTTTCATGTTTTGTGTCTGAATAGCTTGAAGGACGTCTACTATCGTAGGATACTCCGTTGATTTCATTAAGATATCTTGGTGGGAAGGACCTATGGAAATATATAGAACTAAAGCATCTGTTGTATTACAAACATTAAGAACTAAGTTTCTGTCAGTTAGTATCCTTAATCTCCTATGTCTACTTTGAATGGAGAGCTTACTCAAAGTAGAGAAAATACTTAATGCCAGAAATCTGAACTGGTGATGAGATCAAAAGAGGTGATTTCTTTGTTGTTGTTAGTCAAAACCTTCAATGTGTTGTGACTGGTTGAAAGTGAAGGAGTGGCCTTTCTGTTTACCTTTAACCAAAGAGAAAAAGGGATTCTTGAATTTTGTAAGGTTTGTGTTCCAAGTGTGTGTGTGTGTGTGTGTGTCTCTCTCTCTCTCACACACTCTCACACACTCTCACACACACACACACACACACACTCTCACACACACACACACACACACTCTCACACACACACACACACACACACTCACACACACACACACCCCTGTAAGCACAGTTCCTAGCATTATAGTAGGTACTTGAGAAATGTTAGTTGACTGACTGACTAGAGACATTTTTTGCTCTCCTCCTGTTATATAATTTCATGTTTTGTTTCACAACTACTTTGGTAACATCTTTGTTTCAGCTCTCAACTAAAGCCAGCCTTGCTACCTTGCCCTTCAGGGTTTGTTGGTAAATTCAGAGGTTTGCAGAGTTTCTCTCTACTATCAGCATAAGCTAGGGTGCCAATTGGCTTTATTCTCTCCCTCTCCAAGTCTTAGGGGGCATTGACTAGGACCCCAATTCCATTTAATACTAATCGGTTTTGCAGAGAGGTACTTAATTCAAGGTTATAGCAAAACAAATGTACAAACATTTTCCCCAACACCCAGAGGTATAATCTCCCCTGTACCCCTTCAGTGTGTGTGTGTGGTGGGTGGATTGGGGAGGATCAGGTTCATTATGTATCACACTGTTTCACCAAGTTCATATACAATTACGGCAGGTCTACCAGATGGGCTCTTTAGCTGGGTCAGGGTCCTGAAGGTCATTCTCTAAGATTTCTCCTTGCTCTTCAAAGCATTAATCCTAAACTGGCTACAAAACACAGCTTCGATTCTAATCCTCATATTCCCTTAGCTTGTTCTCCCAAATTCTTAATTTCCCAAAGTCAGAAATTCCATCCCCTTTGCCTTGTTTGAAAAAATACAAATGCCATAGACCAAGGCCTATTTCTAAGCACTGTGTGGGATCCATGGTGCAAAATCCTGAGGCCATTCTCCTTACCTCATGGTGTCTCACCATATGCTATCATTAGAGAAGTCCTGAGGATTACCCAAGACAGACCGAGGCAAAAGAAGTGGAGGTGAACGTCTATGGTTCACACCTCTTCAAGGCACTTCCTTTACATGTCATCTCAGTTCTCCTAGAAGCAATCTCCTCAACACATACCACATGAGTGAGTTGTAGAAGCTGAGAAAGCTCATTGGGTGTGCAGGTGCAGCAGATTAGTTACAACAGAGAGTAGCAGTTGGAAATTATATTGGAGAAAAGGGGTTTTTCTTAGCAGGAGAAACCCAGTCAGAAATCTCTTTCCAAGAAGAATGTTTATATATTACTAAAATGTTTCTGACAGACTTCATTAACCTACAGAATTGAGAGGTCCTCTCAACCCACCAGATCTATGATTTTGTTACTGGGAAGAAATTGTGAGACCTTCCTGGCAGAGAACAATCAAGGTTTCTCTTCCTCTGTGTCAAAGGTATATCTAGGCCAGGGTGATCAGGTTTTGAGACTAGGCAAATTTGGCTCTGTTCCAAAGCACTGAAACTTATACCACAAAAAATAATTAACATCTGTACTCCTTCAGCATTATGAAGCAATTAAATATAACACCTAATTACACATTATTTATTATTGTTCCCATGCAAAAGGCCATTATAGCAATGTAGTATATATTGGTATAATTTGAACTCATCTCAATTATTGCAAATAAATGTATATAAATGTGTGTTTAACATATATATATATATATATATATATATATATATATATATAGAGAGAGAGAGAGAGAGAGAGAGAGAGAGAGAGAGAGAGATATTCATATTACAAACTAAAAGTTTAATTTTAGACATGGGGTCTGTGCTGCTTGACCCAGGCACTGCAATTGCTAAATGTGTCACAAATCTATGAGTATATTGTGTTCCACAGAGAAAAACCACTCTGGATTACCAAAGGATCACCTAATAAAGAATCTTTTTAGTGCCAATCTTTTTGGCCCTTCATAATATTCTCCTTACTTACACAAGATGGCTCTCCTGTCCCTAGTACTCCCAGATTTCTTTTGCATCCCCTACAGAATATATAAAATGTGACACAGTAGTTGCTTAATAAATGCATATTTTGTTGACTTGAAAATTTGTAAAGGATAATATAGACTCTATTGAAGGTGTCATTCGGTTCATGGTTGGACTTTGAGTCTTAATCCTACACCATTAATCACCATTTATTCTAGATATCCTGAAGCATTAAGAATTACATTTTGGTAATACTTTTACTGCAATTCAATTTAATTTAATAATTCAGTAAGTATTTATTAATTGTCTACTATACGCCTGGTATGATGGCAAACGCTAGGAATTTAAAGACAAAACTGAAATAGTCCCTATACTCAAAGAGTTTATATTATCCTATGTATTATCTGCTGCTCCATCTACCTGCCCATGTACATATGTAGATATTGTTAATATTTTTATTAAACCTATAAAACTTCTTGTCCTTTTCTTTCTTCCTTCCTTCATTTTTTCTTCTTCACTAGGAATGTAATTTAATCAGTATAAGAAATTCCCAATAAGTTATCCCTCCACCAATATCCATCTACATGTTGCATAATAGTAATTTGAAGCTTGGTGATTTCTCCCTGGTCAGAAAGCTGCCAAGTCTCAGAGGCAAGACTTGAACTCATGAGGTTTTGTTTGTTTGTTTGTTTTGTTTTGAGTTTTTTTGGGGGGGGTTATTTTGGCTTCAAATCTATCACACTTTCCAATATGTATAATGACTAGCTCTGCTCTTTCACCAAACCATTTGGCTCTTCTGACTCATAGCTCTTATCTGACAGATATCATTCTCTTCTTCAGTTACAAAAGGACATTATTTCTTTAATTATTTTAGAATGTGAAAACTATGAAATAATGTCTCATTTTAACTCATAAACAATAATTTCAATATTCTAAATTAAATTGGAAATGAATCTCATGTGATCTGGAAGGGATGAGAGATCATACACTGTTCTTTCCTTTAACAGTCTGAGGACATTGACTGTAGAGGTCAGACTACTCTTAAACTGCTAAGCAAATAATTTTTACCTATAGGATGTCACAGAAGTCATCCAGTTCTGCCTTTTGGTAGGGAGAAAGTCATGCAAAATAAACTTTGGTTTGGAATAGTTACTGTACTTTCTTGAAATAAGCAACCAAATCAATTTTAGCAGATTTTCTAAAAAATAAAGGAAGAAAGAAGGAAAGAAAAAAAAGAAAAAGGAAGGAAGGGAGAAAGAGAGAAAGAAAGAAGGAAGGAATGAAAGAAGTCCTTTAAACTCAGAAGTCCTTTAAATTTTAAACCCTTATTAATTGAAATAAAGATGTACTGTCATCTTTTTTAGAAATGGAGCTACAAACTGCAGTAATTAAATATTGAGTAAATAAATAAATGAAGTTAGAAGCCAAGCCACAGAGTACAAGGGAAGGAAATATAGGAATAACTTGCAGGCATCTTTTCTCAGGGAGTTTAGTCACAAGAGGAAGGAGAATAAAAAGATAATATGTAGTAGAGATGATAAGTTTGAGGGAGGGTTTTCTAAAGGATGGAAGAATAATCGGAGTTTGTAGGCAGCAAAGAAAGACCTCGTAAATATGCAGAAGTTGAAGATTAGATGATAGATTTTCAGACTGTTAGAGAAGACAGAATGGGATTGCTTCAAAGGTTTGTGAAGAAGCTTATGCCTTGACAAGCAGAAAAGATCATTTATTCCTGTGACGTGGAGATAAGGGATGAGAAAATGAAGAAAGATATTCAATAACTTCTTGAGGTTGGTACTAATATCCTTATTTTATAGATAATAAAACTGAGGCTGAAAGGGATTATGATTTCTTATTTAATTTACAGGTTGAGTCACAGGACTAGTAAGTATCTAAGGGAGAATTCACACTGAGGTCTTCCTTGTCTTCAAGTATAGCACTCAATCCACTAGGCCACTTGACTGCCAAATGAATCCTTAATCAATTTGAATGGATACTTTGAGCATTGGATGAAGTGGATACTACAAGGAAACATCTCATGAATGACTAAAATTGACTAGTGTACTTCTGGCCCTTTGTATAAAATTAGCAGATAGTGTATTTCTAAGTTCAGTCAAGAGCTAGGTAAGTCATGTTGTAGAAGGATTCCAGTTCAAAATTCAGAGCTAAGATCCTAAAATTATACCATACTGGGAGTAAAAGGAGTGAGAAGGGGAAGAGAGCCTCTCTGTCTCTGTCTCCCTCTCTCTCTATTCCCCTTTGTCTCTATCCCTGTCTCTTTCCTGTCTTTTTGTTTGTTTATCTGTCTTTCTCTGTCTCTGTCTCTCTTCACTTTATTAATGACTATATATCAGCAGAGTGACTGTATGAGTAGCTGATGCTACTAGCCTTCTAGTTTCAGTCAGAAACATTGGACATGGAAGAGACAACATGCAAAGCCAGGCCTTATAGTCCCCTAAGGAAAGACAGTTCCAAAGAGCATGACTCCTTGTGGCAGAGAGAAGTGGCAGCTATGAATTATAAAGTTACACTGACCTTTGTCATTCAGCACAAAGCTATGTTGAAAGGAAATTTCCTTAGTACTCTATGAAGGGAGAAACCAGGAATCGTGTGTTCCTTCTTTGTTACACAGGTTCTATATATGTGCACTTCACTCTCTTTCTACTTTATGCTTACTCTGCTCATGGACACTGGGTGAATCTTTGGGAGAATGTATCCCAAGACTTCTGTGGGGAGAGGTTTTCTAACTACTCCTGTATTCTAACATATTAGGCAATGTCTTTTCTCTAGAGTTAATGAAGTCAACTTGCTGAGCAGGAAGCTATAGCAGCAATCACACTGGCATACCCAGGATGGTTGCTAACACAGGTTCTTAGATCTGTTTTACTAGGAAAGAGCTGTTTAGGAGGTCAACAATCTTTTTAAAATGCATTCACTAGTTCAGGGGAAAAATCAGCACTCTGAATTTCAGAGAAAATATAACCAGAGAAAATACAAGCAGAGAAATAAAGACCAACAGACAGATTCAACTATCTGACCAGAGCATACATAGTTACCAGAGAGAGAAGAACCAACATCTAGATTTTTCAAAGTTGGGTGGGGGAGGTCCTCCAGAGTCTCATCTAATCAAATCACAAGAATACTCTTCCAGTCAGTGATCACCAAAATAAAATTCTAACCTCAGAGTATATATACCCTTTTTAGAGCCAGAAAGCATCACAACCCTCATGACTGATTACCTAATTATAAATTAACAAAAGACGTGAAAGTCTTCCTACAAGCAAGCCTCCCCTAAGCAAGTTTCCCTTAATGGGCTCCACATGAGGCCTATTAATGGGTAGGGAAGATCTCATATCTCATCAAATAAGGGAGTTCATTTGACTACACTGCTAAAACCTAGGCCTTTGAGGTAACTCCTAAAAGCACTACCAGCTGCCCTCTGGGGGGCCAAGTAGCCCAGGTAAGCTAGAGTTGGAGCAATAGGTCTTAAGGGGTTGCTGTATTAGGTTAACAATGGAGTTTTATAAGAGCTGGTAGCAAGCTATGATTATACTGGTATGGGAAACTACTTTTACAAAGCAGGTAAGCTTCTTCTCTGGAACTTGAAGTCTTAAAGAGTTACAGTGTACCCAAGGCCATACACTCAGTATGTCAGAAACAGAAATTGAACTGAAGTTTTCCTGGCTCTGAGACCATTTCTCTATCCAGTATGCCATGTTTCTTTGAAATAGCGAGGGAGAATTACAAAAATTGAATGAGTAAGAAAAAAGGGAAATAGAATTCCAAAAATAAAGGTAAATTGAAAGGTAAGCTATCTTTAAAAAGTAAAACTCCATTGAAAAGATATATTCAGAAGTATATCTTCTAGAAAAATGTCCTAGAACAACTGAGGCAGGCCTGAGTTTCATTTTATCCTAAGTTTTCAGTTAATAGTCTATTCATGAAAGTTACTAACTTTGTGACCTTCCAGAAATCACAATCTTGCTGGTCTCTTACTATTTTGTTCCCTGGAATTTACGTATAGAGTCATAGTCTCCCAATGGATAAAAATCATGCCCTGAATATAATTCCTTGAAGTACGGTTCATAACTTTACACTAAGGCATTGATTTAACTATGTCTAGTTAATTTGTCTATTAAAATGTCTAGTTAGCCAGTCTATTAATTCTTCTATCATGTATGTGTGTATACAAACATATACACACTATACATAATTTCTGTTAGCAATCCTTCTCACAAAATGATCTTTAAAAAATCATTTGAATACATTAAACGTGGCCAGAGTAAGAAACAAAACAAAACAAAACAAAACAACCCTGGCTTTTGTCTCCATTGCATTGTATTGTTTATATTGTTTTCTCATTAAGTTTAAAATTCAAATAAGCATGTCCCTCTTTTTGGCACCTCAATTACTGGCAAATAACTCATTAGGACCACAGTGATAAATCAACATTTAAATGCTAATTACAGAGGAGCCACGATGGCAGTGTACAGGTAGCAACTCAGCTGAACTCTCTCAACATTCTCCTCCAAGCAACTTTAAAATAATACTTTTTGGGCTTACATTAGAAGCATACAAGGAAGAGCATTTATAGTGGAAAGCGAAATGAAGGAGGGGGTATATATATATATATATACATATATACACACACACATACATACATACATATATACACACATACATACATACATATATATATATACATATACATATATATATATATATATATATATATATATATATTTACACACACACACAGAGCCTCATTTCAGTATAGAAATATACCTTAATCAATAGGAATATAGAGGAAAGGGATAAGAGATACAGGGAGAGGGGTGAGAAAAGGAGGGTGGAATAAGGGAAGCAATGGTCAGAAGCAAAATAGACTTTTGATGAGGGACAGAATAAAAAAAGAGTGAAGGATAAAGTAAAGAAAATAGGCTACAGGGAAATACATAGTAATTATAACTGTAAATATGAATGGGATAAGCTTACCCATAAAATGAAAGTGCATAGCAAGATGGATTAGAAGCCAGAATCAACAATATATTGTTTACAAGAGACACACTTGAAATAGCAAGATATGCGCAGACTTAAAATAAAGATCTGGGGCAGAATATTATGCTTCCACTGAAGTAAAAAGGCAGGGGTAGTAATCATGATCTCAGACAAAGCAAAAGCCAAAATAAACCTAATTAAAAAGACAATTAAGGAAACTACATTTTGCTAAAAGGTACCATTGACTATGAAGTAATATCAAAACAATTTTGTCAAGTTTGTCTGATAAAGGCCTCATTTCTCAAACATATAGGAAACTAAATTAAATTTATAAAAAAATAGCTATTCCTCAATTGATAAATGGTCAAAGGATATGAACAGGCAGCTTTCAGAAGAAGAAATCAAAGCTATCTATAACCATGTGAAAAAATGCTTTAAATCAGTATTGATTAGAAAAATGCAAACTAAAACAGCTCTGAGGTACCACCTCACACCTATCAGAAATGACAAAAGCTAGAAAGGATGTGGTAAAAATAGTACACCAATAAACCGTTGATGCAGTTATGAACTAGTTTAATCAGTCAAGGCCTGTTAAATGAGGCATGCCCCTTTGACCCAGGAATGCCACTACTAACTCTGTACACCAAAGATGTCAAAGAAGAAGGAAAAGGACCTATATGTACAAAAATATTTTAGTAGCTCTTTTGTGGTAGCAAAGAATTGGAAATTGAGGGGAGAGTTATAAACTTGGGAATGGCTGAAAAAGTTACTATATGATTATGATAGATTACTATTGCTCCATGGGAAGTGACAATGGGGTGATTGCAGGGGAGAGAATTAAACAACAAAAACAAAATAAACCAAGAAAATGTGGCAAGACCCATATGAACTGAGACAAAGGGAAATGAAAGAACTGAGAGATTACTGTGCCCTTGCTAGCTAGTGAAAATCTGTTTGGCTTATGTGATTAGTTTCAGTCTAGTTCACTCAGTTTTGGATGTCCCACTGAGATCCACCACCAAAGGATTTGGGACCTGAACTGCTGAAACGCACAACACAGGAGCCATTTGAGACAAATAGCCTCATTATCTCAATCATTCAGGAGTAAGTACAAGAGACAGAACTGGCAAGGTTTTGCAATCCCTTAACCCTGATGAGGCAGCTACTTCTGAGGCTCTTTCTGTCATATTTTCTCTCATTCTCATCTGTCAAATATATTGGAGACAGGAGTCTTTGGGACATGTTTCTACTACTTGGAATCCCACTTAGAAAGGATCTAAATACCCTCATGAGTAAAGGAAGATTGACTTTCTGATAAGTCAAAAGACTACGACTCCACACGTCTGAGTGTTTTGAGTACCTTGGAAGCTAGGTGACTGACCACATTTAGGAAGCCACCATCTGGTCTTGAGCACTGTAAAGTGTCTGGGTCCTAAAATAATGAGTTCTAATCCTATGATCAGATGGATGAATGACAACCAGGGATATGTTACACTTAAAACCCACCAGAAGGTCATTGCCTGTTGATTTTCTATTTGTTGACTGTGTTAAAAAGTGAGAACTGTTGCCTCTAAAGAGAAAACCCCTTACCTTTCTATCTGAGAGGACCTTTGATAATTATAGATTTGAAAACCATGGATCACAGAGTTGCAGGAATTTGGAAAATGCCATTTTTAAAAAGGCATTCTAACTGGAGGGATGAGGCATGAATTCAAAAATCCTCATATAAGGAGAGAGCTCTGCTAAGAATGTCTCTCCATTTCTCACCTCTCTGCTCTGTTACAACTTCTCTGACTTGCCCACTATGCCTCCATATCATACACTTTCACTAGCTATCCCCCTTTCCCCTTTTCAGTTTCCTTTTGTGTATTGTATTTCCCTATTAGATTGTAAACTTCTTGAGGGTAGGGTTTTTCTTTCTTTCTTTCTTTCTTTCTTTCTTTCTTTCTTTCTTTCTTTCTTTCTTTCTCTTCTTTCCTTCCTTCCTTCCTTCCTTTCTTTTTTATATTTATATCTACACTGCTTACCACAGTGCCTGGCACACAGTAGGAACATAATAAATGTTTAGTTATGGAAGAGATAAAGAAAAAATAAGGTGAGATACCAACCAAATACTAATTTGGATGACAGACTGCCTGGTGAGGAAACTTCCCAATTCTATTTTTTTTTCCCTATGGAAGAGATCTGAGATTAGGGCAATACCTAAAGATTTCCCTAAATCTAAAAGTGCACCCAGTTAAACCCTAATATTTGGCTTCTATTACCAAAAGGAGGGATATTTATGAATACACACAGAGTGTGCACACATACACACACAACTGGTGTGATGGATGATTTTTTTGATATGATTAGATTGCCTCTACTGGCATTCCAATAAAGAATGGTTACCATGTATTGGCATTTCTGGATTCAATCATTTTGCCTCACAAAATGACAGTTTAAAAGTTAAGGCACACATACATAGAAAAAATGTTAAAAGACAGATAGGGTAACCAAATTTGCTACCTGAGATACATTTTCACTCCAGGATTTGGAGATTCAACTGATCCTAGTCACGTCAGTAGATTTGAGACCTGAAGTGAAGAAATTTACCTCATTTAAAATGAAATGGAATTGGCTTCAAAACTATGTATGATTCCATAGATCCAAATGGGATATGAAGATTCAGGAATGATCACCTGGTCACCCTAATTCAATTTTAAATCTACTCTCTTAAAACCTACCATAGTCTGATCCAGGGGTGGGGAACCTGAGGCCTTCTATTTATCTATCACTTTTATCTACCTCTTTCTCTCTCTCTCTCTCTCTCTCTCTCTCTCTCCTTCTCTCTCTCTCTCTCCCTCCCTCCCTCTCTCTCTCTCTCTCTCTTTCTCTCTCTCTCTCTTTCTCTTTCTCTCTC
>CM053591.1:184345535-184363053 GCA_028646515.1 Pseudochirops corinnae
ATGGTTCCTCATAGCCAAGCTGACTTTAGTGGAAAGTATATTTGTGTGCGTTTTGGAGTTCTAGGATTAGTTTAGAGTCATATTTTATGGGTATTTTGGGGTGGCTGTGTGAGAGCTGTGATATGTTGCTGCTCCTACACCACCATCTTGGCTGCGCTCCCTCCAAATTATTATTTTTTAATCTACCACACTAGACAACCAAAAATGTGTAAGATTTTGTTCAGAATTTACTATAGTTGTAGCTTTTACCTTCTAGAAGTTTCTATTCCAAGGTAGCAAGATCATAGGCTCACAGACTCAAAGCAGGTAGAAACTCTAAAGATCATCTTGCCCAACGCTCTCATTTTACCAAAAAAACTGAATTCCAATGGGGGACATAATTGCTCAAGGTTACGCAGTTAAGACATGGAGACCAAAATTTCAGCCCTATTCCTTCGTATTCCAAATGCAGTATGATTTCCACCAAGCAACATGAAAAAAAAATAGATCTTTTAAAAGGGCTTTTGTTTTTATTTCATTTTTTCATAAGTATTAAATAAACAATCCTGGAATGGACAGGGCAGAGAGGGGAAATCAGTGGAGCAGAATATCAGAATTGTAACCAAATATCACTTTAAAACATACTAATTTATTAATTAGATGTGCAAAGGTTTTTTAATTCCTGAAAAATGTGAAAAAATAAACAAAAGTAGTTTTAAAAAAGAAAATAAAAAAGAATTAAGTACATTTAGTTTTTGCATACAAGTCTGTAAATTTCAAAAGATTCTAGGAGCCAGGAGATAAGGGAGAAAGTTTAAAGAAAATGAACTGAAGAAAGTAATGGCCAAGAATCAATGCCCCAAGATCATATCCCTGAATCTGTCAGTGTTGGAGTATTACCACAGAGTCTGAATAAGAATTGTCATCTTGGTAAAGCACCAAAAAGCCCAAAAAGAGGATTAAAAACCCTAGAATTCGAATATCTGTTATATCATGGAATAATCACCAAGATATGGAAGAAATAGAAGAAGGAGGGCTTTCTCATGGCTGAGACCCTTGAGATCTCTTCTCCAGGGCCCTAGCAGAGAAGATGGGGAGGGACGAAGTGAAGCACAAATATCTGAACCTCAGATATGTCCTGCTTTAAAGTAGTCCCTTTTTGTATTAAAAAAATAATGTAGAACATTACCTATGCAGGACTCATTCCCATTAAAAATGAAATTGTATGTTTTGTAAAGGATTCCCAATGGGTGACATTGAAATAGTAAATTCGTCCAGTGTATTTAATTTATAATCTTTTTTTTTTCTAAAATAAGGGGGAAAATTCCAGATTTTTTTCTGTCTCTAATTTCTATCATCTTTATAGAAGAGAGATATCTTTGGATATATACACATATATCAATGTAGTTTAAATAGGGATGTAAATGTAGATAGAGACATACAAGTAGAGAAAAATGATATGGATAGAGTTGTAGATTTAGGAGCAGGTATAGGTCTGGGTGTAGCTATAGATAGATATCTATACCTTTCTTTCTAAGCACACAATCATCACCCTAATTCAGGCTCCCTTAACTTCTTGCCTGGAGTACTAAAATTGCCTTCTAATTGTTTTTCCTGCCTAGAGGCTGTTCTCATTTCAAACCATCCTTCACACTGTTAACAAAAAGATTTTCCTAAAGCATAGATTTGTTCATTCTATCTCCCTTTCCTCTATCTACACTAAATTAACTTTGTGGGCTTCATATTTGCTTGAGTGTCAAAGATAAGTTCCTTGATTTAGTTTTAAAAGTTTTTCACAACTTTGAAACATCATAAGAAGGTCTGGACGGGTTGCTATTGTGTTTATTTGATGGAATTCCCCAAGGAAAGAGAGTAGAGTTCCATCGGATTTTCTCATTCATTCTCATGATAACCATATGAGGCAAGTACTATAGTATATTATTAGTTTCACTTTTAAGTGGGGTACACTGTCTGCACCCTCTCTTAAGACTCCTCAGAATGAGAAGGGAGAGAAACTACCTGGAAACCAGAGATAGAATTTTGTAAGACTAGACGACCTGAGTCCTGGGTTTACACAACCTAGGACCCTTTCCCCCTTCCCTTGTTGTCATCAGCATTAGGCCCCTTCAGGTGTATTAGCCTTCCACCCTTGCTTGTGACCTTTTCCCCTCCCTTGCTTTGTCATTTACCAAATAAGGCCATACCTTTGCTTCCTGTCCCACCTCCCTGCCAATAGGAGATAGTGGAGGGCTTCTTTGTTATTCACCATTGGGTTAGATTTTGTGCCAAGACTGAGAGCCCACCTCCTAGCCAATGGGAGAAGGGACAGCCAGGGGGAGGGGGCTTGACTGCCTTAGGGTATAAATTCTTGTTCTGTACTTTGTTAACACACCTCCTCTCCTTGATCCCTGTCATGGAGAGGACCACCCTACCACCCTCTTCCTGCCGGGGGGAAAGAGAATAAAACTTCCTGTTACTTCTTCAAGATGCCTCTGACTTTTGATTTTTCTTGGGTAGGGGATTTTTGGTGATCATGTACCGCACACACTTTAAACACTCAGAAACAGGCTCAGAGCATTTAAAAGACTTGTTCTTGGTCATACAAATTATAAGCACATAGTATTTAAATATATAAAGCAAGCTTTAAGCACGGTTTTTCCACGCTGTGTGTCCAGCATCTTCTCCACTGCACCATGGAACCTCTCAGCTGGAGTAAGAGTCTATGCCTAGGCACCAGAAAAATTAATGTTATTTATCAACTCAGTATATTTAGAAACAATTCTGTTAAAATAATTCTTACTAATTTTAAAGTGTAATAACATCAAAAAAGGAGAGAATGTCTAACGTAACTATAAAAATTCAATTCTACATACAACAGCTATTTCAATAAAGTGTTATGTCCACCCCAAAATTCCTCCTATGATGTCTCATTGGGTTATGATACCATAGTCTCTAAGCAAATGCTAGAAAATAAGAGTCCTAATGTTTCTTACCAATATGGAAAAAAACTTGAATATTTTATAAATGACAGATACATAAAATATTTTAGAATGCATGGTATCAGAGGGGCAATCTAATTTTCTGCAGAGAACCTTATAACTACAAGTTTGAACAGCAGCTGATTATTTTATTTATTCATTTTTTTATTGGAAGCTAAGAATGATTTTCACAATTTAAAATAAGGTTTTATATTATTTAAAATGAAAAAGGCCATTTTTTGTTCTACCTTATAAGAACAGTGTTTGACCCATATATATAGTTTACTTTTTGTAAGACCAATAACATTAGCACACAGGAGGGCTGCTAGCACAGGTTCACTCTTGATCTGCTGAGATAGGAAAGACACCAAAACAACTTCAAAGGGATTAATACTCTTACTTTATTCTAGTCTAGTCTTCTCACAAGAAGATTGCTGGTAATGGGAGGAGAAACTCCTATAGCACTCTCTAATCCAGTGGTTCTCAACCTTCCTAATGCCACGACCCTTTAATACTCATATGTGGGCGTATCTGCATGTGGGCAGACTCGCCTGGAGACAGATAGAGGAGTGGTGTCTCGGTTCCTAAGACCATCAGAAATATGTGTTTTCACATGGTCTTAGGTGACCCCTGTGACCCCTGTAAAAGGGTCATTTGACCCTCAAAGCGTCGCAACCTACAGGTTAAAAACCACTGCTCTAATCACCCTTCTTACAGGGGCTAGTAAGAAACGGTGGGGGCAACTATCCCTACATCTCGATGGGGTCAATTGAGAGAGGCACAGCTTGTGCATTCCCCTAGATCCCCTCAAGCCTTAATGGGAGCCAGTTGAGGCAAACACAGATTCCCTCTGAGCCTTGATGGGAGCCAGTCAAGGCACACACAGCATTCTGACTTGTGCATTCTACTCTAAGGGTTCCCCAAGGCAAAATATCAATTTCCCAGAATAGTGGCTCAGTACCTGATTGGCTCAGTGCCAAAGGGTACCAAAGACTATGTGACTGAGCACCAGATGTGTTACAACTATGAGCTAGGCCAGAGTTCAAAGGAGTAAGACATCTGTGATTGATACGGCAAAATACCTTTCTTCAAAAGGACACAGGACTCATTTCTGTATGTTCCTCAAAGAGGTGGCTAACATTTCAAGAGAGAAGAATCAGCCATATATACTCTTACCTTTGGACCTGGGAACACAGCTCCTGTTCCAAGGAGAAAAGGGAACATATATAATCACATAGGCCTATAAATGTCCAGGGAAGATCTTATTTTCCATTAACCCTTCCCTGATCTAGACTTTGTTTTAGACCTTTTACAAATATGAATTTGTCTAGTCAGATATTTTTTACACCAACACCTTTACCTATACCTGTACTTATGCCTGTAGTTATCTAGCATCTATATCTATAGCTACATCGTATTCTATGGCTATATACTTTTAATTTGCCACCTTTGGTCCAGAACCAAATTGACACACTTCTGAAAGAACTCCTACTAGAATCCTTGTTTTAGAATAAACTGGAAACAACAATGGTTTGTACATGAAAGTTATATTAAAACATTGTTTAGGGCACAAGGGCTTAGAAAAGCAGGAGGGCTACTGGTTTATCATTACAATTGGTTAAGGAGGAGTATATATAACCTTATAAAATATTGAAACAAACTATAGAGAAGTCTCTATATTTAGAGGGACCTTCTAAATTTAGAGGAAAGTCCTCCATATTTCATGGACAGAAATGGCCAAGAATCACAAGGGAGAAAAAGACACATAGTTGTCACAGTCCTCATTATTGGAGAGAATACCCACAATACTGAAGAGATCAGACTGACATACAACTAGAGCTGGATAGGTTCTTGAAGATGGTAGAGTCCAAATCTGTTTTTACAGATAAAGAAACAGAAGGATATCAAAGTTGAAGGATTTGTTGCAGGTCATACAGGTAGTAAGAAATGGACCTGTGATCTGACCTGAGGTTCCCTGGATCCAAAATCCATTGTTTTTGACTCTATTAAAGCTTTAAAAGATGTATAATTGGTATATACTGCCAAGAGGTGGCAGTCATAAATGCATAGCTAGTACACAAAAGTCAGGCAACAAGCTTTGGTTAAATTCTTATTATATGTGAGACACTGGAGTAAGTCTCACGAAGTACTAAAAAAAGGTAAAACAGTCCCAGTCCTCAGGGAACTTGCATTCTAAAGGTAGGGACAACATGTAAATAACTAGCTATGCATGAAGAATAGATTGACCGTAATAGAAGAGAGGGAAAAAAACATTCACAGATTTTTCTTATGCTAAATAGAAATTTATGTTGTGTTCATCCAGATTAGTTATAATCCAATTTAATTTTAATTTAATTAATTTAATAATTTAGTAATTAATAACTTAATTACATTTAATTTTAATCCAATGAAGCTTGATAAAGTTATGGGAGAAATGTCTCCTCTCTGAGTTCATGTAATGCGTAACTTTAATGCCAATGTGATACCCATAATAGTTGCTATGACTATGCAGATGTATTTCTGAGGTAAATTAACAAAATACAATAATCTCTCTTCATTGAATGCAAAACCAAAGTATTTATTTGGATTAGAATACCAGGCAGTAATATTGAACAGGGTATTGCTCATCATCACTCCAGGGAGTACCCCACCATCTTAGGCATTCTTATTTGTTAAGCCTAACTACAAACAAGTTTCCTAAGACTAGTTCCTCCCTTCACCCACTCAAGTTGCTTCTCTCTTTGAGTACTGTCACTTTTACTTCCTCATCTGCCTCTCACACCCTACACTGTCTCTTTCCCCCAACATTTTATTTCAGTTAAAATTCCATTGGGCAAGCTCCTCCCAGTCTTCACTCCATGGGACTCAAGCCCCATAGCTCAAAGCAGGTCACACAGGCCTATTAATGGACTGGGAAAGATCTTTCTATTACATTAACATTACAGTAACTGCTGTCAAAATATATTTATCACAGTGTAGAAATTATCCAGGTAAAAACCTAGGTTTTATTATGTCCAAGCATTGGTTAAAGTCTCAGAGAAAACACAAACTCAAATTAGCACTCTAACAAGGTTTCTTACAGGCAAAATTACATTAGAGTGACAGAGAAATAATTCTTATTTATATTGCAATATATATAAATATATATATTGCAATCTTAGATATTCCTTTTATGTCATAGGTGTTAGAGGAAAAATGGATTCATAACAGCATATTTCCTTCATTATAGAAATTGAATAGACTTAGTTAAGCAGAGTCATAATCTCATGCATCTCCTAAGGAAATAAAGTTAAACAAACTCTATAGGTAAACTAAGTCAGGATATAAATTAAACCATGTTTAGAGGGTTTACAAACAGGCTGATTGAAGGAGATATATTGTCCTCAAGGATTTAGGGAGAGTTGAGATTATCCCACTGGCTTCATATCTAAGAAATGCTTAAGACTAACTAAAATTCCACATCCTGTAGGACAGGTTTTATTCAACTTAACATCTCAACTGGGAGAAATGGTATTGAACTTCTGTTTTGCCATAAGTCAGGTTTTGGTTAGGTGGGGCTAGTCGTGACATAAGACCAAAAATTTTCAGGAGGAATGGTTCCAAGTCCCAAATATTAGAGGGAAATGCAAAAATCCATAACAACATCATTTATAATCATAATTACATAGTTCTCTTCCCCTTTGACCTCCCTCATCTCAAACTTGGATTATAGCCAGTGGTTGTCTCTGTGACTCACAGTAACACTTTAAGTGTGTGTGCTTTTGATATTGGGGGTTTTCCCCTTACCAGTGAAGAACAGAAAAATCCCCGATTTAAGAGATAGTCTTTATGAGCTTCTTTGACTAAATATTTTAATTTCCTAAATTCATCATATTTCTGTTACATGGCAAACATGGAGATAATCCTTTGTTAGTTTTGATTTGCTCTTAGAAACAGTCACTACAATTCCCAAACATGGTATTTGAACAATAGCTCTTTGATCATTAGTTAAAGTGAATGCTTTCAAAAAGGTTGGGAAATTCATCTAATCAATTTTTCAAAAATTGGATTTTTCAAAAATTTCAAATTCAAAAATAGGTCTATCATTGACCTATTTATGAAAGTTTAGCTGGACACTGTCTCTGGTTCCAAATTCTACATTAAATTAAATTTCAATTAATTTAAATTAGGTTTGCATTAGACAAAAAAAAATATTAGAATACATAATTCCTTATCATTTGCTGGATATTTTTTTCCTCTTAAATCTTTAACTTCAATCCTCTTTTAGAAAATTTAGTCCTTCCTTCATGCTGCTTTGACCAAAGGTCTAAATGTTTGTTTGCTTTTGAGATTATCCACAGTTTTTCAGGCTACTCAGACAGAGAAGAGTGAGGGAGAGGGGAAAGAGAGCTTTTGTCCATTCAAATGTTTATTCAAAGATTCTGGGGGTGATCTAGCCTTTTATTTTAATACCTTAGCCTGTCTACCCTTATTTATTCCTTCACTCATTCAACAACCACTTATACACAACTAATTCAATCTATTAAGAATTTACTTCAATTTATTAAGAAGGTATTATGGGCCAAGCACTGAACTGATGGGAAATGTGAACAAACATGAAACAAGGTACTTATATTTAAGCTACCCCCAAAGAACTCATTTCCTGTTGAGGAAACAATATGTGCGTTGATAAATAAACAATTTGCCAAGGAAGATGATTTCTCCATTAGAATATTTGTGTCTCTTATTTAAAGACTTAAATCCTCCTAGAACAGAGTTATTTTTCTATTTTGTATATTTTGAAATTACATAAATGGCCATTTCTACCATTTTCATTTGAAAAACATGTTGTCATTTGGAGGAAAAACAAATCAAACCTCAAAATAGGGCACCCTTCCAAAAAGCAACAAAATTGTAGGTATTTCCTGCCATTAGTGACATTTGTTTTTCTGCATCTTTTTTTTCCCCCAATGTTCTCTGCCATAGCACACTGGCTCCCACAGCTTTGAGTCACATTCTGCAATCTCACTTGCTCAGAATTTTGTGCTTTTACACAGAGGGGAGTTAGTAAGATGAGCCAAGTTCCCACTTGGAACTAGGGAAGCATCAGCACCTAATTCCCAAGTGTTACTATTAACCTAAGTGGCTTGCTTCTGTGTTTTTGTGTATCCCTGCCAAGACCTGAAAGACGACATGACATTCCTCATGTGAATTTCCTGAACAAGTGCCTTCATAGAGTTTCTATCTACCAGATGATGCCTTATAAATTTCATTCTCATTAAGAAAATGTGTCATTATTCTACTCAGAATGTATATAAATTACCATAATTTCACAGCTATATCCTATACTTTGTGCACATACAAAGTTTATTTTGAGGTCATAAGGGATAGATGTGAAATGCCTCCCATCTATTTGTTTTTTTGTTTTTTGTTTTTTCTTATGTCTTTGTTATTGGGGAAAGGTCCAGATCTCTGATTCTATCTGTGTAAAGGGAACTCTTAAGTGTGGCAAGTTCTACCAGTGACAATAGAAAGTTACAGAGCTAGCAGGAGAAGAAGCTGGATTCAAATCATAGTTCTGTCATTTAGTACTTATGAGACAATATTTTTCCTCAATTGTCTATACTTTCTCAAATTTCTAAATTTTTCAAAAATTCAAATTTTCCTTTATTAGTTAGTTCCTTTTCTACTGCCCTCAAAAAGCCCTTATTCTAAAACAAAACAAAATCTTCACTAGCCTATACTGATCCCCTAAGCTCTTATCTTCTATTTCTCCTTCATATTTTAAGGAAAGATCCTTGAAAAAGGTATCCACACTGACCACTTCATTCACTCCTCAACTCTCCAACCCTTTTTTGGCTTTCCAGCTTATCACTCAACTGAAACAGCTCTCTCTAAGGTTACCAAGACTCTCTGAAATATAATGATGTTTTCTCAGTTCTCAGCAGAGTTGCTACATTCAAAGCTGTTGACCATATTTACCTTCTCGATATTATTTCTTTTTCTGAGTTTCTGTGACAAATCTCATTCTTGTTTTACTCCTATCTATCTGACCACTCTCTGGTCTCCTCTTTTCAAGTCTTTATCCAGTTCCCTTACCTTGGCAATGTACTTTCTAGGGATGTACACATTGATAATGAGGTTGATGCATTGCCAGAGCTAGCTCAGTGTTTGGGAAGTGCCAAAGGAAACTGTGGGAGAGAAGAGGTATTAGACTGACTACCAAACTGAATGTCTACAGAACTGTTGTGCTGACCTCATTGTTGCATGCCTGTGAAACCTGGACAGTCAACTGGAGCCATGCCAGAAAATAGAATCGCTTCCATTTGAATTGTCTTAAAAAGATCCTGAAGATCACCTGGCAGGATAAGGGGCCAGACACTGGGTCCTTACTCAAACTAAACTGACAAGCATTCAAATTCAGACTTTTATGGATAACTCACACAGGACAAGTACTCACATGGTGGTCAGAAGAAATAATACAACAAGGATACTCTCAAGGTCTAAGAACTTTGGAAGTGATTGTATGACATGGGAGACACTGGCACAGGACCACTCAGCATGGTATGCCCACATCAGAGAAGGTGCTGTGTTCTATGAGCAACCAGAATTGAAACAATCTCAAGGGAAATGCAGTATGTGCAAATTTGAAATATCCACTCCAAATGTTCACATGGACTATCTGTGCCCGACCTGTGGTAGAGCATTCTGAGCGCATAGTGATGTCATTTTGGTCCTCTTGGAGACTGAAGGACAACAACCAACCAATCCAGATCACATTGAATACCTGTAGATATCATCCTGTAATCTGTTTTGTTTCCAAACTATCTCACTTTGTGTTATCACTAGGTCTGATGGGTTTGTTCAATGATCATCTCTGTGGAGAGAATTCTCAGTTCTGTGTACCCACGCTTGTGAGTCACTTCAACTCTCTGGCCCTCAGTTTTCTCATCTGTAAAATGAGGAGAATATGACCTTAAAGCCCCTTTGTCTAAATCTACAATCCTATGATGCATCTGTCATTTATAGTCTTAGAGAGCTGCCTGGGACACTGACAATTTTAGTGACATTTCCATAGCTACAGAGCAATTATCTGTCATGGGAAGATTTGATGTCCTGCTTTCCTTACTCTAAGGCTAGCTCCTTTTCCATAATACTCTGCTACCTAGAAGAGGCTAATTTTAAAATAATCTTACTAATATTTGTCACATATATGATAAGAGATTTCATACAATAATAACAGTACATCAGAATTACATGTCAAAGGTATTTTTGGGGTTCCCCTCTTCTCTCCCTCCCACTCCTCCCCTCCCCCAAGCAAGGTGATTAAGCAACCTCCAGAACATTGAGAGCACAAAGCTGAGAGCCTCCTGGATTTTATTAACTTCATCTCTGGACTAATGCATATAGAAGCCAGAAAGTGACAGTATGGCATAATGATTAAAATTTAGCCTTGGATTTAGGAAGACCCTGGTTGGAATTCTGCTTCAGACACTTACTGGCCATATAATCTTGGGGAACTTACTTTAACTGTGTGATCATCAGCTCTCCCATTTTGAAATGGTAATAATATTAATACCTGCGTCACAGGGCAATTCTGATGTTCAAATGAGATTGCATGTGTAGACAAACCACTATGAGAACTTTCACTTAGGGAATGCACAGGCCATCCATTTATTCATTTCCCACCAGCTACACTGCCCTGGAATTCTCCACCATGACCCAGAAACTTCTGAATCCTAAAAGTCTGCCCTGAAACTCCTACTTCAGAAGTACCTTTTGCCCATGGAGTCTTTTCCTTTGATTTTACTGATTGGACAGTGTTCCTCAGAATCTTTATGTAAGAGGCATACCTAGACCAGGCATCTGTTCATTTCTCATCAAGCTATACTATGCCCACAGACTCTTACATCATGCCTGACACCTCTCCACCCCATTCCCCCTTTCACTTCTTTACATGTGTTGTTTCTCCACTAGAATATAAGCTCTTTCAAGTCAGGGATTTTGTTTGCTTCTGCATTCCTTACACAACCTTCACCGTAGTAAGTTCTTAATGAATACTTGTTGACTGATTGACCATGCTTCTAAAATCAGAAACAGGGTGAGAACAATAGTAAGGATAAATATGGGATAATCCATTTTTTCCAGTGGTCTCAATTTGGGAGCTAGATAGCCATTAATCAGGAGGCATTATAAAGGATTCTAAAATCCCTCCCTTGATCAAGCAAGCTCAAATTTATTTCAAAAATTGCATCTGCTTGAATCATCTGAAACCAACCACTTCCAAGAAGAGAACCACAGGTGAGGAGTTCTTTCTTTCTCCTATTCTGTTGTTAGAAACCTATGCCAAGGTTTTCCCAGGAGCTTTTTAGAAAAAAAGGTTTTCATGCCAATGCAGAGTAAAACTAGCTCCTTGGAACAGATATGGTAGATTTTCATGGTGCAAGTTTTTAAAGACGTTTAGTCTTGTAAGAATTACCTTATTGCTGGATTACTCTCATTATTTACCGTTTCTGTTCCAACTTACAGGATTGGAGGAAAACTCATAACTGTGCATACAGGGTACAATACAAACACATGTTATTTAAAGCCATTTGTACTATCACTGCCACAAGGCAATTGAAAAAAAAATCTTTCTAATTTATTTCCTCCATTACTGTCCATGTATCCTATGGCCTTTATTTGTCAGTGCTCTCCAAGATTCTTCCCTGCACTCTCTTCTCTTTCCCTCTATGCTCTAGGAAACCTTATCAAGTCATATGCAGATGATTCCAAGATCTAAATCTCAGCTCTAGTTTCTCCTCTAAGCTTTAGGTGTTCACTTTTATCACCTGACCATTTCCTATTAGATGGCCAGAGAAATCACAGACTCAAGGTGTTTAAGACCAAACTCATTATACTCTTCCCCCCAAATCTTCCCTTCTTCTAAATTTTCCTATTTTGCTGGAGGGCACCAACATAATTCCAGTCTCCAATTTGTAATCTTCCAATTATTTTCAATTTTTCCATTTTCACATAATGAACTATTTTAAATTCACATCTGATCCCTTCTCATCACTCATATTGTTGCCACCTTGGTTTAGAATCTACATCACGCCTAGTTTAAATGATTAAAATGGCCTCATAATTGACCTCACTGAAACAAGTCTCTCAATACTTGTCCACAATCTATAAACAGCTGGCAAAGCCATTTTCCTTTGCCACATGCTACCCATGGTAACTCTCCTACTGAACTAACTCAGTAGCTTCATATACTCTTGAATAAAATACAATCTCTTAAATTTTAATGCCATGTACAATCTGGTCCTAATTTAACTTTTCAGCCTCATCAAAGGTCACTTACCCTTCCATACTCTGCAATTCTGCAAAACTAGCCCTCTCTGTTCTTGATTCATGCATGACACTTCTTCTCTTCTTTCAATGCAGACTTTCCATTGGGCATTCCCAAGCCTAGAATATACTTCTTTCTTCCCTTGGCCTCACAAGGTCCTTCCTTTAAGATGTAGCTCAATATGAAGCCATTCCTGATCCGCTCTACTGCTAATCATTTCCTCTGCAAGCTCCTTTGTATTTCACTATTTTTGTATGTGTCTTTCTCTGTTTGGGCATACACATATATTTTTATTTGTGTATATACATAATGTTACAGACAGAATATATATATATATAAAATAAATATAGAAATTAAATACATCTGTATATGTATTATTATATAAATATATACACATGATATTAATATGTACCATTATACATGATATCAACATGTATATAGTATTGTACACATTAATATAAACACATAAATGTATGCATTAACATACATAAATGTACATATGACTGTTTCTGTGTATATACATACATATGCACATACATAAACATATGGCTACTAGCTTTATATTGGGCTGTACATATCTTCACATATAATCGTCTCTCCCTTTACATTATAAGGTCATTGCCGGCAGAGGTTATTTTATGTTTGTATCCCTAGTGCCTGTCATTGCATCCAATACATAGTAGGTCCTTAATGAACACTTATTCCTTGAGGGATTGACTGATAAGATGATCAGTTGTGTATGGGCTGTGAAACTTTCCCTGTAGCCTAGAACAGCAATATTAAAGCCAATGGTCTTCTTTTGCAATCCCCCAAATGATACCGTACAACCCTTTGTTACCTTCTTTCTGATGAATTGACAGTCAGATTAACAAAGGTGCGGTGCAGATCATGACTGAATTTCTTTGGCTTTATCAAGTGGATAAAGGTCCTGGCCTGGAGTCAGGAAAACTCCTCCTCTTGAGTTCAAATCCAGCCTCAGACACTTCCTAGCTGTGTGGCCCTGGGCAAGTCTGGGCAAAACCTGTTTGCCTCAGTTTCCTCATTTGTAAAAAGAGCTAGAGAAGGAAATGGCAAACTACTCCAGTATCTTTGACAGTGCTCTCTCCAAGAAAATTCCATGTGGGGTTACAAGGAGTTGGACACAACTGAAATGTCTGAAAACTGAAAACAACAATAGCGTACATTTGTATAATACTTTAGGGTCTCAAAAGTTCATCAAATAATCCATTCGAAACATCGATTAAAAACAGTATTAGGAGGAAGTTATGTTTTGTTTGGGGCTTTGTTTGTACATTTTGGGCTGGTTTATAGTCTCATAGGAGGCAGGACTACCTACGAGGTGGATACTATATAATAATCTGAGTTTGATTACTAAGCATCCAAAATAGGAAAATGGAAATTGGAATGGAAGGAAGCAAACCTGAACATGCCCTAATTGAGTTGTTAATCAGATTAACTTATGTTCCCCTTGACTATCAGAGAGACCACCCTCTCCAGGTGTATTTGAACACTGATAAAGGAACTTGGTATGTCACTTGCAGTGACATATGTGGGAGATTTTCTTTTTAAGTAGGCTGAGTTTCCTGAGTCTTCTTGCTTCTCTAAGTGCCTACCTCATCCTTGCTCCTATCTCAAGTGGTGTAGAAAGTAAAGTACCAGGGTCAGTATTGTTCAATAACATGCAAGCCATGAACCATGCATTCACACCTTTTCCTCTCTCCAGCTACACACACACACACACACACACACACACACACACACACACACACATCCCTTGTTCAGGAAGGAAATGAAGGTTGGCACAGCAAACAATTGAAGCCTTGAACGCAGCATCCCAAATCCAGCTGGTGGCCTCTGCTAGCAGAGAGTGCAGAAAAAGCCCCTCTACTGTGGAAAGTGAAATTTCTCCACTTCTCTTCCTTTCATCTACACTATTCAAAACTGCCTTGTACAATGAGTCACTTTTGATAAATGGACACAAAAAGCCAGTATTGCACTCTAGCACAAAGCAGGCAGGAATTTGAGAATATTTGTCAGTAGGTTAGATGCTAGAGCCTTCTTGAGAAACAAATGTGTACTTCTGACACACTGTGCTGTATTCATTCATTTTTTTCTCCTTAAAAACGTTTTCAAGGTCTGATAAATCATAATGGAAAATGAGCCTATGCAAGTCGCTGTTAGCCATTTCCATTGAGAAACATTTCCTAGCTTGTGTTAAGTATTTCCTAATGCAATAGGACTGGACTAAAATTGGTTTAAAAGAGCTCTTCCAAATCCTGTAGAAATAATTTTGATAATGTTGAACATTTTAGTACATGAGAATGAATTCCATCAATCTGTAATTTATATAGCTGGAAATAATTTCAATGAACGTTTTATTTTTCCTTCTTTTTTTTTCATCTACTGTGAAAAAAATGGATAAAGGGGAGAATTTTTTAAAAAATCATTTGTTCATTTTTAAACTATCCAATGTTCTTTATTAGCCAGAACTTTCTAAATAAATTGGTACTACTTTGCATAAGGCAGAACATTTGGGAACAGACCTTCGTTACTAAACTAATGTATTTTTTCTTTCACAAAGGATTAAAAAAACTTCTTTGAGCTCATATGATTCACCATAGTTGGAGAGGGGAGCTTAAGTTTCTTTTCAAAATCATTTGTGATTGACTAGTGTTACTAAGAAATTATCTGTCTGTCTGTCTGTCTATTTATGTATCCGTCTGTCTGTCTGTCTATATGTATGCATATGGATATGGATGTAGATATACCTAAGAACATAACAGCCTGCAGAAGGATGCCTTCCATCATGACTAATAGTGAGAATGAGAATACTGACTTTCAAAACTGTTTAAATAAACGTTATGAAAGCCAGCATTTATAGATATAAACACTAGTAGGTTGTGACATATGTGCTTTGGAAGACCTTGAACAGCACAAACTCAGGTGGGCAATGTTTCTTTCTTGAAAACATCTGATCTCTCCTATAAGATGTTATTGCTGCAGCCATAACTTGGGTGGCCTAGAAAAAAAAACAACAACCAAAAAAAAGTGTGTGTGTATGTGTGTATGTGTGTGTGTGTGTGTGTGTGTGAAATGGGCTTCTCTGACCAACCTAATTATAAAAATTTAAACATAAATAGGCAAAATTAAAGATAATTAAAGATAGATATCTTTAAATACAGACAATGGTAAACCAGCTAAATGATCTTTCCAAAGTTAGTGATCATAGTTGATAGCTTATTTTCTTTAGCCCTAATGATAAACAGTTTGCTTCTGATTAAAATTTAAATCAAATATTATTTTTATCTTTCTGATTATACACTTTAACTTCCCCCATATAGAATTAAACTTTTTACCAAAATTAGTTTAATTTTTGATATTTGTATATAAATATTATAACTATTTGGTGAAATTATTTAATAAAATTTTAGATGCCAAATCAGAGATATTAGAATTTTAAGATTAATTTCTCTTTATTTTTTCGTGTCGAATTTGTTTTTTTTTTTATTTTTAGTTTTCAACATTCATTTCTACAAGTTTTTGAGTTACAAATTTTCTCCCCATCTCTCCCCTACTCCAACCCCAAGATAGCAAGCATACTGAAAATCCCTTCACCCAATCTGTTCTCTCTTATATCCTTCCTCATCCCCCTTAACTTGTAGGCAAGATGGATTTCTATATCCTATTGCCTGCTTATCTTATTTCTGAGTTGCATGTAAAAAAACAATTTTTAATACTTGTTTTTAAAACTTTGAGTTCCAGAATCTTTCCCTTCTTCCCTCCTCACCCACCCCCACTGGGAAGACAAGCAATTCAATATAGGTTGTATATGTGTAGTTATGCAAAATATTTCCATAGTAGTTATATTGTAAAAGACTAACTATATTTCTCTCCATCCTATTCTGCCCCCCACTTATTCTATTTTCTCCTTTGACTCTATCTCTTTTCAAAAGTGTTTGCTTCTATCTACCCTCTCCCCCAATCTGCCTTCCCTTCTATCATCCCCCCTCTTATCCCCTTCTCCCCTTCTTTTCTGTAGGGTAAGATACCAAATTGAGTGTGTGTGTTACTCCCTCCTCAAGTCAAATTCAATGAAAGTAAGGTTGACTCATTCCCTTTTTCCTTCCTGCTCTTCCTTCCATTGTAACAGTTTTCTCTTGCCTCTTTTATATGAGATAATTTACCCTAATCTATCTTGCCCTTTCTCCTTCTCTAAATATATTACACTATCACCTCTTAATTTTATTTTTTAGATATCATCCCTTCATATTTAACTGATCCTGTGTCCTCTGTCTATGTATACCTGCACATCTATATATACACACATACACCCTCCTATACATGCATACATACATGCATACGTACACATATACATATATATCTACACATAAGTATTTCCTTCAACTATCTTCATACTGAGAAAAGTCTCATGAGTTACAATGATCATTTTTCTATGTAGGAATGTAGATAGTTCAATTTTAATAAGTTCCTTATGATTTCTTTTTCCTGTTTACCTTCTTATGCTACTCTTACTTCCTGAAGTCCAATTTTCTGTTCAGCACTGGTTTTTTCATCAAGAATGCTTGATAGTCTTCTATTTCATTGAATATTCATATTCTCTCCTGAAGTATAATGCTCAGTTTTGCTGGGTAGGTGATTCTTGGTGTTAATCCTAGCTCCTTTGACCTCTGGAATATCATATTCCAATTCCTTCAATCCCTTAATGTAGAAGCTGCTAGATCTTGCATTTTCCTGATTGTGTTTCCACAATACTCAAATTGTTTCTTCCTGACTGCTTATATTATTTTCTCAATATTTTCTTCTTGACCTGAGGCTTCTGGAATTTCACTATAATATTCCTAGAAGTGTTTTTTGGGGGGGAGGTGGGAGGAGATCTTTTTCAAGAGGTGATTGGTGAATTCTTTCAATTTCTTTCTTGCCCTCTGGTTCTAGAATTTCAGGGTAACTTTCCCTGAGAATTTCTTGAAGGATGATGTCTAAGCTCTTTTTTTGATCATGGCTTTCAGATTGTCCAATAATTTTCAGATTATTTCTTCTGGATTTATTTTCCAGGTCAGTACATTTTTCTTCCAATAAGGTATTTCACATTGCCTTCTATTTTTTCATTTGTTTGGATCTGTCTTATAGTATCTTGATTTCTCACTAAGTCATTAGCTTCCATTTGCTCCAATCTAATTTTGAAGGAATTATTCTCTTCAGTGAGTTTTTGAAATTCCTTTTCCATCTGGGC
>CM053591.1:184363553-184377937 GCA_028646515.1 Pseudochirops corinnae
TTTTCATTTGTTTGGATCTGTTTAATAGTATCTGATTTCTCATAAAGTCATTTGCTTCCATTTGCTCCACTCTAATTCTGAAGAAATTATTTTCTTCAGAAAGCTTTTGAGATTCTTTTTTCATTTGGCAAAATTGACTTTTTAAGGCATTTTTCTCCTCATTGGCTTTTTGGGCCTCTGTTGCCATTTGAGTTAATTTATTTTTTAAGGTGTTATTTTCTTCAGTCAGGTTGTTGACTCTCTTTTCATGACTTTTTTGCATCATTCTCATTTCTCTTCCTGATTTTTCCTCCACTTCTCTTATTTGGTTTTCTAAATCCTTCTTAAGCTGCTCTATGTCTTGTAACAAGTCTACATTTTTCTTGGAAGCTTTTGGTGTGGGAGTTCTGTCTATGTTGTCTTCCTCCCATTCTATGCTTTGATCCTTTTTGTCCCCAAAAAAGGAATCTAAAGTTTCATTGCTCGGTTTGCTTTGCTTCCTTTGCCTGCTTATGTTGCCAGTCAATTACTTGACTTTTAGGTTCATTAGAACTTGGCTTTCAGAGGGGAGAGCTCTGTCCCAAATCACTGAGGTTTTTGCAGCTGCCAGAGCTATTAGGAGGCCACCATTTATGCAGCCCCTACAGGCTTTGGCTCACTGAAAATGCTTCTCAGGACCAACACCCAAGACTGTGACCTCGATCCAGGCAGCTCAAGGCAAGAGCACTTAGCCTCTGAATGATCATTTGGCTCCACCTGCAATCTGCAGACTGGGAGCTTCTGGAGCAGCCACGTGCAGGTGGCTGCAGGGCTGCAGCTTCAGCCACTTCCAGCCCCAGAGCAGTCGGCCAGACCCTCTCCTCCGAATTTATTCAAGTTCCACTGATCTGTTGTTTAGTCCTTGTTTCTTATGGATTGGTAATTCTGGAAAACACCACAGCTGCTGGTGATTTGTGCTCCAGCTGAGGCTTATTCTGGTGGCCCTCGGGCTCCAGCCACGGGTTTATGTGGTGCTGGTCTGGGCTCCCAGTGCACTGTGATGAACCCTTTCCAATCTGCCTGCCAGGCTGCCTTCAGTGGGAGCTTTGTTACTCTGTCATTTTGCGAGTTCTGGAGCTTTAAAATTTGTTTAGAGTTTTATTTTATAGGTATTTGAGGTGGTTATGGGGAGAGCTGAGGAGTTTTGCTGCTTCTACACCGCCATCCTGACTCTTCCCTGCAGTGATCCCTAGTCTTAAGGAGCGTATATTCTAATGGGAAAAGCCAACATAAAAAAAGAAACTGAGCAGAGGAGTATAGTTTCATTAAGTAACTTGAAACTTGGTAAGAAATGAAGACTTGGCTAGCCTGGACATTAGTCCTAAATGGGAGTTCTGGGAGGAATTATCCAATAATAAATGCTTTATTATGTTATTCAAAAACTTATTAACAGTTATACTATTTAAGTCTGCCTTTATGTGACTAGAGATTGCTTGAATCTAGGATGTTGTCCAAACTGCAGTAAATCTCTAGTTATGCCAGAGAGGGCAGCAAGGGATTTTGGGTTCCCCTACATCCTGGATGCAGTCATATAGTAAATAATAATTTAAAATAAGTAATAAATCACAATTTGAGTCTCCTCACCTGGATCTAGTTCAGGGTCCAACAAACCTTATGTTTTGGATTCTCTTGGTGTTTTGGTCTAGCCTAGAGGTTCTCAACCTGTGGGTTATGTTCAGTTTGTAACAGTGAAAATACATCTTGCATATCAGATATTTATATTATGATTCATAACAGTAGCAAAATTACAGTTATGCAGTTGCAATGAAAATAATTTTATGGTTGGGGGTCACAACATGAGGAATTGTGTTAAAGGGTGGTGGCATTAGGAATATTGAGAACCGCTGCTCTAGCCCAAATTTTACTGAATGTTTATATTTATGATATCCATCTCAGTCTACCTTTCTTGCAAGCAAGTTTCTCTGGCAGTTTGTGGTCAGGTTTGTTGTTAAGTCATTTTTAGTCATATTCAACTCTTTATGATTCCTTTTGGGAATTTTCTTGGAAAAGATACTGGAGTGGTTTTCCATTTCCTTCCCCAACTTATTTTATAGATGAGGAAATTGGGGCGAGCAGGATTAAGTGACTTGCCCAGGGTCACATAGCTAGGAAGTGTCTGAAACTGGATTTGAATTCAAGTCTTTCTGACTCTAGGCTTGGCACTCTATCTACTCTGTCACCTAGCTACTCTTGTGTGCAAGTATCTTTGTCTAAATCCTATATCATACAAAGCTCCACAGAAGAGAGTGAGGTAGCAAGAGAGAATCACAATTTCTTTCCAGCTCACTCTCCTCTACCAAGCAATCCGACAAATCTATTTCTAAAATGATTTCAGATTTGGGGAGCTGCTCTTACACATGTTAGAAGGAAAGACTGAAAGCTTGTAAGGTACTTCTAAAGTATGAATTCCAAAGATGGAATGAGGTATCACAATGGAAAAGGTTTCTAGGGGATGGTAGAGAGATACAGAGTGCAGTCCCTTGAGAAACAAAGATATGGCTACACCTCGTGCCCTCCCCACCTTAAATGGAATGTATGTACTGTGTATATATGCAGGGATACCTCAGATGTAGTATGGGTTTAGTTCAAGACCCTAACAATAAGGCAAATATTGCAATAAAGTGAATCACACAATCTTTTTGGTTTCCCAGTGCATATAAAAGTTATGTTTGCACTATACACAGTCTATTAAGTGTGTCATTGTATTATGCATAAAAGTGTATCAAATTTAATTAAAAATATATTATTTCTAAAACATGCTAACCATCACCTGAACGTTCAGCGAGTCAGGGTCTTTTTTTTCGGTGGAGGGTCTTGTCTTGATGTCAATGACTGCTGACTGACCAGGGTGCAACTTGCTAAAGCGTAGGGTGTCTGTGGCAATTTCTTAAAATAAAGCACTTGACCTCACTTGACTCTTCTTTTCACTTGAACATTTCGAGGCTATTGCAGGATTATTAATCAGCATAATTTCAACATTGTTGTATCTCAGGAAATAGGGTGACACAAGGCTGCCAGTCTGCGGAACAGTCAGAGCTGCAACATTTATGAAGTTTGCTGTCTTTATATGATCAAGGGTTGTGGCTACCCAAATCAATTACCATAGTAACATCACAGATCCCCATAACAAATAATAATAATGAAAATGTTGGAAATATTGTAAGAATTAGCCAAATGTGACACAGAGACATGACATTAACATATGCTATTGGAAAAATGATGTCCATAGAGTTGCACAATTCAGGGTTGCCACAAACCTTAAATTTCTAAAAATCAAAAACCTCAAAATATCTGTGAAGTGCAATAAAACTAGGTATGACTATATCCTAATTCATAGGTCTCCCAAATCTAAGATATATGCCTTAGAAAGTCAGTCTTTTTTTTTTTTAATTATAGAGCCAGGTAACTGATGAATCATTTCTTGATTTGAAGATTGGCTTATATTAATGGAAGAGCCATGCACCATGGAAAGCTGAAGGGGTCTGAGGTTACATGTTCTCAAGGACTCAATATTTGAGCTGGAATGGACCTCAGAGATCATCTAATCCAACCCCAATCACTTAATGGATAAAGAAACTAAGGCCCAGCAAGGTTAAGTGACTTTACCTAAATGTAATGGGATTTCTGGAAATCCCAATTCATTTGGAGGAAAAAAAAAATGCAGCTTCATTATTCCTTGTGACCAAATGTCAATAAGACCACAGACTTATAGTGAGCTCAGTCTAATGAAGCCATCAAATTGACACTGTTTTTTGACATTTCAATACTTGAATTGCTATATGATCTCACAGGAAAGGGTATTCCTTATATTGTGACACATTTAAACGTGTCCTGTTCCTCCTAGGTGATTTTTACCCAAGGGAAAGCAATATGTCGAAGTGGAAAGAGCAATGGTGTTTGTGTCAGAAGAACTGTATTCTCTAATCTTGACTCTACCTGGGTTATCCTGGAAAAAAAATCACCTAATTCCTCTGATCCTTAATCTGTAAAATTAAGGAGCTGAACTAGATGATGGGTAAGCTTTCTTCCAGCTCCTAATCTAGGATCCTTATACCCTAGTTCCCAAATCTTGTAGTAAAGATCCACCTAAAATATTGTAGGCCTTCCTCTGGTCATTCATTCACTCACTCACTCATACATTTATCTATTTGTTTATTCATTCATTTATCTATTTACTTGTTCATTCATTCATTCAACCATCTATCCATTTCTCTATCCATCTAATCTATTAATTTTTGAGGAATTGATAGCTCAGCCATCAGTTTACCTTTTATCCCTTATTCTTTGAGCATGGCCAGTTGACTTTTTTATGATCACACATATTATTGTAGACATCTTTTATACTGAAAGCTACAGATATTGTGTTTTAACTCTCCTTCACCCCCTCTGTCCCAAAAGCATTTTATCCTGAGTCTTTAGATTCATCATCTCTTGAGCCAGAGGCCATAGGTTGAAATCTAATCTCTTATGGTAACTATTCATGTGAACCCTGGTCAACACACATAACTTCTCTGGGTCTTGGTTCCTACATCTGTAAAAGGAGAAGGTTGGAACAAATGCTGTATGAAGGACTGTCCAGCTGTAGGGCTAGGGTTTTCTGATCCTGTGATTCACTGAATGCTGTGGTGTCCCATGATTCACAATCATGAAGCATCACTAAGAAGGTATTGGTATTGAAACAAAGCAACAACAACAGCAACAGTGACAACAACAAAAGAGGGGCTTTCGTATCAGTGAATGGCTTGGAAATATGAAAATACTAAGAATTTCCTCAATCTCAACTGATTTCTCTTACTTTCATTCCCTTCTTTCCCCAATCCATCAAAATTATTTTATCTGAGGCATGATTATATTATTGCCTTGCTCAGGAAGCTTCAGTGATTCTACATTGCTTTTAAGATAAAATATAAGCTATTCTATTTGGATTTAAAGACTTTCACAATTTTGCTTGAATCTTTCCAGTGGATTCCTGATCATTTCCCTCTATGCACTTTCTTTTCCAACCTAGCTGGCCTTCTTCTTGTTCCTTATGTATGACATTCTATATTCTGTTTCTGAACTCTACTTTAGCGTGTTATTTTCCTGTTTTCAGAATGGAAGTGAAAAAGGAAAGGAATGAGAAGGAAGGAAGAAAGGAAGGAAGGAAGGAAGGAAGGAAGGAAGGAAGGAAGGAAGGGAGGGAGGGAGGGAAATTGAGAGGGAGGAAGAAAGAAATGGAAGGCAGAGAAGGAGAGAGAGACAGAGAGAGAGACAGAGAGAGACAGAGAGAGAAAGATTGAGAATGTGCCACATGCTGGAGTTCAAGATATAAATAGAACAAAGAAGGAAGACAAGGAGCCCTCAGGTGATTTTTTTTATCCATTTCTGCCTCTGAATCCCTTGTTCCCTTCAAGGCTAAAGCCAAATGTCACTTCATTCAAAAGGCATTTCCCGATTCCTTCCAATGTTAGTGACACTACTCCCTAAATGAGAAATAGATAAAATATAGGTGAACAACAATTATTACCATTTCAAAAGCAAAATGGATGATGTACATCAATCAAGCACAGTGTGAAAACTGAACAAGTCCAGAACTCACTTAAGCCAGCAAACATTTGATTCCTTCCTAAGTGGAATAATATGGAGCCAAATATTCCATTACTTAAAGATATAGCTTTGTTTATAAATTCTTCCAGAAGAGGATGGTTGGTAAATATAAATCAAATTATCTCCAAAGAATGAGTAGTGGATGAGTGTTTTAAAAAATACTGAAAGTCAGAGGCCTAATTAACTCAAACTTCCCAAAGAGCATTTAGAAATGCAACCCGATGAAGGCCAAAAAAACAGACAGGCAATCATTTAATTCTCTGGCCTGAAATTCCCCATCTGTAAAATGAGAGGGTTGGATTGAGTGATCTCCAAATTCTCTACCAGCTCATCCTGTTATCCGGACAAAGTCCAAATCAAAAAGGAATTGCCTATAAGAGATGAAGTCTACCAGCTGCTTTTCTTTGCAGATGATACTTGACTGATTTCACCAGACCCGAGAACATAAGCTGTGATTATCTCTGTGGTACTCTGTCTGCTCATCATGAGCCCTAGAACATGAAATGGTCAAATATCCCAGAGAATGATGGCTTTTTTTGCCTTTGAGCAAAGAAGTCTAATTGGCCCAGTTCCTATTTCACTTTCATGAGCAGAACCTTTGAGGCCTCATTTCTACAACTCCATGTCTTCTGGTTTCATAGATAATGAGAGTATTTATGCAAATGTTGTTATTCAGTTAGGCAACATATTATCTCTTTGGTCATTGGACAATTTTTGATCAGCAGTTAAACTACTCTTTTTAGATTGTCTAAAAACTGTGAGTCTTTGCAATCTTTCTCACAACTCTGTCTTCACTGTTGTGGAAGCAGAACTGGTCTACACAGACCTTTTGGTATTTAGAGATCTTTACTTGATCACCTTGGGCTCCCAAAGGGATTCATCACTTTCTGGTCAACCTTCTAGTGACAGAAATCTTTGTGATTAGTTAGACTAGGATTGAATTAGTAGCCACAGCCTGCCATCAGGCTGATAACTGTGAATCCAACTCAGTACTTTGCCAGCAGGTAAGAACTTCACAGAGCTTTCTAGAAGCTATTAGTGATAGTAGTTATTGAGATTGCTAGGTGGTGCAATGGAGAGAATAATGGAACTGGAGTCTGGAAGACTTGAATTCAACCTCATGTACTTATTAGCTATGGGACTTGAGTAAGTCACTTAATTACTACCTTCCCCAGTTTCTTCATAAATAAATTGGGAATAATAATAGTATATCTCTTAGGGTTGTTGTGAATTTCAAATGAAATACCATTTTTAAAGCATTTAGCAAACCTTAATGCCCTGTATAAAAGCTGTTGCTGTGTGTTGTTTAGTTGTATCAGATGCTTCATGATCCTGGGGACCATAGGATATAAGGAATTTCTATCTTCGACTATCTCCCCAAATCTATTCCAGCTTGTGCCTAGGATTTTTTGGTCAAAGATAGCAGATTTATTTTTCCAGTGGATCTCCTTTCAACAGAACTCTCCACTATGACTTGTCCATCTTGGATCACCTGGCACAGCATAGCACATAGTTTCATTGAGCTATACAAAACCCTTTACCATGACAAGATAGTGACCCAGGAAAGTTGTCTAAAAGATATCTATTGGCTAGGATTAGTTGCCTTTGGGAAGCAAAGTTTGCATGACACAGGAAGCTGATGGAGTAGGGACTTTGGGGTGTAGGACTCTGAAGAATCATCCTAATTGCAACTACAGGAAATAAAATACAAAATAAATGTGATTAATAGTCAACTATCACAGCTTAGGCTAAGATTGGATTTCCAAAAAAATGTAGGTAAAGAGATATTTCTTTTAAAGGCTAATAATTGAAAGCTCTACAAAATAATTATCTAGTAGATAAAGGGTTTATTTATATAAGAATTATCTAGCACTGTATTCTACAATACCATACCCTTCCCCAAAAACTGAAAAACCAATAAAGCTATCTTCAATCTGTTTGAATTCTCATACTGAATGTTCAATGTAACTTTGGAAATATATCATGGTTGATTTGGGTTTTCCTGAGGAAATTATATTAGTTACTTTATCTTTAGAAGTTATTTACGACAAGCAAACACAGATGAACCTGACCAAGTTACCAGAAGCAAATTGACCAAGATTTCAATTGCACATATAAATTCTGTTGCAGAGACAAAAAATCAAATGTGGTATCTAACCTCTGCTGTTTATATCTGTGTGATCTTGGACAAATCTTTTAATCTCTTTGAATTCCAATTTCTTCATTTGTAAAGTCAAAAGATCAGATCTGAGGACCTCTAAGATTCCATTCCAGTGATAATTACATGGTTTTATATTCAATAATAAAATGATAAAATGAGCACTGAGATGAAGAAGTAACAAATTGAAACAGTTATTCAAGATCATAGACTCATAACTCAAGAGATACAAGAAAATAGTCATTCAGTCCAATCCCCTGATTTTATAGGCGAGGAAAATGACACTCAGAGTGGTGAAATGATTGACTAAAGAAGTAGCAGAGTAGGGCCCTGAACCAAAGCCCTCCAACTCCAAGTCACCAATGTGAGTCATTGGCTAATTTAATTCAACCTTCAATTCAATTCAATATGCATTTATTAATCACTTACTGTATAATAGGTGCTCTTCTAAGTACTGGAAAGACAAAATAAACATTTTAAAAATAGGATGGGCACAAATAATGTGAAGAATTAGGAATAGTCTGATTTAGGAGGTGGTACTTGAGCTGAGTTGTGATGGGAACTGGAGATTCCAATATTTAGAGAGGAGGAAGACCATTCCTTCTCATCTAGTGTAGCTGGGCAAATGGACAGAGGGAGGAAATGAATGGTTGCACACAGAAATAGAGCAAGGCGCCTAGTTTTTCTCAAATGTAAAATGTATGAGAAGGAGTAACTTGCAATTGTATTGGAAAGGCTTGGAAGACTGAAATAAATGTATCTTGATGGGTATTCTAGGAAATGGGCTTACCCTAGTTCTACTAAGCAAGCTAAAAATTCTGGTACTTGGTTTTTATTCATGTCAGCACCTTTTGAGAATAAATAATCATTGTCTTGAAAAGAATTAAACACACCTAGGAAAAGTTCTTTCTTACTTGCTTCTGGGCTTCTGGAAATCATTAGACATATGCACAGCTAATTACTGTTGAACATCTCAAGGAGCACGGGGAACAATAAAAATATTAGCATTATAAAAGAGCTGCATAAAGGAAATCGCTGTAAAATGAAACACTAATGAATAGTCTCAGATGCTGCCTGACAGAGGGACTATTTTATATGCATGAGGAGCTCTAATTTGCCCCTCTCTGTATGTTTCAGCAATGCCAGAATCTTCTGCCATCATAAATATCTCATCCATGGAAAAGTTTGCCTTATTTAATAGTTGTGCAGAACAGAAGAATTTCCCTAGGAATGATTAAAACAATCAGTTTTCAAATACTCGACGTGTTTCATTTCAGGAGAGCAGCTGGGATTTCTTGCTCATCTTCACCATTCTCATGTACTAGAAATGCTAATGCATTTAATGGGATATTCTCTGTAATGTTTATATACACTGCATGTATGCTGGAGGCTGAGAGGCGTGGGAGATCCAGTGTTGGCCCTGGTGTCCTGAAAGTGTGGATTCATTCACTTATTCAGATATTTATGTACTGATTGACTCTGGGTAATTCATCCAATTTCATTGTATTTCAGGTAACTCCCTAGAATTTAGTTACAGAGAAACAGAAAGGGGGGAAGAGAGAGGGAGAAAGAGGGACAGAGAGTGAAAGAGAGAGAGAGAGAGAGAGAGAGAGAGAGAGAGAGAGAGAGAAAGAGAGAGAGAGAGGGAAGAATGTAGATATATATATATTCACATATAAATAAATGTATATAAGCACACTATGTATTTATATCTATATCCATTTGCATGTTTATTAATTTCTAACATGTTACTTAAATTCCATATGGGCTTATATGTATATTTATATACACAGTTTTGTATGTGAAACGTGAATAGTGCCTTTTAACAGCTCTGGGCACACATATAACTATCTAGGTCTGATCTCAAACTTGAATTCTCCTTCTCCAGCTTTCTACAACCCATGGCCTCAAACAGGATTATTTTCTGTCCATGACTCATGTTCCCAGAGTCTCAGTATGGAAATATCTAAAGTGTATTTAAATTACAACTCATGTTTTGGGGAAAAGAAAGGGAAGAGGAAGGGAATTATCATGTATGTAGTGCTTACTAGGGACCAGGCACCGTGCCACCAAGCACTTTACAGATATGATCACATTTGATTCTCAGAATCCTGTGAAGTCCTGTTATCTCCACTTATTTATTTATTTATTTTACAATAGAGGAAAGCAAGGGAATTAGAGGTTAAGTGACTTATCACAAGTCATACAGCTAGTAAATGTCTGAGGCCAGATTTCAACTCAGGTCTTCCTGACTCCAGCCCCAGTTCTCAGTTCATTGCACCACCATGGATAACAAGGTCCCCCGTTCCCACATAAGCACTTGTTATAACATATGTATTTCATTTCTGGTATAGCCTTTATTTCCTCTACTATTGAAACAGGCTTAAGATAGAAAGGACTCATAGGGACCCATGAACTAAGACAGAAACAGACTATAATCAAAGAGCCTATTGGACTTCTTACCCAGAAGGTAGAGAGACTTTGGAAAAGTGGTGAACAAGCATTACTCACCTTAATCCTGCACCATTTATGGAATACATAGAAGACAGAGAGAACGGTTGGCCAAGGCCAATGCTTCTTAAGGCATAGCTTTGTTTTTTCCTTTGCAGAACAGTCTTTGTTGAAGATACTCTTTCCTTCTACATGAAGCAAATATCGAAGAAACTTTTCCCTCTGGGAGACCAATGCTCAAAACTTAGGAACTCTCCATTCTATGAAAACTTTCATATTAACATGAAGATTGTTTTCTCAAGACTTTTAGTCTCTGACCTTTGCTTCCAAAGAGCAAGGCAGAAGACAAGCAGGAATTGAAGGACCACAAAGTCTCCTAGCAGGCCAGGGGAGCAAGTATAATCAACTGATCATGTGCTTTCACTTCCAGTTATAATTTTTTACCAGGAGGAGGAGAAAGGGGAAATCCTGTCTTCCCTATCTTGGAGTATTCTGGTCCTGAAATTCAAGGAAGAAAATGTAGAAATGGCTATGCCTTTTAGAGATGGAGAACTGAAATTCAGCAAAGGTAAATTATCTGCCCAAGATGAAATAAGTTTAAGGTGTAGGACTTGAATCCAGGTCCTCGGCATCCCACCTCCCACATACAACTGCTTTCATAAATATCTACACCTTATGTACCTTATCTTTTTCTCCATTTCTGTTTTTCACTTTATCTTCCTTCAGACTCACACACACACAATGCACTACACATATATACACATATATATATATATATACTACACATATATACACATATATATATATATATATATATATATATATATACTACACATATATACACAGAAAGAAAAGACTATCTTACTTAATAGAAGAAGAAAAAGAAAAGAAAGTCTATTTTCTGTCCTACATCATCCACAAATTCAATTAGGTTATCAATTCAGCAACTGGTATTGGGGAGGGAGTTAAAAAAGGAAGCAGAAAAAGATCCACTATTTGTTTTTCTGACTTAAATTGGAGAGGATTTTGCAAGAACTCACAGCAAATTAGGTAGTTGTGCAAACAAAGAAACCTACGGAAATGTTTGCATTTAGAGATGTGAGTATCTCTCCTTATTTCTTGCTTTAAAAAAAGTCTACATATTTTTCTATCATTTACATTTCCTTGTATAGTCCTTAGTGTTCTTCCAAGGAACCATCCTTTATAACAAGGCAATGTATTTTTTGTGCACGGGTGTGTTTGTGTGTGTGTAATGAACTCCTTTGGCATTTTGATGAAATTTGTGGATCTCTTCTCAGAATAATATTTTTCCCCAAAAAATACAGTGAAATACACAGAATTATGAAAGAAGTCCATTATATTGAAATAGCAACACACATACACACATATACATACAATCATATATAGATATAGATATTTGTGTGTGTGTGCATGTAAACCAAGTTCACAGACCCCCTGAAAACTACATACAGAATGGGATCCATAGAACACAGATTAAAAACTCCAACCTTATAAGAGGGAATATGAAAGGAAAAAGCAAACAAAAATAACTTGACAAAACTAACCAAAACATTGCAAAAGTCAGACTTTGTATGCAGCATTTCTTAAGCATAGTCCCCCACAGCTCTGCAAAGACAGCAAGGAGGTGCCTTCTCATATTTCTTCTCTGAGGACAACCTTGATAATTTGAATTTCAACACATCCATTTTTTTTTGTTATGGCACTTTTTTTTTCAAAGAATGATTCAGCTCCCAAATTGCTCACTCTACCCATCATACTTCATTTTCCTCGGGTTCTGTGTGAAGAGTGGAATTTTATCCATATGAGATTGAATAACAAAAGGAACTGGATTCAGAAAACAAACAAAATCTTATAATGTATCCAAACAGATGAGGTTGGGAGGAAATGTCATACACATGCATGCATGCATACATACATACATATGTACATACATATATACATACATACACACATATACAAAAGATAGACATATAATGTATATGTGTGTGTACATACATACACACATATACATATATACATACATATATACACACACCCATATGGAAAATTCTATCTCTAACATCTCATCTATCATTTTGAATGGATCATTTTTTTGTGTTAATGTATGTGCATATATGTATATACAGACATATTCACATACGCATGTTGTCTTTTTGTGTACATCGACAACCACCTCTGTTAAAATAGTGTAAGAAGACAAAATAATTCTTGGAGTTCAGTAAATGGAGGACCCTGCAATATCATTAGGCTGTTATAAGAAACTGATACTATCTGAAAATGTTTCCTGTCTCTGATGCTCTCATGATGCCATTTAAAACTCCAAATTTTAAATTCCAAATCATTCAGAAATTCTCTTTGTCATTGAAGCTCATGTTCAACCAGATTTTAGGGAAGGATAAAGAGAATCCTAAACTGTCCATCTTCCTCAAATTAAATGAGGTTTCTATTGGTTTTGTTTCTACGTATTTTGGAATTACATGGAGGCAACCCTGGCAGCTGCTACCTTCATATAAATATATTTTTGAGCCATTCTTATGTAATTAATTTTTTCTTTTCTTGAGATAATTTCTAAATAGCAAAACAAGAAAAAAAATAAAGGAAAAAAATCCTCACCCTAAACAAAAAGTAAACTTTCCCAGAAAGCCTGCTTTTACTAATTTGTTTGTTTTTCATGTCCTGCCAATGAGCTAAAAACAGTTAATCAACACCATTCAGAATATTTTTTTCCAATTACAAGTGGGACTTCTCTAATTAAGATATATGGAAGAGCATTTAGTTTGGTAAAAACCGATAGTAAGAGACGTTTGTTTTCCCCTACTTCATTTCTCTGTGCTGGATTACCAATTTGTATTAAGTGAAGGCCGATACCTTTTAGGCTACATTAATGTCAGAGGCAAGTTAGATAAAATTATTCAACAATAAGCTCAAACAAAGCTAGATGATGCATTCATAAATGCATTCGTCCCAAAGACGGTCGATAAATCTTTTTTTTTCGCCTGGCATTCAGGTTCTCAATGGTTATAACCAAACCTGCACCCTCTCATGGGGTTGGTCTGATCCCACTGTCCTGAAAAGACCAGAGCATTGTTGGAGGTATTGGAAGATGGCCTGCAGCAGACAGAGGAATTCTAGACATACTGATCTCATCACTAGATTCAATAATGCTTTGTCATGATCCCATGATGACTGACTCATAGGAAAGGATGTGTGGCACCCTAGAAAAAAAAAAGAACAATGAATAAAGCAAAAAACATTGAATTTATAGGCAGATAACCTGTGTTCAGATACTGACTTTGGTACTTACTGGCCTGTGTGCACACTGCATGCCGAGCACAACATTATTAATATAAACTGATCTTTGGGACAACTGTAGGGGATGCTATCAACATCCTCATTTCACAGTTGAAGAGATTGGGGCAAACAGATTAAGTGACTTGCTCAAGGTGACACGGATAGAAAATGTTTAAGGCAGGATTTAGACTCAGGTTGTCCTTCTTCCAGGCCTGGCACTCTTTTCACTGAATCACACGGCTGTCTTTATGATCAAAACCATGTGCAATATTTTATTTTTTGTTATGTTATCTATAGGAAAGCTAGATGGCACAGGGGATAGAGTGCTGGGGCTGGAGTCAGGAAGACTCATCTGCCTAAATTCAGATCTGACCTCAGAAACCTACTAGCTATGTGTTTCTAGGCAAGTCCCTTATCCCTACTTCCCTCAGTTTTCTCATCTGTAAAATGAGCTGGAAAAGGAAATAGCAATTCTTTCTAGGATCTCTGCCCAAAACCACCCTCCCCCAAAAAGTGGGTCAGAAAGAGACAGAAACAGCTGAAAGATGATTAAACCACATCAGCTATGTTCTCTAAGTCATGACAAGTTAAAATGGATTTCTTATTCATGGTTATGGAACATATTCTCTTTCATATATTGATTTTTAATTTTTAAAAAGTAATGTGACTTTTCTTAATTGTTGAGCATGCATCATGACATATGGAATAAAATGCTGATTTAAACCTGTCTCCTACAAACCTGCTATCTAGTTTCCTGAAGAGTTGAATTCTTGGTGAATGACAAGTTCTTTGTCTGGAAGTTGATATTCTTGGTTTTTGGGGTTTTTTTGGTTTTGTTTTTTGAAAATGAACCTTATAC
>CM053591.1:184378037-184388131 GCA_028646515.1 Pseudochirops corinnae
CTCTCTCTCTCTCTCTGTCTCTTTGTATATATAGATATGTGTGTATGCAGATTCATATATATATATATATATAACATATATATATATACATACATATGTATGTATGTATAAACCTGAGTGGCATCTAGATTGAGGAATGACTGAATACATTATGGTGTATGATTTCGATGGAGAATTGGATCGCTATTAAGGAAGACCTGAGTGCAAATTATAGCTCAAATACTTAGAATTTGTGTGACCTGGGCAGTTAGCAATCTCTGCCTTAGATTTCTCTTGTATAAAATGAAGATAATAATAATACTTAACTCCTAGAATTATTTTGAGGATCAAATGAGATGTTTGTAAAACACTTTGTAAACCTTAAAACTCTCTCTAAATTCTAGCTCATTACATTATTATTATAGTTATTAAATACAGAATGGATAAATATTTGATGTAGGATCTAACACATTCCTCTCCAAGGGAGACCACAATTTCTTCCTTTATCCAAGAATTTGTAGGGCTAGGATTTTGTTCCAGCCCAACCCTAACACTACCTGTAAAATAGCTGTGTGTAGAGGGTGCAACACTTTGGGGCCCAGGATACAGGCCATTTGCCTTGATTGCTCTCAGGTGGCCATCATAATCTCACCAGGTTGGCTTCATTTCACCAAATAATTGTTTCATTAAAGACCATTAACAACAGCAAATTTTAAGTAAACACACTTATTCAAGAAAAATAGCAAACAGTAATCAGAGAAGTTATACCCAGTAAACCAAACTAATACACAGTGGGACTCTGGCCAAAAGTGACAAATAACACCTCAGTTCAGCCAAGGAAGGATAGAATGATTTCATCAAGGGGACTGCTCTTTAAGCTGCCCCAAGGGTTGAAAGTACTTGTCAAGACATAATGATGGAAACTAACTGCACCAGGTGCTTGTGCTATGACAGGTCCTGGTATTGATTAAAAAGTTTACACTTACCTTCTGTAAAAGATTCTCTTGATGTCTTTCTCTGACATCTCTTTTCCAACAATATCCCTTACATATTGCATCACACCTGGCATTTTCTCAGCTAATCAGGAGTCTCATCTCTCTGTCTAAGCAATTAGCAGTCACTTCTTACTCTGCATAAGGAGCACAATACTGTCCATAAGAAAAACCACCAAAGACTTTCAGAGAAGCAGGGTTCTACACTTAACTACTTTTTCTTTTCTTTTTTTAACCCATAATCAGATAGTTTTCTTATTTCAGATATATGATATCATCTCAGATATGGTCATACTTAATTCTGTTTCTTTCCACTTTAAAAAAAAATCACCATTATCTTCCTAGATGTACTTGATTCCTCCTACCCATTTCCAATTTGTTTCCAATCCCTATGAATTTATCCTAATATTGCCAACTTATGCCCCTTCTCTCTTATCACATTGACTCCATTCTGGTGCAGACCTTCATCACCCCACACCTCAGTTACCATGATAACCTTATACCTGGCCTTCTAGCCTTCTTGCCTCTCTTCATTACAGCCTTTCTTCCACTCAGCTTATCAAATTGAGTTTCCTAAAGAGCAATTTTTATTATGTCATCCCATACTATTCAATAAACTCATATGTTTCTCCAAGATCAAATATAAAATCTTCTCTTTGGATTTTAAAGCCCTTCACAGTCTGCCCCCATGTGACCTTTCCAGTATTCTTACACTTTATTCCTCTTCCACCATATTCTGATCTAATGACACTGGCCAATTTTGTGTTCCTCACATACAATGCTCCATCTCCCAACCTTGTTCATTTTTTCTGGCTATTCCTTATCTGGAAATTCTCCCCATCTTTATCCTTATTTTCTAGGTTGTCTGGATTCCTTGAAGTCTCAGCTAAGATCTTTCCTTTTGCAAAAAAGCATTTCCCGATCATCCTTAATGCTAGTATCTTTCCTCTAAGAGTACTTCCAACTTGACCTGTATATATCTTATTTATACATAATTGTTTCTCTATTGCCTCCCAGATTAAACTGTAAGCTCTTTGAGGACAGGAATATGTTTTGTATTTCTTTGTTTCTCAGTGGCTTAGCATAGTGCCTTACATATACCATTCATTTTAATGCTGTTTCACTTGACTTGATTTGACTCTCTTCATATTCCTTGGGTTAAGAAATGATCAACACAGGACTATGGAAAATTTATTGTGACTTCTCTTTCAAACCAACATATAACAAAAACTCATTTTCTTTATGCTTTACTGATTCTCATTTAATAATTTCTGATTTTTTCAGTATCTCTTTCTGACTTTTTTTTTTTAAAGAATCCTTTTTGGTTCCATGGAATTTTCCTGGCGCTCAATAATAACAAATATAGGGTCTGAGCTCTGTATACCATGGATAGGCTGAGTGTACATTTGTGTCAAAGGATCACTGAAGAGGGCTATAAGTTTTGACTCATTGGCCAGTGTTGACAACTACATCTACTAAATTGTAGTTAAATACAGGGAAACATAAGAAACACGCACATTTTCACTTTCACTCACATCACGTATCTCCTGGTTGGCTCCTTTTTTTTTTTTTAATTTGCCTCCTTTCCATCCTGATATAGTTTCTTTAAAGCCCTTAACACAAAAATGTCTGGCACATACTAGACATTAGGTAAATATTTATTCTCTTCTCTTCCCTTGTTGTCAGGGAGTACCATGTCTCTTATTTTCCTTGGCTTCTCCAGTTTAGAGTCAATGTCACCATAATATGACCCTATGCTCCTGGTTGGATTCATTGTCCTATGGATCATTTTTCAGATGATATAGTCAATATGTAGTGAAAATCACTTCTTCTGGTCTTACTAATCTTGATCACCAACCTGTACTGCCTTCTCAAGGAACACCTGAGCCCAGAAGATCCTGGAACTTGACTGCTTTGTTGTGAGAATCATGGAACTTTTTCCCTGGCCCCCTGTTTCCTCCATCACTTCCACACAAGACACAATTTAATCTCTTCAATAACAAAATACTTTCTGCATGGTGTTTTCCATTTTCATTCAAGCCTTTAATTCCTAGCAAACTGATTAAAGTTCTGTTAGCATCTGGAGTTAAAGTGAAAACTCTCCACTTTACATTAGTCCCGAAGGGAGAGGAGGCCATATTGACTCAGATAAAATTTGCTTTTATACATGCTCACCTCTTACAGTATACAGGACAGTGACAAGAACAGAACAAAAAGAAACACAGCCACCCATTTCTTATTTATATAGTCTCTTCTTTGTCATTGATGACAGTGTCCAGCCTGTAAGGTTGTCAGAACAAATGGACAAAAGTAGAAATTTAAACCTGGGATAATTTCTGAGGTCATGAAAGAGCAACATGTTAACTTCAACAAACTCAAGTCACCTGGCCCATCTTAGTTAAACACTAAAGAATGGAATGAGTTGAGCCTGAGGATGTGAATATATAACCTTTTCATTCATCTTTGGGGAACTATGGAAAGAATGCTCCATTAACATATTTCCATTCAAACAGAAGCATTGATAAACTAGTATGTGACAGAGATTACTGGGTGATCATAGTGATGGACGATCCAGAACACCAGATAAGGATGTAGAATTACATCCTGCCTCTGACCTTTACTATCAGTATGACCTCACACTAGGCATTTAACCTCCTTAGCCCCCAGTTTCCTTATACATAAACTGATGGGATTGCACAAGGTAATCTCTGCTGACCCTTCCAACTCTAGATTTGTAATCCTGTAATTATGAGGGGGCTGGATACATATTGTGTAAGTACCTTTGAAGTAACTGGGATTGCTAACCTATAAATTTGAGAAAACTTTTATCTTCAAATATTTGAAGAACTTTCTTGAGAAAATGGGATTCAGCTTTTTCTGTTTTTTTTCTTTTTCCCCAAGAGGCTAGAACAAAAAAAAAAATGCATAGCAATTTCAAGGAAGCAAAATTAGACTTAGAGAAAGAAAGAATGTCCCCATTCTGCAGTCAATCAGTCAGTAAGCATTCATTAGTGCCTACTACGTGCCAGGAACTAAGCATACAAAGGCAGTCCCTGCTCTACAGAAACTCACAGTCCAGTGGGGGAATCAACATGTCAAAGACTATGTGTAAACAACATACATACAGGATAAATGGGAGATATCCACCAGAGGGAAGACCTTTGGCTCTCTTGTATGTGAGTGGTTGATTAGACAAACTTCAAGGTCTCTTGCAAAGGTATCCATTATCCTATGAGCCTCAGTGCAATTAAAAAAAAATGGATTGGTCTGCCTTGGGAGATAGTGGGTCCTTCATTCAGGGAGGGCTTCAAGTGAAGACTAAATATCATCTTGTTGCATTGGAGCTTCCTAATGAGGCATAGATAAGAATAGATGATCTTTGAAGTTCCTCCCAATGCTGATTTTCTGGGCTACTGAGGTAAACTGTTTTAAAAACTCCTGAAGGGGCAGCTAGGTGGCTCAGTGAATAGAGCATTGGCCCTGGAGTCAGGAGGACCTGAGTTCAAATTCAGCCTCAGACACTTAATACTTTCTAGCTGTGTGACCTTGGACAAGTCACAACCCCAATTGTCCTGCCTTCCAGCTTCCATAAAGAACAAAATATCCAACCCAAAAAACCTCTTGAAGCCAAGAACCATTTTGTCTTTGTATCCTCAACACCTCACACAATCCTTGGCACAATCCAATTACTTAATAAGTACTCCTGGAATTGAGTTGAATGAACTTGGATTCATTGGTATGGTGCTTTACTTATTTTCTTTGAACTGTCTCCATTTTCTAGCTTATAACTACTGTCCACATCTGCTGCCCTATTCTAGTTAAAAGTCGAGATACAATAATGTATACAATTTTTGCTACATCCGATTGGTGAGTCACAAATATAGCAGTCCCTAGATGATGCTGGCAATGCTTCAACTTTTCATTACTGTAAGAATTGATCATTTCCATGTAAATAGTTCAGCTTTGGTAAGTTCCTTATGATTTCTTTTCTCTGTTTACCTTCTCATGCTTCTCTTGCTTCTTGTATTTGAATGTCAAATTTTCTATTCAACTCTGGTTTTTTCATCAAGAATACTTGAAAGTCTTCCACTTCATTGAATGACCATATTTTTTTGCCCTGAAACATTATACTCAGTTTTGATGGGTAGGTGATTCTTGGTTTTAATCCTAGCTTATTTGACCTCTGCAATACCATATTCTAAGCCCTTCTATCTCTTAATGTAGAAGCTGCTAGATCCTGTGTTATCCTGATTGTGTTTCCACAATATTCAAATTGTTTCTTCTTGGGTGCTTGTAACATTTTCTCCTTGGTCTGGGAACTCTGGAACCTGGCTATAATATTCCTAGGAATTTTCTTTTGGGGATCCTTTTGTAGAGGTGATCAGTGAATTCTTCTGATTTCTATTTTGCCCTCTGGTTCTAAAATATCAGGGCAATTTTCCTTGAGAATTTCTTGAAGGATGATTTCTAGGTTCTTTTTTTGATCAGGGCTTTCAGGTAGTCTGTTAATTTTCAAGTTATCTCTCCTGGATCTCTTTTCTAGGTCATTGGTTTTTCCAATGAGATATTTCATCTTGCCAGCCAATTACTTGACTTTTGGGCTCTTTGCTCTTTTGCCATGTTTCCAGAGCAGAGAGAACTATGTCCGAAATTGCTTGGGTTTTCACAAATGTTGTCAGAGGTCTGAACAGGGTACCCTCTCTACAGCCACCACAAGCTCTGGCACACTGGCCACACACCCTTGGACCACCACCCAAGACTATGATCTAGATCCAGGCAGGTTAAAACAAGAGCAATTACCCCTCAGTGTTCTCTTGGCCCCCCTACAATCTGCACACCAGAAGCTCTGAAGCATCCATGTGGAGGCAGCTGCATGGCCATGGCACCTCTTTTGCTTCTTGCTCTAGAAACAGAGGCTGGACCATTCCTCCATCCCCTCCAGTTCCAACAGAGTTCTACTGACCTTTTACTTTGTCTTTGGCATTTATGGGTTGATATTTCTGGAAACCATCACAGCTGCTGGTGATTCAGTCTCCAGAAGTCTGCTGTAGCCACTGCTGGTCAGGGCCATCTGGGGACTAAAACCACAGACTCACATGGAGCTGGGCTCAGGTCCTAGTGTGCTGCAATAGACCCTTCCTGCCAGCCTGTTGGGCTGCCTTCAGCAAGAGATTTGTTTCTCTCTGTCACTTTGTGGGTTCTGTAGCTCTAAAATCTGTTTAGAGTCAAATTGTATAGGTATTTGAGGTGGTTATGGGGGAGCCACACAGTTTTCCTGCTTCTACACCATCATCTTGACTTTGCCCCATAAGTTAACTTTTTAATCAGGTTCTTGAACATGTAATGGAAACACACAAATAAAAAATCCTCTGTTCAATTTGGGATATGAAAATGGTTATGAAGGGTAGTTTGAACTCCAAATTGGTGTATTTTCCCATTGCCAATTTAAAAAATCTTGCCTGGCTATCTAAATACTTAAAATTCTCCCTCTTTTCCTTAGTTGGACAGACTAAATTGTAATGTAGGCCTACAGCAACAATAACATAAGGATTCAAAAGCTCCATTAAAGGGTACATGTGAAAATTGGTGGTGTTATCTCAGTGCGCTTAAAACCACTCCTTTGAAGCTTTTTGCTCAAGCCATAAATCATTTTTATTTTAAAATTGCACAGTGATGCCCATGTCCTTGATACCAAAATGGTTGGCTCCAGTGGAGAACAAATATTACTTCCAGATTCAATGGGACAGGGCTGGTAATATCTGAAATCAAAGGCAGGAACTTAACCATATGATAAGCTTATTGAAGAGAATTTCTGGCTGTGGCCAGTTTTCTGACATGGGTAAGACATCCGAATCTACTACAGCTTCTCTTTTTCTTTCAATGTTCACCTTTTTTAGGATAACAGGAAAATCTCACATGAAACCAATTCCATACAAGGACACTACAGGGCACTTATCACCCCTCTCATTTTACAGATGAGAAAAATAGAGCTTAGACAAGCAGAGTGGCTTGCACATATAATCAGTACTTTGAGAGATGTGATACCGAGCTGGTTTCCAACACTGCACTGCTCTGTAAGTATAGTTTCATAGAACTAGAAGGTATTTGTGAGGTGTTCTAGTCCAAGGCTTTTTAAACATTTTGTGTTCGAGACCCCTTTGGAAGTCTGGCGAAATCTATGATCCTCTTGTTAGAATAGTGTTTTTGATGTTCAGAATTGTTACAGTCGTAGATTGCAAAGAAAATCAATTATATAAATCAATAAACATTTATTAAATACCTACTGTGTGCCAGGCGCCGTGCTATCAAAATGGAGTTATCTGAAAATCTAGAGCCAATCTGTATCTTTACCACAGCCCATCCTGTCTATCAATTTTCTATCCTTGTTAAAGTTCACAAACCCAGACTTCTCTAGTCTAACCTTTTCATTTTAAATATGAGAAAATTGAAACCCAGGGAGGTAAGTTTCCTTTTCTAAGGTCACATAGGTAGTAATTTCCAGGTGACTCCAAATCTAGTGATCTTTTCTTTCTCCCACAATCTTTTTCATCTATCTTTATCTCCAGCATCACATTACATGTATCCAGTGTTTTCACAATATGTCTCCATTTCAAGGCAGCAGCACATCTTCTGAATCATTCCTGACATCTTCCACTATCAAAAGTTGATATTCCCTCACCCACACAGGCTACCCCTTTCTCTGAATATCTTTGGATAAAAACTGTTTACCTAAATGTTGTCATTCTTTCAGGCAATAAGTCAGTCAATCATTCAAAAGCATTTATTAAGCATTTAATATGTGTGAAGTGCTAGGAATGCAAACATAAATACAAAGAAAGACAGTCTTTGTCCAGAAGTTTATATTTTAATGGAAGAAAACAACACATGAAAAGGAACTTGAAAGGGGCAGGGATTGGAGTAATACTAATGTGGCATTTCTATATTGTCTAACCTTGTGGTGTATAGTGGTGAATGTGGAGTCAGGAAGACTTTAATGTTTTTTGCAATCTCTGAAGTCATAGATAATTAATTTATAATATTACTATTATCATAGAGTATTTTAGATGACATTATTTAACTTTATCCTCATAACAATCTCATTTAAGGATCCTTCTGTGACATTTCTCAAATATACCACTTCTCTCCTCTAACATTGCCTGCACCCAGGTGAAAACCTTCATTACGTCTCACTTTGACTATTGTAATAGGCTGCTGCTTGGTCTCGCTGCCAGAAGCCTCTTCCAACTCCCCACCACCCTCCTTGGAGCTATCACAGTGAACTTCCTAAACCACACTGCTGACCCTGTCCCTCCCCACCCTCCCAACCCTTACTCAGTAAGCAGTAAAGGCTTCCTATCACCCCCAGCCTAAATGATAAATTCCTCTGTGTGATGTTTAAAGTCCTTCATCATCTCTCTCACCAAGCTTTCCAGTCTTTTTAAACATTGAACTGCTCTCCCATCACATACTCTTCAATCCAGTTGAATGGGATAAAAATTATGACTTCTCAAAGATTTAATAATGGATTGCCTGGATGCCAGACTTAAGTTTCTATTAATTAGATATGTGAGAGAGGTGAAAACTTCTCAAAACTGTACCATAAGATCTAGCAAGGTTTTCAGTCAGTAGCCAGAAGCCCAGGCTTGAGTTTAGGAACTTGGGACCCTTGCCTTACTTCCCTGGTCATAAGTTTAAGTTTTTGCTAAGCTAAGCTAATGTGTAGAAGGGGAAAGTACAGACCCTTCAGATTTAGCCACAGACCCAGATGTTCCAGATTTGTTTCCACAGACCACCATCTGACCTGTACAAATATAAAATTGGAAATCCTGTTATAAAACTCCAGACAGGTCACCATGTCCTAAAATCTCCATGATTCCTAAAATATCATCTACTTTCATATCTATATTGATACTGCTAGACATGTATCTTCTGCTTTCATATCTATTTTGACATTGCTGACATTTTACCTGCTTTGTAAGCAGATTTTTGTGGTTAAGATTGTGAGCCTAAGTTCCTGACCAGTGGGAGTAGAGGACAGGATGGGGGTGGGGTGGGAAGGAGTGGTCTTTTGGGTATATGACCAAGCTTTACATTTTGTATTTTGGGCCTCTCTCACCAGACTGCTTCTGGTGACAATGACTCCCCATTCTCATGAGAGAAGTAATAAAGATCTTTTTGGTTCTCTGAAGAATCCTCTGAGTTATTGATATTACTCTAGGCAAGGATCTTTTGTGCCACACACAGTGATTCTACTCTAGTTGCTGTTCTTCAAACAAGAATCTCCACTGTGTTATTGTCAGCATTTCAACTGTTCCCCATACCTAAACTGTTGACACTCCTCATTATTGCCTCCTGACTTCGCTCTAGTTCCAGTTGAAAGCTATCATCCACAGGAAGCCTTTCCTAATCTTCCTTTGGTTTAGTGCCTTCCTTCTGAGATTATTTTCAATTTTCTTTCTTCTTTGTACATTATTGTTTGTATGTTGTCTTTCCCATTAGTGGTGGGGAACCTGTGGCCTCGAGGCCACGTGTGGCCCCCTAAGTCAAGTGTGACCTTTGAATCCAAACTTCACAGAACAAATCCCATTAATAAAAGGATTTATTCTTTAAAACTTGGATTCAGTCAAAGGGCCACATTCAAGTACCTAGAAGGCCACAGGTTCCCCATCCTTGCATTATTAGACTGTGATCTTTGAGAGGAGAGGCTTTTTTTTTTCTTTCTATTCTCAGTGCTTATGCAGTACCTGGCATATAGTAGGAGCTTAATAAATATTTACTGACCTAATGTGTAGTAATTATTTTCCTTTTTATTTACAAGTGAAGATCTAAGCATCAAAGAGTTTAACTGACTTGTCTAAGGTCATAAAGCTGTTTAGGGAAGGAGAAAGTCCACACACTATGTGTCTTGGTTCCAAAGCTTGCATTTCTTTTACTGCCTCATGTTGTACTGAGACATTTCTTCTCTGGGAGGATTACCTGAAAAAGATGCTGGATAGATGAGTATCTAAGCTTGGGAGAAAGGGACTTAAATGCAGATATTACTTTAAAGCAAAGTAAAATAAAGAAGCTTATGATTGTTAGTAGTTGCTGTAACAGTAAGCACCCTAGCATGCCTAGGGCGGT
>CM053591.1:184388231-184405349 GCA_028646515.1 Pseudochirops corinnae
GTATATATAGCCTTCTCCTGGCTTAGAGAATGTCACAGCCCTCTGGACCCACTGCCCAATCACAAAGCTACAAGGCACGGGCATTCCTGGAAAACAAGCCTGGCGCCACAGGCTCCACGTGACCACATTCAGCCTATTAGGGAACAGAGTATACTTTCAAATATCCAAGGGTCCTCAGAGTCACGTAGCCACATTAGCAGAGGGCCTAGGGGCAGGGAAGATCTTTAGATTCCCATAACAGTTGCCAAGTTGTGTGCTGTAAATGTTGTTTCTGCACATCCTTTGTGTACCCTGATCTTGAGTTGCTACAAATTTGAGCAAAGTTGGAGAGAAACCAAAATCCAGGTCCCTGAGGCTGCCAATGATCCTCTGATCCTATGATGATGCCAGAAGCAGTTCTTCTGGGCATAAGTTAAAAAATCATGGCTATTTGAATGCACAACATTTCTGTTTTTGTTGTTTCTCACTCTCAAGATGAACAAATCATAAGTACAGCAAGTTAGAGTATTATTTCTGGGTCTGGGCCCTGTGGGTCATTGTTTATATGTCCCCCCTTTTTGAATCAGAGAAGAATGTGGATCTTTTGTGAAAGTGCATTTTACCCTGACTACAGTGATGGGGAGATAGTTCTTGTCAATGTTGCCAATCAGAATAAAGATTTATCATGAAATAATGGCTGTGAGAGCATGCTATACTTCTCCACATTCATCTTCATTCTCACTGCTTTTCAGTAGTTTTGTCATTTCCCCCTTTATTTTCTGCAATGTAAAATTGAGGTCATCATATTTTCAATACTTTCAGACCATTCGATCCAATTCAGATCCATTCAACCAACATTAATTAAGCACCTATTATATGCTAGGCATGATGATATTTCAGATAGAAAAAGAAAAATTAAACCTTCCCTACTCCCAGTCAGCTTTGTTTCTACTGAGAATATATAGAGAATAGGTATAGGACCACAGATTTAGAGCTGGAAGGGGCTTGAAAGGATATTGAGTACAATGCACTCATTTTACACATAAGGAAATTTGAGACCAAAGAGGGCAAGAGTCTTGACCATTGTTACATAGGGACAAGTAAGAGTGGTAGGGTCCTCATATATACTTTCTGACTCCAAAGTCTGTGTTCTTTCCATTCTAACTCCCCACCTCTCAAGTGAGTATAGAAATGTAAATATGAATGAATAAAAAGGATTGTTAAACAGAAGAATATGTTAGTAACTGCGATTGGACAGATTATATCAGAAAAGACCTCACAGATTTTGGGCTAGTTGAGCTGTACTCAAATGAAATGGGTTTTCTACAAGGAGATGGTGAGAAGGGAGAATAATCTAGACCTGAGCATTCACTTGTCAAATGGAATGAAGATGGAAGATGGAAGATTTATTATGAGGAGTAGCTAGGGACACATCATTTTGCTTGGAATAGAGAGAACATGAAGGAATATAAAATAAGACCAGAAAAGGATTTTATAGAAGCATAGAAGATTACTGAGTATGTGTTTATCTGTGTATATTCATGAGAAAGAGCAGTGTGTGTGTGTGTGTGTGTGTGTGTGTGTGTGTGTGTATGTGTGTGTGTGTGTGTGTGTGTGGCATAGGGTGACATGATCAAAACTGTGTTAAGGAAACATATAAACCTAGCTGGAAAAGTAATTTAAGACTAGAAGAAGCAGAGGAATATGAAAAAAAAAAGCCATCAGGTTCTGGCCATAAATGTTCCAGCCCAAGAGTTCATTCAGCCCCAGCCCTTTGTGTTCCTATCCCACTCTAGTCTCTCCTGAGTATTTCCTCTGAAATCTTCCTTTATTTTTAAACTGTCCCATCCTAGATCCCCTTTTCCGTTCAGTCCTTCCAACTTTTGGTATTTACTAAATCTTGGCTTTCTCCACAAGTCATCACACTTCTTCACATCCTCTCGCATTTTCACCTTTTCTACCAGTGGTGATATATAGACTGGGACAAGGACTATGCAGAAACTTGAGTCCCCATTACCACTTTGGACCCCTGGCTCTGTCACTATCAGTGAAAAACCACTTCACCTTCTGCATGGCTCTCTCCATCTACCCTGTCCAGTGCTTTACTGCTGTTATCTATAGACATCCAGTTGGCTTTCCCTTCACTCAAGTAAATTAAGTACTGGGTTCATACTTGTGTCTTGATCCCAAACCATGCCCTCTTTGAACATCCTGAAGATTCAGTTCTTCCACTTCCCCAACTTTCATGCCAGTTATGTTTATTTTAATCCCAACTCCATTCATCTCTTTAAGTATTCTTAGCTCTCTAGAGTGCAGAGTCCACACCACTGATTTCATCCCGGGTAATAAAATTCCATGTTGTACTTCTGCCTGCAAAACCAGATCACACTACAGCGTTTCACCAATCACCTCTCCCAGTGCCTGGTAAAGTGCTCCATGCTCCAAAGGAGCTAGATGCTGGCTTGATTAATTGGCCATAACATCTTCAGTTCCTATATGTAGACAATGGCTATCAATGCTTTTTTATAGGATACGAGCATAATCTAAGAGTCATTTTCCAAGTTAAAAAAGCCCATAAAACTTTAAGATCATTTAATAGGATTTTAGTTGACTTTTAGAATTCTTAGGATGTGCTGTACTACAAATCTGCTAAGAATGTGGATCCTTCAGTCATTGTGACCTTGTTAACATTGCCCCGATTTATACTTCAGAGGATACATTTTCTGTCCTCACATCAGAGAAACTCCTGACCTGTAATGTTCCTGATGAATTGCCTTCTCACCTGCTAGTTTTTCAACTTCTAAATAGGAAGCAATATTTAACTTTTAAAATGAAGCTGCTCACATCTAGTGTTCTATATGATTTGATCCATTTTCCTCTTGTTTTTCTTGTAATAGCTACAATTTATATATTTGAATATAAATTTTCATTTTACCTGACTAGTCAGGTATTTCATAATGGGATATATAAACCCTAAATGCCTCCAACTCCGGCACTCTCTCTCTCTGTCTTTCTCTCTGTCCCGCCTTCTCCCCGCTCCACACACACACACACACACACACACACACACACACACACACACACACACACACACATACAAACACACACGTGTATATAAATATATATATATATACATATATACTCGTACATATATGCATAGTGTGTGCATATATATTATTTGCACATATAATTTTACATATAAATTTATTTATAGATATTATATCGTATATATATTGATTTGTTGTTATTGTTCAGTGCTTCAGTCAGTCTGACTCTAACTCTTTGGACTATGCTGTTCATGGGATTTTCTTGGCAAAGGTATTGTAGTGTTTGTCATTTCCTTCTCTAATGGATTAAGGAAAATAAAGGTTAAGTGACTTCCCCAAGGTCACACAGTTAGTAAATGTCTGAGGCCAGATTTGAACTCACGTTTTCCTGATGGTAGGCCCACAGCTCTATACACTGAGCCACTTATCTGCCTCTCAGATATAATTTAAATATGTATATAATTCATAAATTTATTTGCATATATATATATTTATATGTGTATATTTTATGCAAATTTTTATATGTGTATATATGTAAATTTTATTTGTTACGTTCTAGTCACTTCTTTTCTAATTATTGTGTGTGTATATGTGTATGTGTATGTGTGTATATGTGTATGTGTATGTGTATGTGTGTATACACGTACACAGACATAAAGAGAGCCAAACACGATTTTTTACTTAATAACAACTACTACTAAAGTATATAACGTTCTCCACTGGGCAACACATTTTCTGCTAAACAGAAGGGAAACATTCTTACCTTTAGCACCTGGCACCAACATTTAATGAGAATTCTTCCATCTTTTTAGCATTGTCATTAATTCCATTATAGTGATTAGTTTATATATTATTCTCTAAGTTTTGCTTTCTTCTCTTCATCGAAGTTCTTTAAAAACTTCCCAGATTTCTCCAAATTCCTATTTTATACCAGTCCATATAGCACAATTATATGCAAATGATAATACTAACAACAATAAGCACTTCAAGGTTTATAAAATCTCTTTCATTAAATAACTCTTATTATTTCAATTTTACAAGAGGGGAAATAGGCTAAGAAGCGTTAAACAGTTTGGCATAAACAAAGGAGCTAATGTCTGTACTCTGGTCTTCCTGATTCTAAGTCAAACTTGAATCACAGTATATTCACCCAACCCTGTTTCTAGTTCTTTTGCCATTACAAAAAAAAAAAAATGACTGCTTTTAATATTTTATTAAATATAGATTCTTTTCAAACCACCCCCCCACCACCACCACCATCGCACAGTTTACCTCCTTCCGATATATGGTACAAAAGTTGTATCTTTGGTCCAAAGACTTTGAAACATTTATTAAACTTTTAAAAATAGTTTCAAATTTTGAAAAGTAGAATGTGTACAGTCTAATAATACATCATGTTGTACTTCAATGTGTATTAATGTTTGCTTATGACAGAAAGTCTATGTGTGTCATGATTAGAGGTACTAATAGGTACCTCATATATTTTTCTATGAAAGTTGACATTTCATTCTGCCATTTGTGTTATATTCTAAATGATGTCCATCAAATGAGGAATTATTATAAGATACCCTTCAGGGTATCTGGCAAGTTAGTGAGCTGTGAAGCCTAGAGATGTCCTAATTGTAATTCTAGGACCAGCCATAGTAGTGAGCAGCATAAATTGACTATGGCTGCCTTGAAAGCAGGAACTACAGTAGGATGGGTGACTTAATCCAGATTATTCTTTCTTTAGCTGTATATATTTTTCTACCCAGAAATTCCCAAATCATTAGCAAAAATCACAAATTAATACAAGCTTGGTAGCTTAGAGCTGTCCAATGAGTGACCACAAAGCTTTTCATGGAGCCTACATTCCACAGATTTCATTATCACCTCAAACTCTACAGTCAATATGAACTTCTAAGCTAGTGAGTATGTCTTTTTTCCCATGGTGTTTCTGATTTAAAATTAAAGACTTTTTGGAAATGGATGACAAGGTTTCTTGCAAACCAATACCCCCATTTGAGATTTTAAAAAAATTGAGAGCAAGGAAGATGAAATATGAAGCAGAGAATGACAGAATTTTATATTTTAAGGGGATTTCTGAGGCCATATCGTCCATTTTCTATCTAAAGATGAATTCTCTCTACAACAACTTGAAAACCTCTATTGAGGAAGAAGATACTCATTGCCAAGTTGACCCATTCCACATGTTAGTTGTTAAATCTTTTCGATCCTTACATGAATCTAATTCTTCCTCTTTACATCAACTACCATAATATTTTAGAATTATAATTATTTGGATTAGATTTGATATAGTCCAGGTGTGAAGTGATGAGGGCACGCACCAGGATGGGGACAGTGACAAATCTGAGCTAGAAAGAAATAATGGCCCTGAGACAATCAACAAGTGGAGAAAGAGAAAATTGGACTGAGTTATGAAAGAGAACCATGATATACAGGAGGATCTGTAGTCCTACAGGTATGTCAGAGTTGAAGACTCAGGCAGACATCACCAATTGTATCCACTTCCTCAAAGACTTAGGGAAGTTCTAAGAAAAAGACTCTACTTTTTCCAACTTCTCCTAGTATCTGTCTATCAAGAGACACTATAAAATGTTCTGCTGCTTTTTTGCCCTAAAATATTCAGTAACCTAAATTTTGCCTCAATCACAAAGAGTCAGAAATATTACTTATAGATAGATATAAATGTAAATTAAGTCAGAGATCCAAATCTCTGCTTAAATGTTTGGAATTTTCTTGCAAACTCAACTTGATTGTAATTGTATTCTTCAGTTTTTATATAATAAAAAATCCTTAAAGAGGATTTGGCCATATGAGCTTGAGGAACAATCATACTGCCTTTCGGCTTAAAACAAGCTAATTACTCTGATAGAGTATTTTAAATGCAATCAAGGACAAGAAAAAAGGGAAACAAAAGGAAATGAAGAGAGAAAAAGGAAGGAAGGGAAAAAAAGAGGAGGGGAGGTACAAATTCTGACTCTAAAGTTTCTAGTAAGTAACAGTAGAGAGAAAGCTATCAGTTGTCACTTCATTCCATTGTATAGGAGGCAAAGTACTCTACTCTGATAAACTGATGAATGAACCAAAGGTAGAGGGAGTTGAACTAAGCTGAAGTTATAGGATTTTATTTTTAATGTGAACATTGTATTTAAGGTAACTTAAACACATCCATCAGGATTATTTTTGAGTGATGTGGCAATGCAAACACCTCATCCCAAGATCCTGTTATGCAGTCAGGCAGGAGGGAGAATGGGGGGGGGGGGGGAAGGTGAGAGAGAGAGGAGATAGAGGGAGAGAGGAGAGAAACAGAGACAGAAAGATAGAGACAGTTGAGACAAAGACAGAGACATAGAGGTGGAGAGGGAGGGAAGGAAAGAGAGAGAGAGAGAGACAGAGAGACACAGAGAGACAGAGAGAGACAAAGAGAGAGAGAGAAAGAGAGGGAGAGAGAGAGAGAGGGAGAAAGAAAGAGAGAGAGAGAGAGAGAGAGAGAGAGAGAGAGAGAGAGAGAGAGAGAGAGAAATGGAGAGAGGGAGGAGAAAATTTGTTAAACATTTACTACAAGCAAGGATTATGCTAAGTGTTGGCTGAAGATGCAAAAATAACAATTCCTACCTTCTAGGAGCTTATATTTGAATGTGGGAAGAACACATAAAAGAGGTTTGGAAATACAGGGGGAAAAGTGGATTTACATGTGATTTAAGGGAAATGTTCATATCAACTGAATGTATAAAATTAATACTTAACAAACTTGAACCATTCTGGTCTGGACCTGCATGGCCAATGGATGACTGCCTTGCACCCATCTAGGAACTCAGTCAGAGCAGGTGCAGGGGACCTTGCAAGGAAATCCTCAAGCACAGCTGTGCCATGTTTGTTTGTTGCCTTAATAGAAGAGCACAGCTGTGCCATCGTGTCCCATTGAGCCGTCTTCATCAGTTTGAGTCTCATGTAACTGTCCTCCTCCCCACCTCCACAGCAGAGATTATACCCATATTATGATTATGCTTCCACTTTGCTGGCCTGCGCAATGAGAAAGCCCATAATCACTGACAATAATCTCATTTTGGGATCCATAAGCCAGGAAGTATAGGCTTCATCCTATCATTCCCTGGCCCAAACATTTATTCATAGTCATGTTCTTTTTCACATGGACGTTTACCCCTTGAGTGTGAGGAGAGAGAGTAGAGGGAGTGGGGTGTAGAAAGGAACATTTGTCAGAATTAGAATGGACCGAATCAGATCATGACTAGATAAGTTCCATATTTAACTAATAGGCCTGCCATTGCAACCACTTGTCACTATGGAGATGACAGATGGTAATCAGACAGTAACAAAAGACACTCCATCCCACAGCTGTTCCATTATTCACTGGCTCTAGAGATAGATGCCCACAACTGCTAGGCTACCTATGTAGGCAAAGTATATGAGTCTTTTACCCCAGAGACCAGCGGAGTATTTTGTTTTTTTATGGATATGTAGGCTGCCTGACTCCTACATAAAGCTTCCATGGGAAAATTGCAAAATGCCCACGCATGTTAATTTTTAGTGCAGCAGGCCGCTAAGCCTATCATCTCACAAGAATGTTCTTTTATAGCCTTGTCAGTCATCGCATAATTAAATGAATTTACATGCAGAACAGATGGGAATTTTGGAAATATTACTCTTCCTAAATGCATGTAGGGAAAAAAATGACTTGGAAATTTCATATATATGTATATGTGTGTTTTATATATATGAATATAAGTATGCATATCCATATTCCAAGTACGATGAAGAATTTAAGTTCTAATATAGGTCTAAGAAAATAAAATAAAAAGATTCCCTAAAACACACAGAGTGCTATTAATTTCAGACTACTTGGTAGTCACCAATATTCCCCTAGGCACAAGAAAAACCACAGAGTCATTGTAGAGGACAAATTTAGAATAGGACAGACTTAAGTATTAATAGGTATCTTACTTCTGTATCTTTTGTGGACTTAGAAACAGTCTTCAATAGATTGATCCAAAGAGATTTACAATTTTGTTTTGTTTTTCAGTTAACAAAATCTGTCACCTTCCTTAATAAATTAAGGAAGATAGACTGATTTAAATCAAAACTTGTTTATGTAATGTACTTATGTAATTCTTTAAATCATGTATGTAAGTAATTATTAGCTCATAGTATATCTGTAATATATACATATAGGTTAAGTGGCACAGTGGATAGAGCACCAGTCCTGGAGTTAGGAGGACCTGATTTCAAAGCCAGCCTCAGGCACTAGCCGTGTGACCCTGGGGAAATCACTTAACTTTGTTAACCTCAGTTTCCCCATCTGTAAAATGATTTGGAGAAGGAAAATGTCTTTGCCAAGAAAACCTTAAATGGAGTTAGAGTCATAAAGGACTTAAAAATGACTAAACATCTACCAAAATATTTGAAAATAGATTGAAGTAATTTCAAAATTTATCCACAAGGAATATACATGCATATATGTGTTTGTTAAAGCTTAAAACCACCAAGATTTTTGGGTCACCCTGTATTTACACACACACACATACACACACACACACACACACACACACACACACAGAAGGGGGGGGGGGGGATTTTGCCAATATAGAAAAATGTCCTCCACCAAAAGTGCAGATCAGAACATTTCTATTGTTTAATACTGAAATGTCATATATGTGGCTAGTGGCCATCATACAAACCAGAGCACTCTTGAATGACACTTGACTAAAATTTAAATGTAGTTCCTATCTTATTTTAAAGTATTGATAAAAATTTTAAAAATATGTATTAACATTTATTGTTTTCTGTTAAAATGGAGCCCTCAGAGCTGTTTCTATTTGAACTAGACACCACTGATTTAGTAGATAATTCTTCCTGAATTACCTGAGGGCATATTGATTGGAATGAACTGGATTAGAACCCAGTACTTTCTGTCTTTCAACCTACTGCTCTCCTACTATGTCAAGGTCTCCTTTCAGTAAAAAAAAAATTAAAAATTAAAAAAAAAATAAGCATCCCATGCCCTGAGCTTTATCCGCTGCCAAATGAAGCGATGGCTTGTTCTCAACAAAGATCTTCACAATTGACTGGCAATTAAAATTGCCATTAGATCTATAGAGAACCTCACAGACCATCTATTCCTAGAGCTTTCATTTTCTATATCCTGAAACTAATACTCAGAGACATTAAGTGATGACTTTACCAAGGTCATTTAGGAAAGTGTCAGTCACAATTTAAACCAAGTCCTCTTCCTCCAGAACCAATATACTTCACCTTTTTATCACACTATGACACTGTTTTTTTCCGTAACTCAAGCACGATTGAGGCTTCACAACACACATTGTCAAATTGCCACACTTAAATCTGAGGGCAAAAAAGCAGCAAATCTCAGGTAACAGTTTCATAAAAGGTTTAAGTAATTAGTTCATCAATTGCTTACTCAGTACAAGGCTTTATTCAGGTGCTGTCCATAGCCCAAGGATAAGGCAAATACAGGCTTTGTTCTCAGAAGTCTAAGAGAGAAGATACACACATCAATAACTTCCATCCAAAGACCAGAGAGACATCAAGCCATGCTCTCTTCCTGGAGGAAAGTGACAACCAATGTGTCAGCCCCCCTTTCAGCCATCTCTAACCAGCCTGGCCAGCGTTATTCCTTAGAAGAGAAGAGAATGATTGGGAGTATTAAGAAGGGTTCCTTTACCTTAGTATCACTTAGATCTTTTTTCCTTTGAAGAATCAGAGCCAAGGGCAAAATGGAGGAGATGAGGGAGAGGAGAGTTTTTGCCAACCTAATTGGTTATGAAAAGAGATCACAACTAATATGAATTTCTACTTGTAAATCATCTGTGAGTTGAACTGAGAGACTCAGAGGAGACAATATTTCAGGAAACATTCAAAGACAAGAGTTCAAAAAGCAGATCAGAACAAGGCCCCTGTTACTTTCTGGACTTCCTAGATCAGGAGTTCTTAACGTTTTATGTGTAAGGTACCACTTTGATAGTCTAGTGGAGCATAAAATAAAATAGATATTATTAGTAGAAAAACCAATTATATTGAGATATATTTGTCAATATTAATGAATATTTACATATTCAAATATATGCAAATTTCCTTGTATATATCACATAAAGATATATGCATATTTGTATATATGTATTTAATAATAGCTAACATTTATAGAGTTCTTCCTATGTGCCTAGCCCTGTGCTAAGCACTTTACAATTAGTGTCTCATTTGATCTTCACAACTACCCTTGAAGTTAGGTGCTATGATTTATCCCTATTTGATAGTTGAAGAACCTGAGGCAATTAAGTGACTTGCCCAGGGTCATATAGCTAATATGTGTCAGAGACCTGAACTCAAGTCTTTTTGACTTCAGGCCCAACATTATATCCATTGTGATGTTTACAAATCACAAAATTTCATGGATCACTTCTAGGGCTGTATCCCAAAGAGATCATAGAAGTGGGAAAAGAACCCGTATGTACAAAAATATTGACAGTAACTCTATTTGTGGTGGGAAAAATAATTGGAAATCGAGGGGATACCCATCAATTGTGGAATGGCTGAACAAGTTGTGGTATATGAATGCAATGGAATACTACTGTGCTATAAGAAATGAGGAGCAGACAGACTTCATAATAACCTGGAGAGACTTAAATAAACTGATGCTGAGCGAGAAGAGCAGAACCAGGAGAAATTTGTACACAATCACAGACACATTGTATGTATGATGACTAACATAGACTGGGCTCCTCTCAGCAATGCAAGGTTAGAGGACAACTCCAAAAGTCTCCTGATGGAAAGGGCTAGCCACATCCTGAGAAAGAACTACAGAGTCTGAATGCAGATTGAAGCAAACTACTTGTTCTCTCTCTCTATTTTGTTTTGTTTTGTTCCTTCTTTCTCATTGGTCACTCCTTTGGTTATAATTATTCTTTACAACTTGACTAATGTTTAATGGAAAGGTATTTGCAGACCCTATGTTTGATGGCATGCCACCATGGGGGCAGGGGGGAGGAGAGAGAGGGGGAGAAAATTTGAAACTCAAGGGATTGTGGAACTGAGTCTTGGAAATTAAAAGTAAATAAATAAATTAAAATATAAAAACAAAATTTCATGGACCCCAGGTTAAGAACTCCTGAATTAGCAGGAATTAGGAAAGGCATTTCACAGTCATTGACTAAGAGAAGTCCCTGAGGAGAACCTCCCCTCCTCTTCCTCAGGGTTAAAGCTTTCTAACCACAAAATGACTAATGGAAGTTGAACCATATGATCTCAAAGACAGCTGGATAGCTTAAAACCAGTTATAGTGAATCAGCTGAGATACTACATCACATTGCAAAAAGTAATAGGGAACAAAGTGAAAAAGAAGGAGGAGATGGAGGAGGAGAAGGAGGAGGAGGAGGAAGAGGAAAAGAAAGAAGAGGAAGAGGAGGAGGAAGAAGAAAGGAAGGAGGAGGAGGAGGAGCAGCAGCAGCAGCAGCAGCCAGGTGAGGTGGCACAGTGAATAGAGTAGGTCTAGAGTCAAGAAGCCTCATTGTCCTGAGTTCAAATCTAGCCTCAGATGCTTCCTGCTTGTGTGACCTTGGGCAAGTCACTTCTTTGTTTGCCTCAGTTTCCTCATCTGTAAAATGAGCTGGAAAAGGAATGGCCAACCACTCCAGTATCTTTGGCAATTAAACCTCAAATGGGGTCATAAACAGTCTGAAACCATTAAACAACAACAATAATAAGCTAATATTTATGTCATTTTTAAGGTTTGCTAAGCATTTTACAAATATCATCTCATTTTCCCCCATAACTACCTGAAAGTAGTGCCATTGTTATACTGATTGTGTAGATGAAAGAACTGAAGCAAACAGAAGGTAATGACTGGTCCAGGATCATAGAAGTAGTGTGATCTGAAGCTAGATTTGAACTCAGCTCTTCCTGAACCCTGATCCAACACTTTCTTCACTGCATTACCAATCTGCCAGGTAAATCAGAAAGCAGTAAGGAAATCTCACCCAAAGACATCCATGGTTCTGCAGTACAAGAGTGAGTTGCCTGTCTCATAGGTTTTGTTTGTGTGGCTCTATATTTGGGGGTCCTCACCATATTAGGTCCTCACATGTACCCACCAAATGGGCCCTTTGTAGGTTTACTTTTCTAGTGGATTATATAAGTATTGGTAGAATGGTGAGTTCATGGCTTATGAATGAACTGTTCTGTTATTCCCAATATGGTACAATTTCATTTAATTTTTTTTTCCATTTTATGTATTACATGTGTGACCAGTAAAAGTAAACATATCATCCGTTGCCTGTGAGCTCTGGTTTGGAGCAAATTCCAGCACCTGGGTACAATCGTCTGGGTTTTGAGAGGGACAGGGAGCTCCTGGTGCTGTACTGCAATACTGGATGAAGAATAATGTAATAAACACCTCAGGGGGATTACAAACCAATAGAGACTTTCAGAAGAAGGAGATAATTCATTTTTAGGCAAGGGCTAGTAGTGAAGGATTTAGGCAAGGTTTCCTAGAATATTGGCATTTGAAGTTTGGATAAGATTGATGTGGAAGACTAGTTCTGAACAATAGACTTCCAGCCATTTGCTGGGTCTGTGCTTAAAGGTTTCTGTAAGGGTGTTTGACGTCATTAGCCGCTGGGGGTGCACCGCGACAGTCTGGGGATGGAGTAGAGGCCCGCGCATGTCTGTTAGCCTTAATTGTGAGCACTCAGTTCAGCCTTAGGGTTGGAACTAGGATGCCACGTTGGCAATAAAGACGGCATGATTACGCGAGATGTCTCCTTATCTTTGGGAGGGTACGTGAGTGGCTCACCGGGCGATGACGGCACTCAGAGGAGGGGATCAAAGGCTAGGGTATAAAAAGGGGAGCTGCATGTGTGTAGCTCTCGGCCATTTTTGTCTTTTGGGTCTTGCACGCTAGCACGCTCAGCTTATAATAATAGTGATAGAATAAAAGAAACTATTGAAACAGATATCACGGTGCAGCGTGTGTTTGTGGGGGACATTCTGTGATTGCAGCCTGCGCGTTCACTGCCGAATATTTATTCGAAGAAGCGGCTCTCAGTGCGGAGAGGCTTATAGACCAGGAGTTGGAGTTAAGTATAAGATAAGGTAAGAAAAATCCCTCAACAGTTTCCAACTTATCTACTAAGTCAGACAGTGAGCCAGCCAATCCTGGCAAAGTTTTGGATGAGTCAGTATCACTATCATGTAGTGATAAGAGTTAAGACTCATCTTTGATTCTTTAGACTTGAACTAAGCACAAAAAACACTTTTTTTTCTGAATGTGGAAACTAGTTTCTCCTCTTTTCGAAGTTACATTGAGAAATTTTAAAGTCTGCTTGTGCTACAGATGAATTTGGGTTGGTTTTCTACTTCTATATCCAAGCTAGAGCAGAACTGGCGTTCTACTTCAGGGGCCCCGTGAATTCGTCAGCCGGCCTGGCTGAAAACAGAAAGGCCATGGATAGTACATTGATTCTAAAGTTTTTTGTATCGCTCTGCAGTGAAACTTTTTTGAGTAACTTTGTTTAAAGTGCCTACTTTTAATGATATTCTCTGACCCTTTTTTGAGTATTTTAGATGTTTCGGTCACAAAGTCACAGGTACTTAGAGTTCCAGGCAATTTCCAAAATTCATTTAGTCCAAACCTACGGTTGAAAAATTATCATCATCATCATAACATTATCATCACTGTAGCTATCACTCTTTAAGGTTTTCAAAGCATGACATGTATGTTGATTCATTTAATCCTCATAACAACGCTGTGAAGTGGGTGCTATCATTATCCCCATTTAACAGATTATAAAACCAAGGCACAGAATAGGTGAGTGACTTGCACAAAGTCATCTGGGTAGCATCTGACTTGAATTCAGGTATTCCTGACTCCAGATCCTGGTGCTAAGGACCACCAACCACCTGAAACACCTAGAAAAGAATCGCTGTAGAAATACCAGCCTCACAGGGTTGGTGTGGAGTGCCAAGTAAGTGGTCTTCCAGCCTTGAGTCGCTTCAGTGGAAAGGCCTCCACTAGCTGCCAAGGCAGCTCATTTCCTTTTGAGTCAACATTGTTCCATCTCTAAACCCTGCCCTTCTGTAATTCCTGCCTCCAATCCAGCTTTGTCCCATGTATCAGAATTGAGGACCAGTGTGCCAGTGGGGACTCTGGAGTCTGAGGATGTGGCTTCAAGCTCTACAACAGCCCCTGCTAAGCTTGGCATCCTTCCAGCAGTCACTCCTTCCCTAGTTCTTTAAAATAAAGATAATAAATCTTAAAAATAAACAGGTTTTTTTAAATGGACACAAGAATGGTCTAGCTTTAGATCTGTGGTCCTATTAAGAATGCAAATGCTTACTTCCTGAGATATATAAGACAATAATCTGCATTTATGTTTGACTTTATGTATATTATCTCATTTGATCCTGCATGTCAACCCTATGAGATTTGCATTTCTTTCTCTTTTCTTTCTTCTTTTATTTCCTTCCTTCCTCTTTTCCTTTTACATCAAAGTATCAAAAACCATTTTCCATCGTGATTCATTTTGGTTGAGCATCAGGTTTTTCAAATATACCATCATATAAAACATGAATATAATTGCTTTCTTAGTCTCATTCCATTGATTTCTTTTTCTTGCATCACTACTATAGCTAGCACTTGCTTTTTTAAATTCAATTTTATTTTCAGTTCTGAATTCTCTCCCTCCCTCCAACCCATCCATTTATTGAAAAACTAAGAAACACAAAATCCACTATAAATATTTGTATGTGTGTGTTGTGTGTGTGCGTGTGCATGTGTGTGTGTGTGTGTGTGTGTGTGTGTGTAAATTCAGGCAAAACAAATTCCCACATTAACCATGTCCAAAAGAAAAAAAAAAGCTTCACTGTGCTCTCTGAGTTCACGCCCTCTCTATCTGGAGATAGAGCACAAAACACACACTGACGCAAAATGAGTATGAGTACTTCCATTTTACATCTGATAAAGCCGAGTTTACTGATCTGGTGAGCGTGACATAGTTTACAAGGGCCCTTTTGCAAATTTAACCAAGATTCTAAGTTGGAGTAGATCCTACCTACACCGTACCACACTGATTGTTTGCTGATTGTGTTATCTAATGTGTCTCAAAAGTCTTAGTGGACTTCAGAAAATCCTGGAAAGACTTATATGAACTAATGCTAAGTGGAGTGAGCAGAACCAGAACATTGTTCACAGAAACAACCACAGTGTGTGCTGACTGACTTTGAAGACTTAGCTCTTCTCAGAAATGCAAGGACCTAAAACAGTTCCAAAGGGCTCGTGATGATAAATGCCATCCGCATCCAGAGAAAGAACTGTGGAGTCTGAATGTGAAGAGAAGCAGACTCTTTTCTTTTTTGTCTTTTTTTTTTTTTCTTGTGGTCTCTCCCATTCATTATAATTCTTCTATGCAACATGACTAATGTGAAAATGTGTTTAATAGGAATGTATGTGTAGAGCCATATCATTATTGCATGCTATCTTGAGGAGGGAGATGGAGAAAATTTAAAACATATGGAAACGAATGTTGAAAACTAAAATTAAATAAATAAATAAGTGACTTTTAAAAAAAAAGTCTTAGTGGACTTTTAAGCTACTTTGGGACACTGTGTGTTTGAAAATGGAATTGGATTTCATGCTTCCCCTTGTTAAGTGGCTACAGAACAACTTTCATTTTTCTCCTTTATTTACTTAAACTGTGGGTTGTGCAGATTATTTCTGTTTATCATTTTTATCACTTTAAAATGTGTGTTTCATTCTAATATGAGCTGCATTTTGTTCATTAATGTATTTGAAACTGTGCCAGAACTATGAGAATATATTTTTAATGGTAACATAATGCACTGTACATCAGAATCCCTAGAGGTACTAGGAGACTGGAGCTGGGACACAGCCCATAGGCATTTCTTCCATATATAAGAGTTGGTGGGCACATGGGTTTGGATATTTCTTTCATCATTAAGCTCCTGCTTATCAGCTCCTTGCATTATCATCTCTTTAGACTTCCTGCTTTTACCCAGTTATGTATAATGGACATAAATAAATTTAAAAAAAATTTATATATATATAAAAGAACAGCAATCCCAGGTCATAACTAACCATAATTTCTCTTTGGGCATATTTAATTTACTGGGGGGAGAGTTGCAGCAGGGAGGGGACAACATAGTGCAGAGTATAATCCTCCAACCTCAAAACAATTAAGTAAAGAGCTGGAAGGAGAGATCTGAGTCCCTACAGGATTTGGGGGAAAGCCAGGACCTTGGAGGTGATGCCGTAAGCCCTGAGGAAACTAGATGTCACAGTGATTGGGGGTTGGCCCTGAAGTCAGGAAGAGCTAATTTTAAATACTGCCTCAAACATTTATTAGCTGTATGACCTCAGACAGATCACTTACTCAATCTCAGTCTCCTTACTTAAAAAGAGGGGGTAATAATAGCACTTAGCCTCAAAGATTGTTATGAGGATCAAAAGAGTTAATATATTCAAAGTGCTTAATTTATAATGCTGCTGCTACTGCTACTACTACTACCGCTACTGCTACTACTACTACCACTACTACTACTACTGCTACTGCTACTGCTACTACTACTACTACACTACCACTACTACTACTACTACCACTACTACTACTATTGCTACTGCTACTACTACTACGACTGCTACTACTACTACTACTACCACTACTACTGCTACTGCTACTACTACTACTACTGCTACTACTACTACTACCACTACTACTACTACTAGTACTGCTACTGCTACTGCTACTACTACTGCTACTGCTACTACTACTACTACTACCACTACTACTACTAGTACTGCTTCTGCTACTGCTACTACTAGTACTGCTTCTGCTACTGCTACTACTACTGCTACTGCTACTACTACTACTACTGCTACTGCTACTACTACTACTACCACTACTACTACTACTACTACCACAACTACTGCTACTACTACTACTACTACTGCTACTACTACTACTACCACTACTACTACTACTAGTACTGCTACTGCTACTGCTACTACTACTGCTACTGCTACTACTAGTACTGCTTCTGCTAC
>CM053591.1:184405849-184429347 GCA_028646515.1 Pseudochirops corinnae
ACTACTACTACTGCCTCTACTACTGCTACTACTACTACTACTACTACTACTACTACTACTACTACTACCACTACTACTCCTACTACCTCTACTACTACTGCTACTACTACTACTACTGCTACTAGTACTACTACTGCTACTACTACTACTACAACTACTGCTACTGCTACTACTACTACCACTACTGCTACTGCTACTACTACTACTGCTACTACTACTAGTACTGCTACTGCTACTGCTAGTACTGCTACTGCTACTGCTAGTACTGCTACTGCTGCTGCTGTTGCTGCTGCCATTACTACTTCTGCTATTAATATTAATATGTTTCTCATTAGCTCCAGCTCTCAGGAAGTACGCCTCCAAAGAAGGGCGGCATGCTGAGTTAAAGTCCTGCTGTTTCTCTCCAGGCTAGTTAAAGCTTTGCCACAAATGTGTGAATTAAAATAAAGGACACTGGTTGTTCAGACACATTCTCTGATGTCAGAAGCAGATATTTCTCTTTCAGAAAAGGCTGTAAACAGCTCATGGAGAGAGTCCTCTCTGGTCATCACAGTGATCCAGGAGAATGTGGGAAGATGTGAAGTGGAGACCACAGTCCCAAGGGCTTAGCGAGTCCTCTGGTCACATGTTTATACCGAACCATGCAGAGAGATAAAGCAGGCAAGTGCCAAGTGCACACACAAGAAATGCACACACAAGTTCAGCAGAGCTCAATTCATTTGGAGGAGGAAATTGTTCTGCTTTTAACTGCCTTCACGCACACCAGAGGACAAAGAGGGGAAACCTCCACATCTCTGTACACATTGGCTACACGTTTTTGTCCATTCACTGTCAGAATGTGTTTCTTGACCTGCATCAAACAAACTCCAGTGACCCACAGAGCAGAGTATGAGAAGTGATGTCATAGTATATATGAGCAAATAGTGTCTTCTGTCTGTAGACTCAAACGTTTACAAAATGGCCCAGGCCTAAGTTACACGAAGCGTTTCTCTTTCACTCATCTGCATGGAGACTGTTTGCTTGTAACTTGGAAAATAGCTTTGTGAAACTGAAATAAATAAAAGTCAATTAGGTCTTTGAAGGAGGGTTTTGCTGTGTTTCAAGGAAGCAGGAACCTAAATAAAATCAGAAGACAGATAAATAGATGGAAAGATAGATAGATGGTTAATCTTTTTAATGTTTTATCGGAGTAGAGAACACCCAGATTAGAAACCCCTCCATTACTTCAGATCGGCATTATGTCTATAACTGTATTGCTCCTTGGGAGAAGGAATTGTTTTATCTTTCTCTTCCTATTTTCAGTTTTTTGTTTTTTTTTTTATAAAAAATCCTTTCTCTTTTTAAAAGGAAAAGTATATTGCTTAATTGGGGCACCTAGATGGCACAGTTGATAGACTGCTGGACTTGGAGTCAGGAAGGCTCTTCTTTTTGTATCTAAATCTGTCCTCAGTCCCTTACTAGCCATAGAACCCTGTTTGCCTCAGTTTCCTCATCTGTAAAATGAGCTGGAAAAGAAAATGGCAAACCGCTCCAGTATCTTTGCCAAAAAACCCAAGTGGGGTCATAGAGACTCAGACAAGATCGAAAAACCACTGCACAACAAAATATTGCTTATTGACAGAATTGCTTGGCAATGCTAAGAAGTTACTGTGATCTTGAACCTGGAATCCTTCCTGAGTCCAAGGTTTGCTTTCTACTCTCTGCACCACACTGCCTCTGATAGCTGGGTGGCTCAGGTTTGTTCCTGGCTTTGAGTTTCAGAAAAATGCTTTATTCATTGTTCCTTGGTAGTGGAAGTATTATCACTCCCATTGTTCAGATAAATTACCTGGGCTGGGATTAACCGACTAGTCTAAAATCATGTAGCTAGTAGGAGTTGCAGCCAAGAATTCTTCTCTCTTGAGAAGAAAGTTAGCCCTTTTTCTATTAAAACATATACTAAGAAACAGGTTCAAATCATACTAAGAGCTGTCTCTCATCATTTAGCTCATCCTAAAATGAAGTTTTCTTCTCAAAGTAAAGAACTAGGTCATAAGTTTTCATTGTCCTTTAGAATAATAAATACATCTAGCATAATGATTTCTTGCTATGAGACTGACTTATACTTTTAGAAAGCAAGTCAAAGTCACTCAATGTACAATGGTTTTTGTTGTTGTTATTATTGAGATCAAGGCGCTATTGAATATTAAAGTATTTGACAGCATGTACATGTTGATGAGCTCTGTTCTTTTCCCTCATGGTCCAGAGTATAAATTAATTATCCTTTGGCAGACTGATTGTTTGTGGGGTCCTTAGAGGGAGAACAGACATATACAAGAGACTTAGAGGCCTTTTAGTTGTATCCAAGAAAAGGACAGATTTGAGGACTTCTGGGGTAAGAAAGAAGAGAGAGGGAGATAGATTCCCAAATTAACTGGAATTTGCATTTGGAAGATTTTCAAAAGTACCATTTGAGTTATTATCCAATTATCTTGGCTTCTGTATCTCTGTGAATCCCCTGTTATGGTAAAGCAATTGCAAGAGTCCGACTAGAAATCAACACAAGAAGAACAAAACAAAACAAAACATGAACATTGCACTATTATAAGCGTGCCAAACCTCACAAAACTTATTTAAGCAAGTCTAGGGGGAGAAGAGGTTTTCACTTTTTGTTTCCTATTTTTAAGTGTGATTGGTGATAGTCAACTAGGAATAAATGGCCATTGATCATGTGTTATTGTATTAAAAATTTCTAGGGAAACATAAAATACGTTGGCAAGATAAGGTGCTGGCATGTCTTCATTATTAATAATAACTATTATTATTATTATTATTATTATTATTATTACTGCTACAACTAGAACTTGTTCTCTCACGTGAAAGTTCTTTAAAAATAAATTTGAGGATGACTCATTTAGGTGACTATGACTACTGGTACTAGTCTGTGCATATGGCTCTATTTGAATTTTGATGATATTGCCAGCTGAGATGGCCATTCTATTATAGTGACGAAAATATTAATCCTTGAATTAGAAACTCTGGGTTTAAGTCTTGACTCTATCTCTTGTTAGCAATGTGACCTCAGGAAAATCACTTTACCTCTCCAGGCTTCAGTTTACTTTTTCACAAAAGAAGGGTATTGGACTAGATGGTATAATAGCAAGCAACGAAGTACTTAGCACCTTGTCTCAGCTATTTAATTATTTAGCACCTTGTTTCCCTTCAAGTTTCTTTTAAGCCTTGCCCATGATTATGTCAAGTCATCACAACTTGTGAACCCTTGTTGCTGATGCAACAGGAAGGGGCAGAACAGAGAGTAGCTTAATGACCACATATAAGGAGGAGCCCAAGCTGGGAAAGAGCAGAGCTGAGGAGAGAGCACTGGTGGTGGCAGAATTGAGAAGAGGAACTTTGTGGTGGCCAGGTACTTTGTTTGTCTGTTCTATTTGTGTTAATTTTTGTTTGTGATACTCTGTACAGAAGCCCTGGGACCTTACTGGAAGCCCTGAAAGAGGATTTTCTGATTGTCTGTTTACAGAAGTCCTGGAGGAGGGATTTAGAGGTCCTGGGACTATATTGATGATTTGTGTTGAGTTCTCAGACCTTGTATGTAGATCTTGTGTTGATTTCACAGGCAGATAGTGAATTGATGATGGTGCCAGCAATGTGTATGGATGTTGTTTTGGCTCTGTTAAACTTTGTCTTCCCAGAAGGACTTGAGGTGGACTGGACACAGTGAAGTTTAATATGGACCTGGACAAGGAGCTAGACGGGTTGCTGAGAGCTGCCTAACTTTGAACCCAGGTGACAGTTGGGTAGATTCAGGTAGGAGCTGGACCCATGGAAGAGCAACCATGGAACTTGGAAGCCAGCCTCGAGTCCAGATGAAAACGACCTCTTCTTGGGTACTTGATGCTGACTGAGAATATCATGATTTACTGAGGCCTAGGGGTGGAGAACTTTGACCTTTGTACTTTATGTCCCTTAAGGAGGCTTGCTCCTTAAGGATAATTGAATTAAGGACTTACTGAATGATAGTACTTTGTTTAAAACTATATGGCCACTTTAGTGATAACTTGTTATGTTATAACATTGTGAATGTTCTACCTTGGTTTCTGTGAATGTTTTGCTTTAATTTATTGCTGAATAGAGAGTTCACTATACTATGTAATCAGAATCTTAATGCTGTTCATAGCAGCAGTTCTCTGGAAAGCTGCTTACGCTTGGCTTAGCAGATGGTTATTATATATTTGGAAATAGAGAGTTCACCTGGACTTCCACTTGCCCACCTCAGCCCAGAGGAGGCTCCTCTGAATTTTTTATATTTATAACTTGTTATACAAATTCTAACCTTTAATGAAATGGGTTTTGTTTTCTGTTTGTTGTTCTATGTATGTTCTCACTTTCAATGTAAATGACTTGAGTATGACTAAAGTCTTTCCTTTCCTTTGTATTCATGCCCAAGCCTGTACTTCTCAGTTCCCATAATGTTTTGTGAATGTAATGCCTCTTAGTCAGTACTTGACCACTTGACCTGAAGAAGAGAGGAATTGAGAAAGGCAGGAATTTTCCTGACACATAGAATATATTATGATATTTGCCTGCATATAATCCTTTGGGACTCTTCATTGCCTACAGGATGAAAAACCAAAACAAAACAAAAACCAAAAACTTTATTTATCCCTAAGCTACCATCTGCCAGAAGCTAGCTCTCATCTCTCTTTCTAGGCCTGTTTTCCTCTCCTCTCAACCCTGCAATAGTTTCTTCTTATACCTTCCCATCCTTCCCTCAATAATTTCCTCCTTCTTCATGGTGCATGTTGGGACCAGGTCAATCATGATACTTATTCTCTAGAGCTCGCTCCTGGGAAATAAGTGATTTCTACATTTCCTGATATGTTGTGTAGCTACTAATGTACATATCTGACCTCTATTGGACTATAATCTCTTTAAGGGAAAGGATGGCATTGTTTATCCAGTAAAATGTCAAATTCTTGAGAGAAGGGTCTGTTTTTTCTTTTCAAAATTGGCACATTATCTTGCAATTAATTAGATTCTTAAGTAGCAGATGCTATTGAACTGACTCACATTTGTTGATGAATTAGAAAAGTTGGAGAAAGCAGGTTTAATGCCATGCATGAGCAGCTTTCCAAGAGAATGCTACTGTGAACAGCTTTTAAGTTCTGATTACACAGTATAGTAAATACTCTATTCCATAACAAATCAAAGCAAAATATTCACAGAAAATCAAGGTATAGGATTCATAATATTATAACTTGTCACAGAAAATCACAATATAGTATTCACAACATTATCATTAAAATGGGCACATAGTTTTCACCAAAGTGGTCACAATATTTAGAACAAAGAACAATCATCTGGTATCCCTAAGGAGGTTTTTCTCTTTAGTCATTCAGTCATCTCAGAATACAATAGTCAGTCTTCCACTCATGGGGCAACTAAGTTAACTCATTCAGCACTTATTCAGCAGTCAATTACTAAGTATCATTAATCACTAAGTACAACCATGAGAAAATACACAAACCCTCCACCCCTAGGTCACTAGTAAACCATGTTATCATCAGAGCATTCAATATCCAAGGAGAGGTCTTTTCTTCATCTTGACCCGAGGCAAGTTCTCAGCAATCTCTGTTCCTGGGGAGGCAAAGCTTAACAAATCCACAATATTCATTGCCAGTGTCTTTGTTAATTCACTCTCTTCCTGCAGAACAGTCTCAGGATCCCTGAAAACATCAGCAAGACCCTCTTCCAGCATTTCTGTTCACATACAAGAAAATACATGTTCAGGGTTTCTGAGCCAACAGCAAGGTTCCAGGACCTCTGCAACAACAGCACTATCCTTCACCAGCAGATGAATTTAGCAAAACATCATCAAAACAGACAGAATGCATGCACCAGAGCCATGCTTCCTCAGTCCTCTGGCAGTTTGGCTAGCCCTAGGACTCACAAGAAATCTCAGCTGGCTCCCAGAATCAAAATCATTCCACCCAGGTTTTCAAAATCAAATTTTTTTTCTCCAGTCAGGGCGGAAAGGGTGTGTGTGGGGGTGGGGGGTGGGAGGAGCTTTCCTCTTTAGCCTTCCTGGCAGCAGCAACTTCAGTCTCCACGATTCTTGTCTGAAGAAAATTCTGACTCAGTTCTCAGTCCAGCAGTAGCAGCCCAGGTGCCAGATGCTGCTGGGAGAAATTTTCTCTCTCTCTCTCTCTCTCTCTCTCTCTCTCTCTCTCTCGCTTGAGAATAGTAGCTTCTGCCACCAGAATCTTGTCAGAAGAAATCCTGACTGTGCCTTCCTGGGGCTTTTCGTATATACACATAGAATTAGCTTCCTGTTTCAGCCAACTCCTTCCTGTTACGTCAGTAACAGGAGACAAGTGGCTTCATCAATTACTAACTATTAAGTACCTGTTGCCTTTGCTTAACTTGAAACAAGGTGCTAAGTATTTGCTTACCTACCAGTCCAAAAAAAGGGGTAATCACCAGTACAACAGGAAACAAAGGAAGTGAGTTGCTCATGGTCACAGAGCTAATAAGTGGCAGTTAAGTGTAACTTAAGGACTGTTTAATTCAAACACTGGTGTTCTTTTTGCTATGTCATGATGTTCTACCTCTGCCTTGCATTTGGCACAAAATTAAGGTGGAATAAAAGCCTATTGCTTAAATTTGCATGGGTGGTATTCTTGCCATCCCTAAGAAATACTTCTCCTTGAACATGTCCGGACATCCATTGTCAAGTGGAAAGAGTGTTAGATTTTGAGTCAGAGGTTGTCTTCTGATTAAATCCTGTCCCTGCCACATATGACACTGGGCATGTTGACTTCCCTGAGCCTCAGTGTATTCATCTATAAAATGGGGTTAAATGATCTCTGAGATTTTTTTCTAAATCTAAATTTGGAATCGCGTCATCATTTACAAACAATGCTGGCGATGATCAGCAGTTCATATAGAAACAAAGGACCGTTGTCATGACAGGGTGAACTTTTGGCTTGTGGGCAAATTGGATGTAAGTGAGGGAGAATTACACAGAGTCATCAGCCTCACTCCTTTTTCCAGACACATCAAAGCCCAGTAACAAGACAAAAGTTAGGAGTATTGGCAATTACCCTGGATGCAGCGGATGGCCTTGTCATCTTCAATGTCGGACCAAGTTCTAAGTGCTCTACAGTGCTTGCTTCAGACACCTGCACGGCCATAGAAGCAAACTGATTTCGTGTGCCCATTCCTCCAGGGGAAAGTCTTCACATGGTTGGGGTAGATATTCCCTTAATTCACTGACAGATTTGAGGCCTGTCGGTTACCTCACCCTAGTTTAGTCTATCTGCTGGTTATACCACAGTATGGCCACTGTATGTGCTACAACTTCTTATAACTGCAGAAAGAGCTGGGTGACTGATTAGACACCAGAAATATATGAGGTGTTAAGGGAGGACTAGCACTTCTGGTGTGAGGGCTTGCCAAGTTCTTTTCAGGGCTGCTCATAGAAGTAGTAGAGCTCTGTAAATTCCCATTTAAATTTTAATGAAAAAATCTGCCACGAGTTTACTAGAGAATAATGTCAATGTCCCTATGGTTTGATTATTTTCGTCATTTTCCTCATTTCAGGAAGGGACTGTTTTTTCTGTAGCTGTTTTTTCTGTCTCTTGCAGGCCATGTTCTTTCTTGTTTATGGGGTAACTAGAGCAATCTTCATCTGTGGAGCATCCTTTATCTTATCCACTATAGGAAAGGCAGCTTTAAAATGATGGTGTCTGCTAGGATCTATCAGAAAAGAAGACACAGAACACATAAAGGATAGGGACTCAATCCTTCTCAAAGTAGAAAAACACATCTGCCTTAAGACAGGTCCTTCTTTTTCCAGTTTGATTAATACCTTGCTTTAAGTTTGGAGCAGAAGCCTCCCAGATTGACACAGACCTGCATAGATGCATTTGAAATTGATAGATTATAATGGATATTGAAAATTATCTCAGTGTTTGAATTCTTCAATACCAATGTCCAATTTCAGTGCTTATACTCTCACAAAATCACTGAATTTCAGAATCACAAAGGAAGTCATTGGGCATCTAATTTAATAGGTCCATGAAAAAATAAATATCCTTTTTATGATATAAATGCAAGTGTTCCTCCAACCTATGTCTGAAGGTTTCCCATGATGTCCAATTTGTTTAGGGGAAGTTCTAATTACAATGAAGCTTTTTTGTCTTAGTTTATATGTTGTTTTTAATGACATAAAGATTAAATGTGTTTCTTTGCAACTTCAGTGTGTTGTCCCTGCCTCTGTCCTCTAAGACCAGACAGAATAAGTCTATGCCTTCTTCCATGTGATGGCCCTTCATCACCTGAAGCATGTTTATGTTTCTCATGAGTCTTCTTTTTTTGAGACCAATCACCTCCAGTTATTCCTTCCATTGATCCTTATGTGGCATGAGTCTAAAGTTCTTTATCACTGTCTTTGCTCTCCTCTGAGCGAGTTCTACCAAGTTTATCAATGTCATTCCTAAGTCATGACACAGAAATGAATACCATATCACAGTTACAGACATCCCTTCCACACTACAATTTTTCCCACTGTGTTTTGATATATCATGGGTTGGCATAAGAAATGAATGGGAATTTGGGGGCAGTTTTGCAGAAGCTCCAGACAACACACAAAGGCCAGCAGATGACACAGAAAAAGTTTAGAATCTGAGAAATGCAGAAAATATATGGATAGTATTATATAACATAGCCTATGACCCAATTCTTAACCCAAATTTTACAATAAGATACTGTAAACATCCCACAAAAGAAAAAAAAATTCAGACCTTCTCTGGTATGAAGGGAGGGCCAAAAATTTTACACATATTTTCCAGTTCATGGGGGTGTGGTGCCCCTGATGCCTGCATGTAGAAGGGATAACTGTAGATAGAATCTGAGCACCAGGCTTGGAGTTAGCAAGCCCTGAGTTCAAATGTTTCTTCAGACAATTACGAAGAGTCAGAGTCTCCTGAAAAGACTGAACAAGGACAGAGTCTGAAAGACCACCTCCAGACCACATCCTAGACATGTCACTACTCACAAAGCTAGAAAGCTGCCAAAGGAGTTTTCCTTAAGAGCATATCTGACCATGTTACCATCCTACTCAGTAACATTACTAGATCCCTAAAGGATTAAAAACAAAACAAACTAAATAAAACTTCTTTAGTTAAGCTTTCAAATTCCTATGAAAGCAGACCTCAAAGCCTGACTGTCTACTATCACTCCACCTCCCAGACCAGCCTTTATTCAAACCAGTCTCTCTTTTCTCTCTCTCCCCTCTAACAGACTTTCTGTCTTTGCCATGTATCTCACTTTCCTGGAACACACTGCATCCTCATCTCCATCTCATAGAGTTTCTCTTTTTTCAAGATGCAGGTCAAGCATCATCATCTATTGAAATGTTTTCTGATTCTCCCAAATTCACTTTCCCTCTATCCAAAGTATTGATATTTCTTTTTTACATTTTTTCTATATATGATTGCATACATACTTGTCTTTCCCTCTAGAATAAAAGCTTCTTACAGGTAGGGATTGTGTTGTACTTTGTACTTGAATCCCCAGCACCTAACATACATAGTGCTTGACTCATCCTAGATGATTTAACAAATGAATCATTACCCTAAGCTATCATTTTTACTGTGGAAAAGTCACTTTGCCTCTAAGGTCTTGGCTTCCTCATCTGTAAAATAAAGGGCTTGAACAAAATGATCTCAGAGGTCTCATCCATCTCTAAGACTGCAAGCCTTGAATGCCATAAAGTATGAATCTTTGCTGAAGTCCCCAGTGCTGAATTCTCATTTGGCCGTGCTGAGCAGTCTCCAGGCTCCTTGGCTTTGATTTCCTTTGGTAGGAAGTTGTTGGTATTAGATGCTCCTCATGCAATGGAGATTGGGCCATTTCTCTCTCACTCCTCCACTCAGCTTCTGTGAGGGCTATACTGTGTGGGAGTCTCATGTATCAGCCAGCCCATATGTTGAGTTCATGTGGTGGTAAGGATAAATAATTTCATATTAAGCAGCTGTGGTACATAGTGGATAGGGCACTGAATTTGATGTGAGGAAATCTGAGATGGATTCTTGTTTTCAACACTTGCTGTGTAACCCCAGACAAGTGACTTTGCCTTACCAGCCTCAGTTTCCTCACCTACTAAAAGGACAAAGTCATAGCACTTATCTCATAAGGTTGTTGTGAGGAATAAATGCAATAACAGAAAATATTTTATAGATGTAAAGTAATATATACATGTTAGCTTTTATCAGATATGCAAAGTGTTTTGGAAAATTACAATATTATCTGTTAACTCTTTTTGTTAAAGGAAAGAATACTGGAATTAGACTCATATTCATGCATAGTTTTTCACTGTGTTCTGGTATATACCATAGGCATACCTTAGGCAATGTCTTTGGGGCCTTAGTTTCCTTAAATGTAAAATAAGAAGGATCAGGGCACAGGATTTCAAAAATTTCTTCCAACTTAAAAATTTATGATTCTGACTTCCCAGTTAGGATAGGACAGAACTCCCCTGGATAGGACAGAACAAGCAAACTTTGGTTTCTTATTCCCTGCTTAGGCTTAAAATGTCTTGGGTCTGCTAAGTGCTGTTTGTCTCATTTCCCTCCTCTGGTTCATCCCCCCTACCTTACTTATAGTCATGTTCTCAAATACGCCAGGTGTTTCCAGTCCAATAGTATTGTCTGAGGAAATTATAGTACACAATGCAAGGCCCTTCCTCCCTGACTCCCTGCCTCTGCTTGCCCATAGAGATTATACTCATAAGCCTTTCTCCAAGCATTATCTAAATTATATATTAGGAATAAACTTTTCCATAAACATAGCTTGAAAGCAGGTGGTGTTTTCATTATTTGCCTTGGAACATTCTAATGAAGTCATGAGAAATGAATAGATGATAATTTGGTGAGAAAAATACAAAAGGAGTTTTAGCAAGAAAACCTTGGGGCGAGAAAATGCTTCATGAAATCACCAAGTATGAAATTTAAGTTGTCCCGCTGGGTTAAACATACCTTGAAAATGCTAATGAACTTGAAGGAAAATGACAAATTGCTATTACATGCCCCTTTGGAACCCAAGATTCCAAAAGACATAAAATTACCAATTGTAAATATTGCTGGGTAACAGTGAACGAAGGGATTTATGTTTATCAGTTATAATGAGCTCTATCTCATAAATGGATTGAAACTATAGCTAAAATTTGAAGAATATACAGTAAATATTAATGAAGCCTAGTTTCCCCTTTATAGGAAAAAAAACCTGTCAGAGTAAGAGAGAACCCCAGCTTCCAAAATTCGAGCACATACTTTTCAGTTTCATTACAATCTCCCACCACCATAAACTTTACTAACCTTCTTATGTGCCAACCACCGTGGAAATGAATTTTTTGGAAAATGTTTTCATTTTTTTTCAGCTGATCCTGCAGTTAGAATTGAACCAAAGGAGGAAATGCTAAAAATGGGTTCAAAAGTTTGTTCTAACAAAAACAAAACAAACAAAAATGCCTATTGAATTTAGAGTGATACTTGCTGTAAATCTGGACCTGAAAAATAGATTGCCAGAAACTCAGATCTTTCCTGCTATATTCTGACGATGTTAGTGTTCCTGTAAGTCAGTCAGTCAGTCAGCAGGTATTTATTCAGTAGCAGGTTGGTTATAGAATCTCTCTTATCAGCTTAATGAATTAATAAGATGAGCTCTTGTTCCTGGGGAGGGCACATTAACAATATACTCACTGAGGAAATTGGGAGAAATAACCATTAGCAACATATTGAGCTTAAGGACACTTAGTCTCAATAACTATGGATGGACTCAATGACTTGGGCTGTATGAATGAGCAAGGGTGGTTTGGTGGGATCAGACTAACACAGGATAAAGTTGCTATTGTTTGTAGGCCCCACTGCTCAGATACTGAGATAAAAGTTGGCTGGTCCCTGATATCCATTGTGTTCTCAAGGACCTGAATAGGACCTGGAGTCCTCTTTTTTTTTTTCTATAGATATATGAACTCTATTTTGATGTTTCCGGTAGCTAATTTTGAGTGAAGACAAAGTAAGCAAAAAAAATATGATTGTTAAGAGTAGTCCTTTAGATTGAATCAAATTTATGGAGCTCAGGACTCAGGATTCTAGGCCACAGCTAACACTAATGACAATGGTTTTTGCTGGCTTTCGTACAAGATTGTTTGGACTGGTTGTCTGTGGGGATATAGCCTATGGTCAATTTAGTTAAATAAGAAGGGAAAATATGATTACCCTCCATCTGTGTACATTTTATTAATCTCTACAATATTCCTGTCCTTGCTGAGCTAATAGGAAAATATAGTACACAAGTAAGTGTAGCAACAACCACCAAAAAATGGATTGTAGAGATATAGATTTGATGTTCTCATATGATTTCTGCTAACTTCACAGAATTTAAGCTTTTATAGATCTCTCTCTCTTCCCCTCTCTTTCTTCCTCCTCTTTTTATTTCTGTCTTTTTCATCCTTTCTTTTTTTTCTTCCTTCCTCCCTCCTTTCTCTCTCTCTGTCTCTCTCTTTCTCTGTCTCTCTGTCAATCTCTTTCTCTGTCTGTCTCTCTGTCTCTCTGTCTCCCTCTCTTTTCTCTTTTTTAGATTTTCATATTATGTTTTTCAATTTGCCAATAATAATGAAAGCTGACATTTATTTCATGCTTTAAGGTTTTAAAAGACTTATAAATGCAAATACTCTTTTGAACTTCACCACATTTCCATCAGGTAAGTGGCATGAGTGTTATTCCTTATTTGTACAAGGGGAAAATGAGGTTCAGTGAAATGAAGAGACTTGTTTATGATCATGTTTTCTACATGGCCACATCATGGATATTGAACTAGTCGGTGTCAGAGATGGGATTCAAACTGTTGCTTTCTTTTTCTTTTGTTTTTCTCTGACATGAATGCCATTGTGATATTCAGTACATATAAGTAAAGGTTGTATACTGTATTTTTCTCTCTGATGAAAAATGATAACATTTCATTTAATTTGTAAAAAACAGACATTTGTTTCTGAATAGAGAGCAAGGTGGCTCTGTGGACAATGTGATGGACCTTTAGTTAGAAAACTGTGAGTTTAAATTTGGTCTTAGACATGTACTGTGTCATCCTGCATTGCTTAAGACTTCAATGTGTTTCCTCTTCTGTAAAATGGAAATAATATTAGCACCCACCTCCCAGGGCTGTTATAAGGATAAAATGATGTAATATTTACAAAACATGTTGGAAACCTTAGAGTTCTCTATAAATGTTAGCTATTATCATTTCCCCCTAGCAAAAAGCTCCCCCAAGTGTGGCTGAATTGATCAATATAAATTCCTATGGCCTTCATATATGCTTGTCCCATCTGATACATAAACTATGTATCTACTATTCAAGGGTCTGGAAGACATGATTCATCTTGGGGTAGTTGGAATGATTGACGTTGTTTTAATCCTGGTTTCTTGTTCCCGCTTATGTATCACCTTCATAGCTGCCTAATTTAGTAGGAAGAAGTGACTCAGTCTTTGGGGAGAATCTAGCAGTGGAAGTCTGATACTGTTAATATTGGTTTATAACACCCTATTATGTAAACTTAAAAGGAACTTGCTCTAGGGTGGACTTTACTCGGAAGGATGAGAAAGATGTGAGAATGTACATCTCTCCAGAATAAGAAGCAGATCTATACCTAGCCAATTCAATCCTTCAAAATTCACATGACTCAAGAAACTTTCTTCAGAGGATCAAAGTATGAGAAGCTTTTCACTACTATGAGAAAACTCACAGTTTCTCGGAACACTGCTCAGTACAAACAGAATCAAGTCACTTAAGGGAATATATGTGTTTCTAAAGAGTTGGCTTTTAAATTTATTAAATCATACTTTCTCATTGATTTCCATTACAAAATTGGAGATGCGTACTCAGAGAAAACATTTTGGCTCCAATCAATTCAGCAATCCTTTTAAAAAATCAATTCTCAGATGGATCTGTGATGTCACTAATGTGTGTACTCCCTCCAAGGATGCAGATTGCATGCCATCCTTGCTTTACCATCCTGTGAAAGTCTTGCCCTTGTGTTCCCATAAGTTTGCCACAGGTCATCTACTGATTGTATTCAAAAGTAGAAAAATTTCATATTTTAGAAAACCAGAAAGCAAACAAAAAAAAAATCATGTCTGATTAATTGCTAATATAAATAAACAAAGTAAAACTTCACAATAGTTTCCATATGAAAATGGATACTCTTTTCACAATTGAACATTTAAAAACTGATTACATTTTATTCCCTCAATTAATATTCATTTATTGTATCTTGCTCCTACTCTGACGAATGGGAGAAAAGGAAAAAAAAAACACTCATAACAAATATAAATTGTCAATTAAGATAAATTCCCTCAATGAACAGGTTTAAAAATGTCTCATTCTTTTTTTTAATAATATTTTATTTCCCCCCAATTACATGTTAAAACAATTTTTAACATTTTGTAAAGTTTTGAGTTCCAAAGTCTATCCATCCCTCCCTCCCTCTCCAACCCTTGTTGAGATGGTAAACAATCTGATATAGGTTATGTATGTGCAGTCACATAGAGCATTTCCATATTAGTCATTTTGTACAAGAAGACTTGAAGAAAGAAAGAAAAGGAAGGAAGGAAGAGGAATTTTATTTTTAGTTATATTTTAGTTATATTCAAACAATATAAGTTCTTTCTCTGGAGGTGGATAGCAAGCTTCTCCATGAGTATTTGAGATAGTTTTGGATCATTGTATTGCTGAGAATAGATAAGTCATTCACAGTTCTTCATCATATAATATTACTGTTACTGTATGTAAGGTTCTCCTGCTCCTGCTCACTTCAATCTACATCAGTGCATGTAAGTTTTTCCAGGTTTTTCTGAAATCATTCTGTTTGTCATGTCTTATTACACAATAATATTACATTACAATCATATACCACCATTTGTTCAGCCATTCCTTAATTCATAGGCATCCCTTTGATTTTCAATTCTTAGGTAACACAAAAAGAACTGCTGTAAAGATTTTTGAACAAATAGGTCTTTTTTCATTTTTTTTTTCCATCTCTGGGATACAGACTTAGCAGCATCATTGCTGGATCAAAGGGTATACACAGTTTTATAGTCCTTTGGGAATAGTTAGTTCCAAATTGCTCTCCAGAATGGTTGGATTAGTTCACAACTCCACTAACATTTCCCCATACCCTTTGCAACATTTATTATTTTCCTTTTCTGTCATATTAGCCAATCTGATAGGTGTGAGTTGGTGCTTCAGAATTGTTTTAATGTGCATTTCTCTAATCAATAACTGATTTATCACATTTTTATATGACTATAGATAATTTTGATTTCTTTGTCTGAAAACTGCTTGTTCATATCTTTTGACCATTTATCAACTGGAGAATGACTTGTGTTCTTAAAAATTTGACTCAATTCTCTATATATTTGAGAAATGAAACCTTTATCAAAGATACTTGCTACAAAAATTTTTCCCATTTTCTGCTTTCCTTCTAAATTTGACTACATTGGTTTTGTTTATGCAAAAACTTTAAAAAAATTATATAATCAAAATCATCTATTTTACATTTTATAATGTTGTCCATACCTTGTTTGGTCCTATTTTTTTTTCACTTATCCATGGATATGAGAGGTAAACGATCCCCATACCCTCCTAATTTGCTTATGGTATCATCCACTTTTGACCTCATCTTGCTATATGGTGTGTGATGTTGGTATATTTCTAATTTCCACTGTATTATTTTCCAATTTTCCTAGCAGTTTTTAGCAAATAATGGATTTTGCCCCAAAAGCTTAGATCTTTGGGTTTTTCATATACTATATTACTACGAATATTTACTATAATCTATCGTGTACCTAATCTATTCCAAGGATCCACCACTCTATTTCTTAGGCAGTACCAGATTGTGTTGGTAATTACCACTTTATATTATAGTTTGAGATCTGGTATGGCTAGACCACCTTCGTTCACATTTTTTTCATTGATTCCTTTGATATTTTTGATTCATTTTTAACGGAAAATAAGTTCTTCTGAAGCAGTAACAATATTCTAGCAAAATAAGTTCCTCTTTTCATGGTGTCCAAGAAAACATGTTTGTTTATTCTGCATTCTGTATTTTACCCCTTTGAGAGGAATCACATTCAGTGTTCTAAGTCAGTGAGAAGAGTATTAAAGCCATTCAAAGTTATTTTTCTCTATGATATTATGATTGCATCAATTGTTTCTAAATTCTAGCGATCTCATTCTGCATCTTCTCATGGAGGATTTTCACTTTCTATTGAAACTATCCATTCTATCATTTCTTATGACACAACACCATTCTTTTACATTCGTGTACCAGAATTTGTGTAGCTATTCCACAATTCAAAAATACCCCCTTAGTTTCTATTCATGATCTCTATAAGAAGATACACATATATACATATATGTCTATATGTATATGTATGTTTGTATATGTTGTACATACATTATATAGGTCTATATGTCTAGATATATCAAGGGCTATTTAAAACAAATTATAGATCTATATGTTTCTATCTTTATATTTCTATGTCCTTTTCCTCTTTCATTTCTTTGGGGTACAGGCCTCAATCACTGAGTCAAAGGGTATGCACAGTTTAGTAGCTTTCACTGAGCAATTCACAATTCCAGCAATTTTGTTATTTTGCCAGTTTTCCCACAGCTCCTGTAGCATTTGCCATGCATTTTTTGTTATCTTTGCTAATATTATTATTATTCTTTGGAATTATTTTAAATTGCATTACTCTATCAGTAATTTGCCCCATTTTTCATAAGATTGTTGGTTTGTATTTATTCCTTTGAAAACTTTCTACTCAAAACTTTTGTTTGGGGGTTTAAGGAAGACTAATACATCTGGTGTGAGGGCACTTGAGCCTTTTTCTGGGTTTCTTTCTACCTTGGGCATCCTCCTGATTTACCCAACTCTCAGGTGGTTCCAAGAAGCTGTAACATGAATAGTGGTCACACCTCAGAAATCCATTGCAGCAGAGAGGCTAAACCAGATTGAGGGTTAGCTGAGAGATTTAAAACCCATTGGTGAGTTAATGTGGTGTCTACCTCAAGCATGTGAAGACTTCTCCCAGTGGGATAGACAGATAAGAACAATTTGTTCCAACAGCCATGAAGGCAGATGAAGTAGGTGCCATGGAGCTCTTAAAGCTTGGTTAGACATTGCAGATGCCAAGGTCATCCATTGCATCCCAAGCTATCACCAATTGTCTTGACTTTTGTCTTGCCACTGTACATAGATGACTCTGGAAGAGAGTGAGGCTGATGATTTTATACAACTCTGCCTCACTAAAATCCAATTTATACAGAAAACAAAAAACATCACCCATACCATATTACCATTTTTACTTACCCCAAAGTCCTGTGGCAATAGGCAAGTGATGAAGCAGCAGGTGTGGATATAACAGGAGCTGTATTCACAACCTTATACACTGGTGGCCTAGGCCATAAAGTTGTCTGCTCACTGGACTAAAACAGCAGTGGAATTTGATAGCCTCCTGGGCATCTGAGCAACCTTTTTAAAAGGGATATACTGCCGACCTGTTGGTGTGATGAAGGTATAAGAAAACGTGCTCTAAAAATTGCCTGTTTCCCCCAACCCTGGATTGTTTACTGTGGCAGGTAGGAATCCAACTCTAGTGCCAAAATGCACACAAAAAATGTACAAAAAACCTTTCTGAAGATTAGACTAATTATATTAATATGGACTATTTGTGCCCAACCTGAAATCATATTGGTCTGAGAGGACACACTTGGACCTTGACCCCAACATAGTGATGTCAATTTGATCCTTTTTGAGAATGAAGAACAACAACTATTCATATCTTTCGACCAATTATTTATTGGAGAATGAATCTTAATTTTATAATTTTCACTCCAATTCCTTATATTTCTACAGAATATGAGATCTTAAGCTAAAAACTTTGCTACAAAGAATTATTCCCTGTTACATGCAATCATTCTAATTTGGATTTAATTTTCATAATCAAAATTGTTGATGGGATCAATCATTGTATCCTCTCTCTTGCTTATTTTGTCATGTCTCTTCCCTTATTTCTTTCTTGTACTTCTAATTTGCTTGTATCTTTTTTATCTTTAATAAATCCATTTTGAGTTTATCTTCATAAATACTTTAAGATGTTTGTATATAACTAATTTCTGGCAAACCATTTTTCAATTTTTCCAGCAGTTTTTATAAAATAGTGAAGTATTATGTTAATAGCTCAGGTCTTTAGGTTTATCAACCATGACTTTCCTATATCCTTTTGCTTTGTGTATTTTGAAAACCTGACCTTTTTATTTTAATTACCTCCAGTTTTAAAAATTTTTACTGTTTTTTAGTATAGTCTTAGATCTGATACTAATGGACTCCTCACCTTCCTTTTCCATCCTCTGCCCCATAAGGTTTCTCTTAAGATTTTTGACCAGTTTTCCCCTCATATGAATTCTGTATGTGGAGAAAATGCTAAACCTACAAGTAGCCTCTGGAAAGCCCCCAAAACAACCAAGAGTAGGAGGAGTGGTTCATGGCCTCTGCCATCATCCTGCCTATCACAGCAAAGAATCTCTTTCCAAACATCAACTTGTTTCCTGCCAACTTAAAATGGACTCTGAGTGTTCCATGTAGTCTAATACCAAACTCCAAAGACAAAAACTAAAAATTATATGCCCAGAACTCAATTGTTGGACTAAATTTTATGTGTTTGATCCGTTAGTGATGAAAAGGGTTTTTGTTTTGTTGTTGTTGTCGTTGTTGTTGTTTGTTTGTTTGTTTGTCTTCCTATCAAGCTCTTTAAAACTAATGGATCAAACACACAGAATTTCTTTTCATTAGTTAATTTTTTTTAAATTCACAGTCATTTCTAATAAAACTTACCCCATTCATGAAACAATTTGTACTCTTCCTTGTAATGGTTAAACATGATTAAATATAAATCCAGTAGCTGTATTTAATTTCATTATGTTTTCTTTGGGACCATAAATATTTATTTGATTACTCAGATTGACTTCCTTTTACCAATAATTTCATTAACATTCTTGTAATATTAACCTGCATGTATGTAATCTTCCATTTTTCTGAATTCTATTTATTTACTTCTGCATTAATTCATATAAATTTTCTCATGTTTCTCTGAATTCCTTTTCATTTTAGCTTACAAAATAACATTCTATTACATTCATATGGCCCATTTTGTTTGATAATTCCTCAACTGATTGGCACATACTTTGTTTCTATTTCTTTGATGCCGAGAATATATTGGCATATATTGTAGTAAAATATTAAGTCATGGATATTTCTAAATAGTGAATGTGTATCTTGAAACTTTTACTAAAATTATGTAAGATTATGAAATTCAGTGTTCATTTACAAGATGTTTCCAAAATGAAGCTTTAAGTTGAAATTCCCCTCTGTGATACTTGCCCTATCCACAGGGTCCTTTCTTCTTCTTCTGAATAGTATAATGAAAATATTGCACAATTAACAGCACTTGAATTTGTTGCAGTATGAATCTGCCAAAATGCAGTGAATCTGCCAAAGAGGCAAGCAACAGCTGTTAAGATGTCAGCACAATTAAATGTTTAAGCTCTACATATTTCTAAATGTGGCACTTTGTTGGACACATATGGACACAGCCATGGATTCAAGGCAACTAGGTCATTTCAACCATAAGGTGATGCTGAGTTACAGGTAAGTTCATGGAGACATCATGCTGGGTGTGATTGATCTATCTATCTATCTATCTATTTATCTTCATTAATTTAGGCTACAAAGTCATAGCATGTGAAGAGAAAACAAAATTAAAAAAAAAAAACAACCCCTTCAAACCAGCTAAAGAATATTAGAAGGAATGTTATTTACTTAAGTATCTGAGAAATGAAGAATACATTGATATATATTCCCCCAAAATGGATTTGAACAAGCACATTCTCAAATAAGTTTTACTGCAAATTTACCTGATGTCATGTGAAATTTCTACTGCAATGCATCATCATGGTCTTGGGGTGACTTTGGGTTCCTTAAGTTAATGTCAATGAAATATAAGCTTCCATTTAGAATAGAGAAAGAAATGGCAAACTGCTCCTGTATCTTTGCCAAGAAAACCCCAAATGGGGTCACAAAAAGTTGGATAAGGCCGAAAAACAACTGAACAACAAGATAGAAAGTCATTCAGTCAGACGGGGGACAGGCTGGATGGCTGTCCTCTCATGACCAGCCTACCTCAGAGTACAGAGGTCTGCAGAGGCAGCTTGGTGTATTAGAAACATGTTAGCTTTGGAATCTGAGGACTTAGGCAATGATACTTTCTGTGCTGCTCAGTAATTCTATGACCTTGAGTAATCAATCCATCAATGAGTATTTATTAAGTGCCTACCACATTCCAGACACTCAACTAGGTGCTATGAACACAAATACAAAAGACAAAGTGATCACTGCCTTTAAAGAACTTACATTCTAATAGGGAACTTAATATTTACAGCACAATTATAAGATGAATAGATATTAATATATACAGGGAAGTAAAATGCAAGATAGCTTTGTAAGGAGGATATTAGGCTTTGAGGTGATTGAGAAAGGCTTCATGATAAAAATGGTGCTTGATCTGCATCTTCAAAGAATATCTTGTCTAGGCCTTTGTTTTTGTTTCTATGTAATGAGATGATTAGAGTCCAAAAGTCATGTCTGTCTTTAAATCTGTTATTTCTAATACTCTTTGATTACCAGAAGTTAGACCAGTAGGTGGTGAATTTTTTTCAAGCCATAGCAACTCAGACTATGTGGTATGGTTGAAAAAAACAATACTGGTTTGGAGTCATAAGACTTAGATTCAGACTCCTAGCTCTTCTACTTCCTACTCACATAACCTTTTGCAAGTGACTTGGCCTTTCTAAGTCTCAGTTGGTTCACAGAAAAAATTGCTTACCAAATGAAGGCATTAGACTAAGTGATTTCTGTGATTCCTTCAAGCTTTAAATCTATAATCTGATTATCCAGTCTACTAATGTGCATGGAGATTCTCATCTGTATTAATGATATTAATACCATTGAATTCAAATATAGTTTAAAGTTACAAAGTGAGAAATTAGAATCAAAATCCCTCTTGTTGTCAATTTTCCCTCTTACAAATTAAGGTCCTAACATTTCCAAATGATTTTAGTGAAGCATAATATAGAATGCTGACGTAAATGTGATTAGAAGCAAATAACAGATATTAACATGGATAACATGATGAATCATAGCATTGCTGCTGAAGGTTGTTCCCAGGAAGGACCCTCACCAATCAGGTTTCTTAGCCTATCACCGCATTTCAGTTGTCTTTATGATATACTTCTCCAAGGAAAGGAATCATTTTTTTAAAGTTTTAATTCAATTTCTTTATAAAAATAATGTTAATTTATAGTTTTCTCTTCCCACCTCAGCTACTTAAAAAAAGAAAGAAAAAGAAAACCATTATAAAAAATATACATGGTCAATCAAAATGATTCAATTTCCCCAAGCCTACATCTCCCAGGTTTATTTTCTTTCCAAATTTCTTCTTTCCTCCAGTGGTTCACTTCCTGGTTATGAATTAAGTGATAGAATTATTCAGGGAATGCCATTATACACCTAAGCTGGGACTATGTCCCCAAAGTTCATGGATAAGTTATTTTCCTATATTCAGAACATATTTTTGCAAGGAAACAATATTGGGGCAGCTAAGTGGTACAATGGATAGAATACTAGGTAGGCCTGAAGTCAGGAAGATTCATCTTCCTTTATTCAAATCCAGTTCCAGACACTTACTAGTTGTGTCTAAAGAAAAGATACCTAACCCTGTTTGCCCCAGTTTACTCATCTGCAAAATAAACTGTAGAGGAACATGATAAACCATTTCAGTATCTTTGAAATAAAATTTCAAATGGGGTCCCAAAGTGTTGGGCTTGACTGAAATGACTGAACAGCAACAATATTATAAAAGGTTAAATTCTTAGGCTCGCCCAGACAAGGCAATTAATTCAAAATGTAAAAATTAATATTAGCACAGTCAAAGTAGGAAAAGTAGCCATGAGGCATAAGTGCAACAAAGAAGATGATTAAGAGTTTCCTTCCTTTTTTCCCCCTCTTCTTTTTTAGTGTTAGGCTTTGGCAAAATTTCAGAATTAGCAAATTGTCTCCCATCTCTTTTTCTTCACCTCTCTACTTTATCCAAGTAACTCTTTCCCTGGCTGCATGATAATAATGATGATGATTGACAAAAGGGTGGTGTAGTGGATTGATGAAATTGACCTGAGAAACTGGAATATCTGGATTGAAATTCTTCCTTTGGTACTTATTGGCTATGGGATCCTAGACTAATCATAGGCTCATGACACTAAAGATATCTCTGTGGTCCTATAAATTTCATTTTTTAAAATTTATTTGTTATTAGTTTTCAGCATTTATTTCCACAATATTTTGAGTTACAAATTTTCTCCCCATCTTTCCCCTACCCCACCCCAAAATAGTGAGCCTACTGAATACCCCTTCCCCAAATCTGCTCTCTCTTATATCTTCCCCCATGCCACCTCTAACTTTCTAGTGGGGCAAGATGGATTTCTATACCCTAGTGCCTGTATATCTTATTTCCCAGTTGCATGTGAAAAAACAAAAAAAAAAATTTTTCTAACATTTGTTTTTAAAACCTTAATTTCCAGATTCTTTCCTTTCTTCCCCCTCACCTGCCCCCACTGGGAAGATAAACAATTCAATATAGCTTGTCCATGTGCAGTTACAAAAAAGATTTCCATAGTAGATATATTGTGAAAGACTAGCTATATTTCCCTCCATCCTATCCCTCCTCCCACTTATTCTATTTTCTACTTTGTCCTTGTCCCTTTTCAAATGTGTGTGCTTCTAGCTACTCTCTCCCCCAATTTGCCCTCTCTTCTATAATCCCCCCCCTTTATCCCCTTCTCTCCTACTTTACTGTAGCATAAGATACCCAAATGAGTGTGTATGTTAGTCCCTCCTTAAGCCAAATTCAATGAGAGTAAGACTGACCCATTCCCTTTCACCTTCCTGCTCTTCCCCTCCATTGTAACAATTTTCTCTTGCCTCTTTTATATGAAATAATTTACCATTTTCTGTGTCTACCTTTCTCCTTCTTTCATGATATTCCTTTCTCACCTCTTAATTTTATTTTTTAGATATCATCCCTTCCTATTCAACTGATCCTGTGCTCTCTTTCTATGTATACGTGTACACACATATACACATACTTACTATACACACACCCTCTAATATATACACATATGTATGCATATATACATACATACATATGCATATGTTATATATGTATGTACATATATTCCCTTCAACTATCCTCATACTGAGAAAAGTCTCATGAGTTACAATTATCATTTTTCCATGTAGGAATATGAATAGTTCAACTTTAATAAGTTCC
>CM053591.1:184429847-184445659 GCA_028646515.1 Pseudochirops corinnae
TACCCAATTTAGTGTGTATGTCATTCCTTCCCTAAGCCAAATTCAATGAGAGTGAGGTTGACCCATTCCCTTTTGCCTTCCTGTTCTTCCCCTCCATTGTAACAGTTATCACTTGCCTCTTCTATATGAGATAATGTACCCCATTCTGTCTCTCCCCATCTCCTCTCATTATATTCCTCTCTCACCTCTCAGTTTCACCTTTTAGATATCATCCCTTCCTATTCAATTGATCCTGTGCCCTCTGTCTATGTATACCTGTACACATATATACACACACTCACACATGTATCCATATGTACATATACCCTCCTATATAGACATATATGTATGTATACATATATATATATGTTTGTGTGACACACACACACACACAGATACATTTGTATTCCCTTCAACAATCCTCATACTGAGAAAAGTATCATAAGTTACAATTATCATTTTTCCATGTAGGCATGTAAATAGTTCAAGTATGATAAGTTCCTTATGATTTCTTTTCCCTGTTTACCTTCTCATGCTTCTCTTGCTTCTTGTATTTGAATGTCAAATTTTCTATTCAACTCTGGTTTTTTCATCGAGAATGTTTGAAAGTCCTCCACCTCATTGAATGACCATATTTTCCCCTGAAACATTATACTCAGTTTTGCTGGGTAGGTGACTCTTGGTTTTAATCCTAGCTCCTTTGATCTCCAGAATATAATATTCCAAGCCCTTAGATCCCTTAATGTAGAAGCTGCTAGATCCCATGTTATCTTGATTGTCTTTCTACAATATTCAAATTGTTTCTTCTTGGCTGCTTGTAATATTTTCTCCTTGATCTGGGAACTCTGGTACCTGGCTATAATATTCCTAGGAGTTTTCTTTTTGGGATCCTTTTCAAGAAGTGAGCAGTGAATTCTTTCAATTTCTATTTTGTCCTCTGGTTCTAAGATATCTGGGTAATTTTCCTTGAGAATTTCTTGAAGGATGATTTCTAGGTTCTTTTTTCTTTTGATCATGGCTTTCAGGTAGTCCAACAATTTTTAAAATGTCTCTCCTGGATCTGTTTTCCAGGTCAGTGGTTTTTCTAATGAGATATTTCACATTGTCTTCTCTTTTTTCATTTGTTCACATCTATTTAATAGTATCTTGATTTCTCGTAAAGTGATTAGTTTCCATTTGTTCCAATCTAATTCTGAAGAATTATTCTCTTCAGTGAGCTTTTGGAATTCTTTTTCCATCTGACAAATTCGGCTTTTTAAGGCATTCTTCTCCTGATTTTTTTTTAGGCCTCTTTTGCCATTTGAGTTAGTCTAATATGTAAGATGTTATTTTCTTCAGTCAGTTTGTTGGCTCTCTTTTCATGATTTTCTTGCATCATTCTCATTTCTCTTCCCAATTTTTTCCTCCTCTTCTCTTACTTGATTTTCCAATTCCTTCTTGAGTTCCTCCTTGGCCAGTAACCAATTCATATTTTTCTTGGAAGCTTTTCGTGCGGGAGTTCTGACTTCATTGTCTTCTTCCTGTTTCATGCTTTGATCCTTTTTGTCCCCCAAAAGGGAATCTAATGTTGCATTGCTGTGCTTCCTTAGCTTGCTCATGTTGCCACTCAATTACTTGACTTTTGAGCTCTTTGCCCCAGTAGAACTGTGCTTTCAGAGGAGAGAACTTTGCCCCAAATCACTGGTGTTTTCACAGCTGCTGTAACTATTAGGAGGGTGGCTTCTCTACAGCCCCCACCAACTCTGGCCCACTGACCACACAACCCAGGGCCTCCACCCAAGACCATGATCCAGATCCAGGCAGGTTAAAGCAAGAGCAATTACCCTCTGAATGGTTGCTTGCCCCACCCCCCACCCCCATGATCTGAAGGTCAGGAGCTCTGAAGCAGCCACGTGGAGGTTGGTGCATAGCTACCACACATCTGCAGCATCTCATTCCGGGGGCACAGACCAGACTGCATCTCCATCCCCCCCCCCCACTTCCAACAGAGTTCTACACTGGCCTTTTACTTTGTCTTTGGCATTTATGGGTTGATATTTCTGACAACTGCCATAGCTGCTGGTGATCTGCCTTCACTGACGTTTTTGAGACTATGGTGGGATGCTTAGATAGCCACTTGTTGAGGATGTTGTAGAATCAATTTTGATTGATGTATGCATTGAACCAGGTGGTCACTGGTCCCATACAACTCTGAGTTTCAAGTAATGAATTATTTCTCTGGCCAAATATTTGTGTAAATGGGAAGTGGGCAGGGAGGAAATGAGAGACATTAAAAAAAAAACAGGGAAGAAAAGAGAGAGAAGAAAGGAAGAAAATACTGAGGAAGGGAAGAGAATGAAAGAGGGATGGGTGAGAGTAGATAGGAGGAAATAATCTTTTATTAAGCATCTACTACATGCTAATCATTATTCTAAGTTCTTTAAAAATATCTCTGTTGATACTCACAACAACTGTGAGAGTTAGATGCTATTGTTCTCCCCATTTTCAGTTGAAGAAACCAAAGTCAATATGGGTTAATTGACTTGTCCAGGGACATAAAGCAAACCAGAGTCTAAGTCTGGATCTGAATTCACATCCTCCTCACTTTATTCCAGTGGTTCTCAAATTGAGGGTCACAACCCCTTTGGGGGTTGAACGACCCTTTCATAGTGGTCACAGGGGTTGCCTAAGACCATCAGAAAACACATATTTCCCATGGTCTTAGGAACTGAGACACCGCTCCTCTATCCATCTCCAGGTGGGTCCACCCACATGCAGATATGCCCACATATGAATATTAAAGGGTCACAGCATTAGGAAGGTTGAGAACCACTGACCTAGAGGATCCCAAACTCTATCATGCATAGACAGCCACCAAAGGCTTCAGGGTGAAGGAGATGTGTTGCATATGAGCCTCCCTCCTCCTGGCCTTTATCAGAAATCTCAGAGAGAACATTTCACCCATATATTCTAAAAGAATTACAGTTGTTTCTCCTTTTAAAGAAAATTTCTCCTTTTAAAGTATACTGAGTTGATAGTTCTTTATGGATGTGTTCAGTTCTCTTTGCTATGTCCCTCTTCCTTCCTGGTGTGACAGGGTGTAATGTTAATGGAATCTGAAGATCTTCCATGCCCCTTTGTATTGGCAAGTAAGCAGCACTTAGCACCTTGTTTCAAGTTAACACCTTTTTTAAGCTATTTAATTAACACAGACGTAGTTAACACCTTAACAGGAAGGGGCAGACTGGGGAGGAGCAGTACTGTGTATAAGGAAGAGAACCAGCAGGACAGTCAGATTTTCTCTCAGTGACCACCTGGAAGCTGCAACTTTTGTAACTTTTTCGAGAACTTCCAAGAACCAGGCTGAGGAGCTATCATGAGTGAGAGAGGGATCCCTGCTTGAGGGAGCCTGTTCTATTGTGAAGGCTTTGGAATGTGGGTGTTCACTGCATTAACCATGTGTATTAACTTCATGACTACTGTAATGACTTTGGCTTTCTGGTTCTGGGACTCCGTTTTCTGGTGTTTGAATAAAGGCTTTGGTTCTGTCCTCCATGTGGAGAGTTTGCTACATTTTGTGATTCACAACTATACCACTATGGGTGTTGTGAATATTGCATTATAATTACACAGGGAACAAGGTATTGATGTATCATTCCAAAGTTCCAAGACATGTGCCAACATGTACCCTAGATTGCTTTGGGCATGGAGAATTGAAAAAAGAGAAATACTTCATGCAGTGTACTCCAAATCAATTCCAACTAGATAGGTGCATACAGTAAATGTAAGGCAATCACGGAGGGAATTCATCATGATAACAAGAACACAGAGGCTTTGTGATACAGTTTAAGATAAACACAGCATATCATTCTGGTTTTCAAAAAGATTGAATTTTAGGTGGTGACAAAAGAATGCCATACTTTCTCTGTCTCTGCTACTTGTTCATGCTCAATATATTATAAAGTGACTGTCCATCTCATAAAGGACCAGCTTTTAATGCTGATATCTTGTTAAGGTAAGAAGTAAATCAAATCCTGTCCCAGCGTTCCAGGACACAGAGCCCCAGAATGTCAGAACTGTCAGGCTGGGGTTCCTTGCTATGACTACTATCTAGGGAAGAGGAAACACCTTAGTAAGGGTGCTGCAGGTATGGCCCAAGCAATGCTACTGAACTTTGCAATGATTTGATCATTACTCTTTCTCTTGTTATAATATTGTCCCTGATCCATGTTGCTCTGCCTTGATTGAAGGTGGGAGTGGCCAGATGAATTCTCTGAACCCTCTTTTCTAGGATGGGCACACTGTCTGCCTTTCAGAAACAACTAACTGAGCAGGAAAGAACTCCTAAGACTTACATAATAAGGTTTAATTCAGGGATTCCAGATACGCGAGATTCATGAGATTCAGAATTTCACGGGATGTCAGAGGTCATTTAATGTAAACTGTACCTTAACAAGAATACATATCCTCTACTACATGCCCCCGAAATAACCATCAAGCTTTTGTTTGATCACATCCATTGAAGGGCAACTTATCATTCCTCTACCATTCCCTGTCCACCCCTCCCAGATAGCTCATTCCATATAGGTGCAGCTCTAATTATTAGGAAATTTTCCCTTACTACAAACTTAAATTAGTTCTAGAGTTTTATTAAATTTTTTTTAATTACTCTAGAGTTTTCATCCATTGCTCCCAGTTGTCCCCCACCCCATCCCATGTTGTGGACTGAAAAAACAAGTCAAGTCCCTCTTTTACATGGCAGCCTTTCAAGTATTTGAAGATGGTATCATGTCCTTCTTGATAACTTTCTTCTCTGGACTAAGATCCTCTTTCAGTTGTTCACCATATAGCATGACCTTACAGTAACTACTAAATCCAAATGCTTTGCCCTCAGTCCTCATTCTTTCACAATAGTGAGCATTGACTCCTCCTGTACTCTTTCTCTTCCTTTAACTTCTATGACATGACTCTTTCTTGATGTTTCTCCAAACTCTCTGATTCTTATTTCTTATTTCCACTGCTAGATTAACACCTTCCTCCCACCTGCTAAGAGTTTCCCATGTCTCTGTACTGGGCCATCTCCTTTTCTTTCTATATATTCTTTCCCTTGATGTTTTCCTTAACGCTCTTGTATTCATTCATCAGAAATCTCATCAATCAAAAATCATTTGTTAAGCACTTGATATTAGTAAAGCATTATGCTAAGTACTGCAGATAGACAGAAAAGAAGCAAAAAAAATCTTGCCCTCAGGGAGCTTACATTAGAATTGGGAAAATCCCCTGCACATAAATAGTTATATACAAGACACATAAATGGTAAGCAGAAACTACCTCTACAATACAAAGCATTATAAAATGTTAGTTAGAACTTCCTAACAATAAGAGCTGGAATGGAATGGAACTGATTCATTCAGTGGAATGAACTGATTTAGGTAGTGGTGGGTTTCTTCCCCTCCACTGGGGATTGTCAAGGTGAAGGCACTTCTTACTGAGGATATACAGAGATGATTCCAATTTAGGTATTGTTTGAACTAAGAAGGCTTTGAGTTCCTCTTTCACTCATAGATCCCATTATTTTAGATTTTACCATCCTTCTAGGCCATAAATTCCAATTAAGAAAAGACAATGGCATCTAAAATTTAAAAAACCAACACCTCTGTATTTTCCCCTTTTCTAGAAGAATACCCTACCCTTAAAAGGAACTAAGTAAATGGTAGCTGAATAAAAAAAGAATAATATTATTTCATTCATTTCTCCCCAAATCACCATTTCTCATGGCAGTGTAGGTCCCAAACCAATCCACATAAGTCACTTTGGCCAATGATCTCTAAGCAAATTGCTTTAGGCTTCTCATCCTATGAAAAATTTACAATTATCAATTTTTTTAAAGAAAACTAGCATGAGGTGATTTTGGGGAGAAGGCACTAATATCTGTGGATATTAGGAAAGGCTTCATATTGAATGTGATGCTTAAGCCAAGCCTTAAAGGAAACACAGATTCTATTTTAAAATTTATTTATTTTTTAATGAACACAATTTTATTTTTGCTATTACATTCCATATTTGTAGAAAATATTCTTAGTCATATGAAATTAATTCCTGAATTGGTCATGATATACATATGTATACACACATATATACACATGCATATGTATGCACATGTATATATACACATATATGCATGCTGATATATGTGTGTATATACACATGTACATGTCTGTGTGTGTGTGTATTCTTATAAAACCTCAGTCCATCAGCATGTGGCAACATATTTCAACATTAGTCTTTGAAATCATAATTAGTTATTGTGTTAATCAGAAGGCAAAGAGTGATTGCAATCCAGGTAAGGAAGTAATTATATGGGTGGAGAGGTATAGTGAGTAAAAAGACTGGAAAATTAGGAAGGGTCAAGTTTATAGAGCCTAGCTTAAAAAAAACAAATTGATTATTTCTTATTTTCTCCTGAAGGCAATAGGGAACCACTGTCTTTGTTTGAATGGAGGTTGGAGGTGACCTGGCCAAACTTAAGATTCAGGAAAATAAACTTGAAAGATGAATAGTGGATTGATTGGATAGGGGGAGATGTTGGTTAGGGAGACCAACCAGCAGCCTACTATAATAGTTCTAACATGAGATGATGAGAGCTTGCATCAGGGTATAACAGTGTGAAAGGAGAGAAAGAAGCATGAGAGATATGATGAAGATATAAATGACAAGACTTGACAACAGATTTGGAATAGGGGAGTGAGAGAGTGTGAGAAATCAAAAGAAACACCTAGGTTGTCAGCTGGGGTGACTAGGAAAATAATAGAGAAATTAGAAGTGGTAGGTTTGAGGAGAAAGTTAATGAGTTCAGTTGGGACATGTTGAGTTTCAGATGTCTCTTAGACATCCAGTTCTAAATATCTGATAGACAATTGGAGATGTGAGACTATGGCTTTGCATAGAGGTTCAGCCTGGGTAAATAAATCTGAGAATCATCAGCATAGAGATAAGAGTTGGAACTATGGGAACTGAAGAGGTCACTAAGTGAAATAATATGCATTGAGAATAGAAGAGTGCCAGGAGAGAGCTTTGGGGGACAAACATGTTTAACAGATATAACCTACATGTATCCAGTACAGGAGAATTAGAAGGAGATAGGAAGGAGATAGGAAGGAGAACCAGGAGGGAATAGCATCATGAAAACTCAGAGTGAAGAGTATCAATGAAAAGGGTGAAGAATAGAAATAAGGCTGCAGAGATGTAAAGAAATGATAAAGATTGCAAAAAGGCCACTGAGAACTCTTACAAAAGACACTAATAGTGTGATTTGTTTCTCTTTCCATCCAGGATACATAGAAATGATACATATATGAGCCTTTGTGTTGGGAGAGAGACCTTAGTCCTTCATTGCCTACATATACACACGTGCATGTATGCATGTGTATACATATTTGTATATATACCTTTGCATATACACAATGTGTACACATACATGTATGCATGTGTGTGTTTGTGGATGGGCAATAAAAGTCTAAGTTCTCTCTCCCAACATAAAGACTTAATGCATATCTGTTCTTTATTGCCTGATACTTCTTAAGAAATATCAGACTGATGTGATCCTTTCTGTGACGTTAAAGGTCACATAGACTATGTCTCAATTTAGCCTAGTTCAAGGAAACAATTAATCTGTGAGACTGGCAACTGGGATAAGAGGGCAAGGATCCTTAGAGTTTGAAGGGTTACATGTAGATATTTGACTTGAATAAAATTGAGTTCTTCACATTTGTGGATAGCCTTGGGGAGATTTTCCACCAATAGCTTCATTATTAGATACTCTATTTTTAATTATGGTTTAGAAAAAGAGCCATTCTCCCCTTCCTTCTTTGTTTTAGAGTTTAGACTGTTTTAGGGAAGCTAGGAGGCATAATGGATAGACATCTAGTCCTTAAGTTAGGAAGACCTGAATTCAAATCTAGCCTCAATTACTTGTTAGCTGTGTTACTCTGGGTGTGTTACTTAAACTCTATTTGCCTCAGTTTCCTCATCTGCCAAATAATAATCGCACCTACTTCCCATTGCTGTTTTGAAGATCAAATAGGTAGTATTTTAAAGTGCTTAGCACAATGCTTGGCATATAATACATGATATATGAACATTAACTGTTACGAGTATTATCATTATTATTAAACACAAAATCATATTCTCATATTTCTTATGAGACGGTGCAGTTTCTTTGAAATAACTTTGACAACAGTGTATATTTAAGTACTGATAACTGCTAGACTACTGAATCCTTTTCAGTTATTGAAATTATGGCCCATAGGTGCAGGTACCTAGCTTATAAATATTCATCATTTAGCTCTAGATAACTTGCATTTTTGTAAAATCCTTATTTACTGCAAATCCATTGTGTAAAGTTGACCTGTTGACTTGGAAAAAGTAAGTAATCTCATTAAGTTCTATATTCCTTTGGGGAACCTCTTTTTTTTGGAGACCTCCCTGAAACTGTTCTCAAATTGTTTGTTTGGTCTCTTTTGGGGAGATCTTAACATTTTTTTTTTTAAATTGCCATTTCACTGGTCGCAACCATTTGTAGGTTTGTGATGTGCTCCATTTAGAAAGAGATAACTAAAGATTTTGTTCAAACCCTATGTGTTCTGGAGATGTTTTTGAAATAAATCTAAGGTGAATTATTTTATTTCTGTGAGTGAGAGTATATTTTTAAACATTAAACCTACTCTATGAGTGTGTGTCCACAGTGGTGGTGGGGGGGTGCTTTAATAGGAAAGGCAAAGTTCCCTGGTTCCCTGGGATGCAGAGCCCGTAAGTAAGCAGTAAGGTAAATTGGTTTAGTTTCTTATGCAAGTGCAATGGGCTGACTGTCAGTTAACCCCAGGACCTCAATCCCAGCAGGAGAGTGCAGAATGTCTGAAAATCTTTAAAGTTTCTTTCTGAGATAGGAAGATTTTCTCTCTTTTTTAAAACTTTTCTTTGTTGTCATCTCTAGAACCAAGACTGGCCCTTGTTAAGTCCAAAGTAGAAACCTTTGGTAAACTATGTGAAATGTTCTTTGTTGAGTGTGTCTAACTGTTTGTTAGGGGCAGTTGTGAGTTTTGCCTCCAATGAAGAGCCTTCTAAGGTCTGTGCCAATATCAGTAATTTTAAGACTTTCCTTTTTGACTGTGGGGCAAGTATTTAAGAATGGTAATACTTTTTTCTCCTTGAGACCCAAGAGAACTGTTTCAGACCAGGGACAGGTACAATCTGCCCTAAATCGACCTGGACCAATTTGTGGAAGATAGTATGTTTTAATAAAGCAGCAAGGTGGCACAGTGGATTACCTACCAGACCTAGAGTCAGGCAGATTTCTTTTCCAACATTCAAATCCTGTCACAGACACTTTCTGGCTGTGTTACCCTGGACACATCACTCATCCTCAGTTTCCTCATTTGCAAAATTATCTGGAGAAAGAGATGTCAAACCACTCTGTTTTCTTTGCCAAGAAAACCCCAAATTGGGTCACAAAGAATAGAACATGACTGAAAAGACCGAACAACAGCAACACATTTTTCTTAAAAACAGGAGGAATTGTGTAATGAGTGATCTTGTCAATAACTTACTCCTTACGATCATACATAAAAAGGTCTATTCATGCAATCCCCATGTGCACTTGAGGGCATTCTCAGACATTGCTCATATTCTCCTTACCATGTAAAGATGAAGAAGCTCTCAAATGGCTACTGAGCCAGACCTGAAAATGACGAAAAGGAAATAGAGCAGATCACTGGGCCCTATTTCCTTCCTGGCTGCATTCAGGTAAGGAAGGCTGTGACCTTCCATTTTCTGAAAGACACCTTAAGTCTTTATATTTCTACAAGAGCAGTCAATGGGAACTGTAAGTGCATGCCCTAGTGTTGATGCAGTATCCACTGTGTCCATTCTTTCCTGCTGTTAAAGAAAGCAGTATTTGCCTAGTCTTCAACCTTGTAAGCTTCAAGAGGTGGGGATGGCGATCCCCTCAGAGCTCTGGGCACTAGAGGCCATGACAGATTCACTATAAACTGGGCCCCAGTGGGGACAGAAGCCCCAAATGACCGACTCGAACCTGCATAGAAGTGGATCATGGGCCACCAACAGAATTGAATGCTGTGTTATGACGTTGATGAAGCAAATGCTTTATAGAAACCTGTTCAAGTTTAAGTCCCTTCTCCTCAGAGGTCAAGGTCATAAAGAGTAGTGGTGTCAAACTCAGATAGAAATGGGGCCATTAAGGGCCCCAAAAGGGGCCATAATAAGGATCCCTCCTGGCCACTTAGTGATTTAGAAAAGCACTAATTAACATTTTCTATGATTTCTTGTATATTTATATTTTTAAATATTTATTTTTTAATCTGCTTCTGATTGGAATGATACATCTGCAAAAAAGGATGATGTGATCCCTGTGTATTCTGGTGGGGAGGCAGCTGGGTGGCTCATGGATAGAATGCTGGGCCAGGAGTCAGGTAGACTCATCTTCCTTAGTTCAAATCTGGCCTCAGACTCTTACTAACAGTGTGACACTGGACAAATAATTTAATCCTGTTTGTCTCAGTTCCTCATCTGTAAAATGATCTGGAGAAGGAAATGGTAAACCACTCCAGTATCTTTGCTGAGAAAACCTCAAATGAAGTCATGAAGAATTGGACATGACCGAACATCAACCAAAAGGCATTTGGGGAGGAAATGGTTCTACTGACATTCTTACCCATTTAATAGACCTTTTAAAAGCCTAATTGATGTTAATTGGTTAAATTATAGGTGCTAATCACTAGAATGAACTAATAACATAAGAGGAATAATAATTAGAATTGTCCATTTGTATTGGAAAGAACAAGTCTGAATGAAATTAAAAAAAAAATAATTACTATTGAAATTACATAATAGTTACCTTGACCTCTGTGATTTCCTCACAAATCCAATTCATCGGTAAGAGTTGTAGTTGGGACAAAAATGATCAAAATATTTAAGGGTTACACTATGATGTTATGAACTCTTACTTAACAATGATCCCCAATATGATTCTGATTCATAAAAACAAAGACAACAACAACAACAACAAAAAAACAACAAACAAACAAAATCCAACTAATCTCTATTAAAGACTAACCTCTCTGGTTCTCAGGTTTCTAAATTATAAAATATGAAGATTAAACTAGGTAAGCTCTAAATTCTCTTCTCTTTGATCCTCTGATTCAAGTACATTGACATATGGCCATCTAGCAATGGGAACAGAAAGATGCATAAAGCCATAATCGAGTGCTTTCTCTATGACAGACAGTGACTTAGCTTAGTACTAAGAGCCAAGCAACCAAAAGAATCTCTACCCTCATTCTAAAGGAAAAGGATAATATCTAAAAAGTAGCTGGAAATTTGGAGGGGAGGTGGACCTCGGTACAACTGCATGTTGGTAATGGAGATGAAATACTGCGAGTGAATTGTGTCAGGAGTGATGGGTGCATGGCTGCTTTCCTCTATGAAAAGACAGCCCAGGGCTTGAAACTCATAGTCAGTGGGTCTAATGGTGAAGGTTTTTGAGAAAGGGAAGGTAGCAGGTAAAGAAAGCAAGGAAGGGGAGGGAATAAGCAATGCTGTTGTGCCTTATGTGCCAGGCGCTATGAGAGTCTCTCTTTATAAATAACAGCAACAACAACAACAACCACAATGACCTATAACTGACACCACCAATAATAGCTAACCTTTACTTACTGTATGCAAGGCACTGTGCTCAGCACTTTGTAGTTATTATCTCATTTAACCCTCCTAACAACCCTGAGAGGTAGGTGCCATTATTGGCTCCATTTTATAGATGAGGAAAAAGAGGCCGGCAAAGTTGAGTGACTTGGCCAATGTCACAGTCTAGGAAGTTGTCTGAGGACATCCTTGAACTCAGGTCTTTCTGACACCAAGCCCAGTGCTCTATCTGCTGGACTGCCCAATGCTTCAGGCTGAGATTTCCAGACAATGAGTCCAACCAAAGTGAATGAAGCATAGCCAAGACCACTCTGAAAAAGGTAAAGCTTGGAGTTTCTATAAATGCCAGTGTTTGCTTGATTTGAACATCATGATTTTGCAAGAATTCTGGCATTCTTACAGATGTGCTTCCATCTATATATACAACAGTTTATTTGGGGTCTAGCCCTGGCCATGCTTCATAACATGTGCGGTGCCTAGAGCATAATGAGTTCTTACTAAATGTTTGTTGATTGATTTATAATAAGAGATGAACATGTCAGCCTTTTCAAATATTGATTTCCCCCCTTGAAAGAATATATGTTCTGTCATTCATCATCCTCTGATTTCTCACAAGTTCTTCTGGCTGACTCTCAATTGGTACTTATGATGGAAGGATATTATTCTTAGTGAAAAAAAAATCACTTTCTACACTGCAAGATTTTTTTTTTTTATGTGCAACAGAGTAAAGCATGACTTAAATTTGGGAGAAAAGAAGTCTCATTTTCCTGGGACTACAGTCAAGTAAAGTTTGAATTTAGGGGGCCAGATGGTTGTCTGAAATAGCACATATTTTAGCTTCCTGGGTAGTGACAAAGCAGGCTTAATTCAACTGGATGAGAGGCATGCTTTCCTCAGGTCAGCTGCCAGTTGTTAGTGCTAAGCTGATTGAAATTCAGGAGTTCAGTAAAATCCAATTTTAGGAAAATCCCCACTTTTCCATTTTCCTACTGAGCTAAAGCCCACAGCAGGTTTTCCTTTCTTCTCTTCCCTGTGCAAGTCCATTTGCCTGTTTCATGAAGTCTCATTCATGATTTTATAGGCAATAGAACAAACTTAGCACAAGAGGTACAGCGTGGTGTGGTGAAAGGAACATTGGGTCATGGTAAAACAGATGTAGAAATAGACAGAGTCTTAAAGGTTGTACTGGATAAGTCACAATTTCTCATAATTTAATTATTCTTACCTAAAAAATGAGTTGCTTAATAAATCTGTCACATCTACCTTGAGGCCTGTTGTAGTCAAATGAGACAAGGCATGTGGAATCACTTTATCAAATGCAAAATGTCATGATCAGTTGCTTCATGTATAAAATAGGCAACTTGTCTAGATGACCTTTAAAACCATTTCTAGTCCTAACTCTACAATTCTGAGCTTTCCAAATTCTTTTATATGACAAAAATAGGTGAAGAAAGATAAGAAGAGGTTGAATCTAATAGTTTTGTATAGGTCCTAGACACATTGACTGGATTTAAGATTTAAGGGGCTGTGGATTTATTCAAATGAATCAAAAGGAGGATCTTTTGAGGTACAATAATTATTGAAGTCAGTGGTAGTAGCCAAAGCCTATCATAGTGTCCGACACACTACATGCTTAATAAATTATGTTGATTTATACACAATTAAAAATGAAAAATTTAACCTCTTAGAATTCTGATTATTTTTTTCCTTCCAAAGGATATATGTTCTTTGATTCATTGTGACTCCTTATTTACTCTTCTGACTAACTTGACAGGTGGTACATATAATGGAGCACTATGGATCAGTTTTATCCTGTAAAGCAATCACAAGCACCTCTCCTGAGGAATGCTTCTGTGAGTAACTTTAAGGATCTAATCATATAGCATAGTGAACTCTCTATTTATTCAGCAATAAACTAAAGCAAAACATTCAAGAAACTAAAGCACAACACTCACAACAATAGAATGTAACAACTTATTACTAAGGTGGCCACATAATCTCAAACAAAAAATAGTATTCAGTAAGTCACAATCTCCTCAATCAATACACAGTATCCAAGTAAAGTCCTTTTTCATTTTGAACTGAGGCTGGCTTCCAATCATCCTTAAGGGGTAAGAGAAAATATAAACACCCCCCACCCTAGGTCACAGTAAAAGTCACAATCTCATCAGTCAATACAGAGTGCCCAAGTAAAGTCTTCTTGACTCAAGGCTGGCTTCCAAAGTCCTTCTCTCAGAAAGTAAAAGAGTTCAACAGAGCACCAAAACCATCAGCATTGTCTCTCTCAGCTGTGCCTGCTCCCAGACCTACTTGAGTCTCTTTTCTGTTCTGTTCCTTCCTGTTCCACCCTTTCTGTTCCACTCTTTCAGCAAACTAATCCCACCATGGAGTCCATGTGATTATGTTAAGCCTATTAAGGACAGGGAAGGTCTTCAAACTCCCTTAGGCCTATTAAGGGCAACAATGTATACTGTTTCCAACAAATACTCTTGATACAATCAAAAGTGAGGATCAAAGACACTTGAATACCTGAAACAAGCTGCAAAGTACTACTTTACTGGTCATTATGTATCCTCAGAACAACTTGCTCTACTAAAATCAGTCAACCATTCAACTATACGTTTCAAAGTACCTACTATGAGACAGAAACCACATTGTGAATATTATTTGGAATATTCAACAACCTGTACCCAATGCTTGCCTTAAAGTATTCAGGCTATGCAATCCCCAAATACTGTAGGTTGATTCCAGGCCGACTACCATCATCAACTATGCTTCAAAAACTATTTTTTTCCTATTCCTTATTTTTAACAGGAATGAAATAGTCAAAAGACTAAATTATGCATCCTAGCTCACACAGGTAGTATTCTATTCAAGATGGACAGACAAGCTCTGTCCCTAGATCCTCTGATTCTGAAAACAATATTTCATTTATTTCAGCAACTGCATTCTCCCAATTTAGCTCGTGCCAGAGTCATTGATCTTCATTCATCCTTTTTTGTTCCATAAGCTCTCTGAAGTATTTGATGCTAAGGATTAGCATTTCCTTCTTAAAACACTCTTCCCTTAACATCAATGACATTATTCAGGCCATCTTTGTATCTAGATTCATTTTCTCCTTTAATGAAATCTTTTCATCTCCTCCCCCATAAACATCATTTTCCAAACTTCAGTTCTGTGCCCTCTTCTCTTCTTTCATTTTTCTTCTTTCACATTTTCTACTTTCTCTATTTTTTACTTTTTATATTTTCTACTTCAAAATCCATTTACTCTCATGTTTTAAGCTCTGATTTCTAAATTACTAATTTTTAAAACTTTCTGCAGTCCTTGACTGACGTTGATGAGATACAGTCTCTAGTTTCACTAAACATTTCCACTTTAGTAGTACAGTGACCCCTGAAAAGTGAAAGCAGCTAAAATTTAACACATTATCTTCCAAATCAATATTAAGTCCCTCTTCTGAATATCTCTATTCTGGTTTTAACTGGACCCACTATTCTTGAAGTCTTCTAGGCTAAATATACAGAAATTATATATGACACATCTTTTTCCCTTTCCCCTCACAATCTTCATTTTTAGTCAGTTACCAAGTTCTAACAATTTCTTTTTAATATTTCTCACACATGTCCTTTTCCATACATTCTTATCATCACATAAATAAGATAGTTTCTATAAGCTACTACCTCCTCTCCTTGCTCTGGTGTCTCATTTTTACAGCCTCCCCTATATACACTACCCTATGAGATTCTCCAAATTGCCATATTAAGCATGTCATAACTTGCTTATAAATTTTGAACAGTTCCCTAATGCTTGCCAAAAAATCCTGAATACCTTTGTCTGCCATTTGGATTCAATTTACCTTACCAACAACCCATCCTTTCCTGGAGGCATATTATTTTGCTAAATTTGCCCCTTGCTCATTCCAGCTTCAGTGCCTTGGTGCCCAAGGTCCTTTGGGTCTTAAACACAATGTGACTTTTCTGTTAAATTTTATCTATCCTTTAAACTTCAGTTCAAGTCACCATTGTTATAAAATGATCTGGGTAAACATATGGTAAAGGGAATGAGCAATGGAGAGGGAAGAAAGAAGGAGAATAATGGGGAGGTAGAAGCTTGCAAGGTCCATCTTGAAATTTTAC
>CM053591.1:184446159-184503623 GCA_028646515.1 Pseudochirops corinnae
TGTGCTTGTGGAATATTCTTTGAAAATGACTCAGCCTTGGGGCTAGTGCAAAGATGTTGGTGCTGGTTCATGGGAAACTATTGGTGATGGTTGGCCCAAGTGTGGGGGAATAAAAAAAAAACCAAAACAGTTGAAGAATCTTGGCAAATATATGCTTAGCTGGCACATTTTCAAGGCTAGGAGGTCAGTAAACATTGGAAAAGTTTCAAGGTTACCACAAAGCCAAGAGGTAAGGCAGAATTCCAGGCCTTCCGTGGCGAGAGTTCAGGAATATTTAAAGGACATTTGTGGTCTTCAGGAGTATTCAGTGTATTTCTTATCTTAAGTATAGAAACTTCCCATCTTCTGTTTGGCAACAAGCCTCACTACTTCCCCTGATATAACCTATTTTGCTTTCCTCAGATTTCTAATGGTGTTGAAGGCTGTACTCTGATGATGATACTTTCTCTCTCCAAGATAATTACTGCTTTTGGTGACAATATTTGGGTACTTCTTTGGTCTTTGCATTTTCTATTCATTTCTTGGTTGAAATTAAATATTCAAATTTGTACAAAAATGTATAGTTGTGCCATGGTTTTCTCTAACCCATGTTGCTATGAATCTGTTACTTTAAGAAAGAGTTTTCCAGATTTTGGCACGTGACCAGGGCTGTGAGAGTAATGAGGATGTAACATGCTTGATATGAGGGGAAGGTTTGATCATGAAATAATGGCCAAATTTATGATATATTTCCAAGTATCTTTCTTACATATAATCATATTCTTTTTCAATTAAAAAATCAAACTGTCAAAAATGAAAATAATAATCTCTCTCTCTTTCTCTCTCTCTCTCTCTCTCTCTCTCTCTCTCTCTCTCTCTCTCTCTCTCTTTCATCTTCCTATCTCAGCAATGATGAAAGTGAAGCTGCCACTCACAGGTACTGTCCCATTCAGATCAGCAAGGCTTTAATCTGCCCTGACCTAGGTTGGTTCACCCTTCCCCTGATCAGTCTGGAACCTTTTTAAGATAACCTTCGAGTGCTATACTAGCAATTCTTAATATTCATGGCAATCAAACTAATTTCATACATGTTGCAAATAGCTTTTCCAAACTTAAATTTAGTTATACTTTAAAATACTTCATAATAGCAGGGCTGATAATCCCTCTCTCAATGTATATGTCTGTCTATAAGTGTCTCTATACTGATAATCATTTAAGATCATTTGAACCCCAATAAGGGCCAAAGCCTGAACTAATCAATTGGTATACTTTGCTCTAAAAATGCCCTTTCCTGTGTCAGCAACTTTAAGATCAGAGGAGGCTGACCAGGTGTATTCTTTCTGCTTGTGACCACTAAAGGACAGGATTTGTAGGACCAGGCATTGTCTTGAATAGTGGGACTTCTCTTATCTTGGTATCTTATGGTATTATGCTATACAGAAAAAAACCACAAATATCCTGGGATTGTATTTTCAATTGACTCATTGTCAATTGACTTGGCTTATTGTATGTACCACTTATTCTCCTTTCTCATAGTGTGGTTAAACACATATGGAAACCACAAATCTGAGGAACATATATCCTGTGACTGGGATTGTTCTAAAACCTATTTAAGACTTCTCATTCTTTTATCAGACACCCAGATTTTATCTGGCTCTGTCTATGCATATGTTCTGCTAGATTTAAGGGAATAAAACAATATGAATTTATATATCACCTAGCCTTTTTTGCCTCTTTTAACCAAACTTTCAGGTCAGCAATACACAAACATCGAAATAAGTGTATATATAAATTGTGTGTGTGTCTGTCTGTATGTGTGTGTGGTTGGAATTTAAAACTACAATGTACCTCTTATATATATCTTTTTTAATATTTTGAGAAATAGATTATAATGAGCTGGCTTCTGAAAACCTCTTAAAATTGAAATTACTTGAGAGTGATTATAGCTAATATTTTAAAATTTCCCATAAATAATTAAATTTATCTAAATTTTAATTGACTTTATTTTAATAATGTACCATGTTTAAAAAAAGAAATAATATCCCTTTGTGCTGAAGAAATGCATACGTAGTTTGAAAAAAATTGCATTACAGCAATTACAATTAGAAGACACGCAAAAAATAGAGTTGATTTAAAAATCATACATCCAGAAAATATAATCAATAACATTTATCATAGAGATTAAAAGGTGATATTGTTAAAGGAGAATAAATTACCATCATCTGAACTGACACATTCATATAAAACACACAATATAAATCCTAAGAAATTGAAATGGTTTCTTGAAAGTCTTTATTCAGGATGCATTCTCAAAGAAAGATTCAATTCCATAGAAAATTAGATGCTTTTAATGAGCACTTTTTTTCCCCAAAAAGTATATCTCAGAAACCAGAATTATTCTTTTGCTTTGCTTCAAATTCCTTGACTCCATTCTCAGTGTGAAAAAGCTCATTTTATAGGAGAAACAATGATGTTACTAGCCACTATTGCTAGGTGCATGATTTGTCTTTGAAAATTTTATTTGCATAGTACCATGGGAAGGAGAACTTCTTATCTGAAGACATTTTTGACAGATTAATTTAGAACCCTAAATCTTTCTATGTGTCACTATTATTGTTGTTGTTTCTCAGTTTTCTAATCTGGGCAACTCTTTAAAACTGTAAATTTAGAGGAGAAAGTATCAATCAGTATTGATAGGGAGCATTTCCTCACCAGGGTGTTCTAATGACATCAGAGAGCTAGTCTCTGTTCTTTATGTAAATTATCTCATTTGATCCTCACAACCGCATGATGCAGGTAGTAAAGTATCATTAACCCCACTGAGGCTCAGAAAAGTTAATTGACAACCAGTGTTCCCATACTCAGTAAGCCCAAGAGACAAGACACAAATCCAGATGTCCCTGTCTCCTTAAATCATATGGGTCTCAGAGACCTCCAATTCTACCACCATGCTACATTTTGAACTTTCTTCCTACTGATCTCCAAAACAAATTTTGTGCTCCCAACAGGCTGTTCTACTCACTGTTCCCTCTAACTACCTTGGCCTTCCCTGTTTCTTTTCAGAGCACTCTTCTTGCCTTCCTTTCTATTTGTCATTATAAGTGAGAGAAGCAACAAAGGTAGTTAAAGAAGGTTACTGTATTCCATTTGGATGAAATGTCTTTGAAACTGTTAGGGAAGATTCATGGCTTTGCTAGCCTGTTGTTTGGTAATGACACATCAATAGAAATGCTCGACATAATTTGATGAGTATTTCAATGGCAATGACATCAAGGGGAGAATTATATTTAATTCTGAACCGATGGAAACCAATAAATGTGAGGATGGAATTCGGATCTACAAGCCCTAGTTAAAAATACAACACTTTGTGTCATTTGGACAGATCACATTCTCCACATTCTTCACTTTTGTCAGGAAACATGAGCTTCGAAGCTGCGTCTAATTTTTGAAGTTGTTATAAAAGCAATCATCTTTATAGAAAAGATTATTAAAATGTAGCTTATGGCAACATTCTGTGACAATGTTTCTATTCATATTTAGAAATACCTAGGTCTTTAAAATAAAATGAGTATTGCTTCTGCAGATTGCTCTAGTGATTAATAAAAAGATCTTTCCTACCATTTCAGTTGAAGGGCAAATATTTTTAAATTTGCAAACAAACAACATACTTTTAAAATTCATTATCCATAGTTCTATTTTTAAACGAATCTGTTCATTTTATCTTTCTGAATCAGAGTAGAATTCAGTGTGCTTTGCATTGATTTTTTTAGAATACTCAGGATTTTAAACTAATATCCACAAAATATGCAAGTTTCAGGGGGCAATTTTGATTATAATGTGAATTTGCTTCATCTTAATTATTATTAATAATAAAACTGGCAAGGACATGTTCTTTATAGTACTTTGACAAAGGAAACCATTATGTTTCATGATAATATAGAAATTTATTCTATGTTCTTCCAAAAAAATCAGCAATACAGTATACCTAATAAGTGGCCACCATCTCAGCTTGAAGGAATTTCATAGGGAGGAATCCACTGCCTTCTAAAGTACCCCTTTTCACTAATGGATAAATATTAGATTAGTCCATATAGAGATCATAACATGACCCAGGAGATATGTAAGGTTCTACATTGAGGATAACTTTGCATTGACCTTTTTAGAAAAGGAAAAGCTGGTCCTATAGCAATTGAATGGTATCTTCTTTTCTTCTGGAAAAGAAAGCCTGACTGGCAAAATTTATGATTCCTTCACGTCAGTTTAGATCATTATTTTGTAAAGTCCTTTTCTGTTACTAGAATATAATTTGCAGCAGGGCCTTCACTAGGAAACTGTGGAAGATCGGCCTTGAAATTGATGGTCTAGTAGGGTTCAACCCAAAGTTTTCTGATAGCATTGCTTCATCATTGTGGTTGTTATTGTTGCAGTCCTTCTTCCTCCTGGTTACTCTGGAAAGCAACCAACGGCATTTTAATAATTCCTCTGTGTTTTCCTATGCATGCAACAATCTACACAGTCTGAGGGGGAAACGGGGAGTGGGTGGAACTCATGACAAACCATCGTTAATATTGAAGGGGAAGAGAGAAGGATAAGAGGAGATGGGAGAGGGGAGAGAAAGAGAGGAGAGAGGTGGGAGAGAGACAGACAGAGAGACAGAAATACAGAGAGAGAGACAGGGAGAGAGAGAAAAATGGAGAGACAGACAGAGATAGAGACAGAGACAGAGACAAAGACAGATGAGAGAGAGACACAGACAGAGAGATAGAGAGAGACAAAGAGACAGAGAGACAGATGAGAGAGAGACAGAGACAGAGAGCTAGAGAAAGAGAGACAGAAAGAGACAGAGAGACAGATGAGAGAGAGACAGAGAGATAGAGAGACAGAAAGAGAGAGAGACAGATGAGAGAGAGACAGAGAGATAGAGAAAGAGAGACAGAAAGAGACAGAGAGACAGATGAGAGAGAGACAGAGACAGAGAGCTAGAGAAAGAGAGACAGAAAGAGACAGAGAGACAGATGAGAGAGAGAGAGCCTGTAACCTGGGGGAGGTGAAGAGTATTGGAGGAGGATGCAGAGTTGTTCCATTAGGCTTCAGTTAAGTCTGCTTTCTATGGTGTCACAGGACCCAGAATAATCAAGGTGAACAGAGAAATAGAAACAACCTGGTCAGAATAAATGTATTTAGGTGAGAGAATACCCTGACAAGACAGTGAACATAGTCCTTTTTCTCTATAGGCTGTGTTGGAAGCTTGCGCCTAAGGGAAAAAGACCAGTATCCCCTTTTTTTGGACTAAGGAGAAACACAGGGGGAAGGACAAACAGAATGGGAGATGCATGATTTCATCTACTGATTAGTATCGGCAGCATACCTGCAACACTGAGCAGATCAATAAAGGAGGCATAAATGGAAGTTCCAACACCTGGATGTCACTTCCAAAAGAGGAGATAGCTCCTCTTGGAGTCCTATCCAGGGCAAGGTTTTAAGTGATTGAGACTATTTAAGTCTCAAGGAGATAATTGTTCCCTGATGGACATTGGTATTTCAATGTGCTACGGTATAAACTGTAGTCGTTGTTTCGTTGTTGTTGTTTGAATAGTTTTATTTTTTCCTCAGCCTCTAAATAAATCTTTTCATATTTGATCATGTGTAAGGGGAACTGTTGACTACCCCTCAGGGCATGTAGAGCATCAGACATTGAACTTTCCAAATAATTGTAGCCGTGTTGAATCAACTAGAGTACTGAGGAGGCCCTCCAATTACACCTGAGCCCTTTGTATCAGAAAAAAATGTATCTCACAGAGGTTTTACAGATTTAAAACTGAATTTTATAGTGCCAATATATGAAACATTTAAGGAGTTTCAAAACCATGACCCTATAACTACAGTTTTAGGAACTAAGAGAATGGGGGGAAAATGAATGAACATACTCTCTGCAATGTCTCCCAAGTCTGAGGCAGTCAAAAGGTTGAAAATTCTGTATCAACATACCCATTGCACTAGAATCTAAGATATAATATTTTTCTTCTTAGACAAGAAACTGAAATTCATTTCAGTTTAATCCAAAAAGCATTTGTAAAGCATCTACTATATGGAAATAGCTAAGGAAGACAATAGTAAGAACTTAATTATGCTTTTTAAAACTTTTTCATTCTTCAATACATTCATTCATTCAATGAACATACGAGGAGAAGCAGTTAAGAAGTTTGCAGCCCCTTGGGCAAAAGCTTAATGTACCCAGATATGTAAATACCATGCCATTTTTGTGGAGCGCTAAGAAATGGAAATTCAGAATATGGACTTGAATAGAAAGTGCCATTTGAGCTGAGGTTTCAGTGGAGGTAGTAAATCTAAGAGGCAGAAGTGAGAAGGGAGAATATTTGTGGAAAAGGGGATTGCGAAGATATGGCTACCTGAGTGTGTTTGTGTGGGGTGTGTATGTGGGAAAAACATGAAAGGATGAAGTGGAACATTGTTAAATTTATATTTTGGAAATATACTCCATTATAAACAGTGAAATGATATAATTCTCCCCAAGCATGTGGGAATATATAGGAAATTCTTGAAGTCCAATAGGAAAGCTATACATGCAATTGTGTGTATACAACAATTCTCCTGGGATTGATATCATTCTGTCTAGTTCAGCAATATCATTAGCCTATTTTTCTACCATTCTTTACTATTGTCAGTCTTGTGATAAAATTAGGCTTCTCCACTTAAGGGTCACATCAAGGGTACCCTTGATGTCTCTTTGGTTAGCTATTTTTCCTTGCTTTGGTAGAACCATCCTGGCCTATTTCTGGGCTACACTCCACTGAAGAGGGAACAGGCAATTACTGTTAGTGATGGGGCTCATTTCCATTCTTCCTTTTCACAAAACTACTTACTAACACAGAAAGGGGCTGAGAAGATCTCATTATGAGAAATAATGTCACACTCCTTCGTTACTTCTTTTTTCCTTCTAATTCTTAGCAATTTCTAGCAAATATCTATCTCTAGCTAAACATTATGAGGTGACCCAGCCATGCTCATTCCATTGTCAGTTCAAATTACTCTCCAGATTGCTGGGCATCATTGTCAGAAACATTGTCTCATTTGAGATAAATCCTTTCTGGGGCCCAATCCCTGCCTGTTTTCAGTTCTTCTTCATGTTTGCCTTCTTCTATCATATTATAATAGTATAAACTTCTTGAGGAGCAGCTAAGTGACACAGTGGTTAGAGTATAGACTTGAAGTCAGGAATACTCATTTCCTGAATTCAAATCTAGCCTCAGACTCTTATTAGCTGTATGACCCTGGACAAGTCACTTAACCCTGTTTGCCTCAGTTCTTCATCTGTAAAATGAACTATAGAAGGAAATGGCAAACCATTCCAGTCTCTTTGCTAAGAAAACCCAAAAGAAAGCCATGAAGAGTTGGAAATGACTGAAATTACTGAGCAGTAAAAAACTTCTTGAAGGTAGGGACCATGTCATTTGCTAAAAGTGTATCCCCAGTCCATCCATCCATCCATCCATCCATCCATCCATCCATCTATCTATCTATCTATTTATGAAATCTTCTACCCACCTACCTATCAAATCCATCATCTAATATACCATAAAATATATGAATCATAAAGCATCATTAGCCTGGTCACCACCACTACCACCATCACAATCACCATCATTGTGATGCCTTCTCTGAAGATTTATCCTATTCTCTCATCATAACATGGAGATGACCCTGATTTCTCAAAGGCTAAGTCAGTGAAACTAAAGTTCTGTCAGATCTTACAAAGTTGGAAGTAATTGAGTATGAGACCATTAACACTGTACTTCTGTTCACCAAGGAAATAAATATTTTGACCACAGAAATTGATAAAGAATAGAGTGCTTTTCAAATCTTAATGTGTCATGTAAAGGCAAGCTATTATTATGAAGGTTTTAGATGAATGGATAATTTGCAATGGGAGAGGGAATTTCTACACTGGGACTATAAACACTAGGATTTCAATATGCTGATAAAATCATAGGTAGGTTTTTTGGGAAGCCTATCAATAATCTTATTCTTTGATAGAATGCTGACTACTTCACAATTGTGTGTTTACTTGTTTTTAGGAATTGTTTATGGTAACATGTATCAAGGACAATAGCCAGTCATAAAGATGTTGATTGTTTAGAAATACATCTGGAACATTTTCATAGTGACCTTGAGAATTCTAAATCAGAAAGTTCCCTGGGTGAGACAGTATGTGTTGACACTGGGTTAATACATCAGCAAAAGGTGAATGTAGCCTTTGTATCTCCTACTTAAGCCGTTTCTTTCATCCAAAATCTCACCTGATGGGATTCACAGTTACATATGTAGTTTGTTATTGACACATTCTTAAATGTCAAGTCATTTGAATAGATGAAAAGCATTCTAGTAGAATAAATCAAGCCCTTTCCAAATTCCTATCATGGTTCCTGGCATGCTTTGCTTCAATATTTTTATTGTTACATCAAAGTGTAATTTTTTTTTCAAAGAGAGGATAATATAATCTTAAATTCCAGTTGTACTCTGCTCTTCAATTCTTATACTCAAGTAACAAGGTTTAGCTGCTGGGAGCATCTGTGCGTCTTAGACAGTTTCTGGGTTTGGACAGTATCAGAGGCTTCATGCTGTGCAATGAAATCCTAATTTGTGAGGATGCAAGAATTTATTTAGCACAAACATGTTAATGCTGCATTGAAGAATGACAATAATTGCATCTGCCTGAGAGTTGATAAGAATATTTGTCAAGTTACAAAATTATATCAGTGTGACCAAAGAATAGATCACAGTCTCAAGTGTTTGAAGATGACATTGTTAGCTGGCATTGATGGTGTATGTGGTTCATGGATGAGGTGCAGCTATAATGAAATGGAAGGGATGTTTTTCGACAAACCTACAAGAATTTATACTTTCAAATGAGTGTTGTTCCTTTCTAATACATCCCCATTGTAAGCAGTGTCGGTGACACTTCCATCACTCTAAATGTAGTCCTTCATGTTTTATAGTGTAAAAAGCACTGAGTTTGCAGCTGGGAAAATGAGCACACAGTGTAAAAAAATCAGACTATAGAATCTTAATTTGTTGGCAAAGAAGATCAAAATATAAAACCAGAAGACATCAAAGTCAAGGTTCCTACATCCAAAGCCTCCAAGAAAAATATGAATTGGTCTCAGGCCATGGAAGAGCTCAAAGAGGATTTTGAAAACCAAGTAAGAGAAATAGAGGAAAAATCAGGAAGAGAAGTGAGAATGATGCAAGAAAATTATGAAAAATAAGTCAACAGTTTGCTAAAGGAGACCCACCCAAAATACTGAAAAAAATAACACCTTAAAAACAAACTCACCCAAATAGAAAAATAAGTCTAAAAAGCCAATGAGGAAAATAATGCCTTAAAAAGCATAATGGGCCAAATGGAAAAAAAAAAAAAGAGGTTCAGAAGCTAAATTCCTTAAAAGTTAGAATGGAGCAAATGAAGGCTAATGACTCTATGGGGAATCAAGAAATTACAAAACAAAACCAAAAGAATGAAGAGATAGAAGACAAGGTGAAATATCTCGTAGGAAAAATTACTGACTTGGAAAATAGATCCAGGAGAGAGAATTTAAAAATTAACAGACTACCTGAAATCCATGATCAAAAAAAAAAATGAGCCTAGACATCATCTTTCAAGAAATTATCAGGAAAAGCTGCCCTGATATTCTAGAACCAGAGGGGAAAATAGAAATTTAAATAATCCACCAATCACCTCCTGAAAGAGATCCCCAAAAGAAAACTCTGAGGAATATTGTAACCAAATTTAGACTTCACAGGTCAAGGAGAAATTATTGCAAACAGCTAGAAAGAAACAATTTGAGTATTGTGGAAATACGATAAGGATAGTACAAGATCTAACAGCTTCTATATTAAGAAATTGGAGGGATTGGAATATGATATTTTGGAGGTTGAAGGAGATAGAAATAAAACTAGGAATCACCTACCCAGCAAAACTGAGCATAATCCTTCTGGGTCAGGGAGAGAGGGGAATGGACATTCAATGAAATAGAGGACTTTCAAGCATTCTTGATGAAAAGACCAGAGCTGAATAGAAAATTTGACTTTCAAATACAAGACTCAAGAGAATCATGAAAAGGTAAACAGGAAAGAGAAATCATAAGAGATTTATTGAAGCTGAACTGTTTACATTACTACATGGGAAGATGGTATTTGTAACTCATGAGACCTTTCTTAGTATTAAAGTAGTCGGAGGGAATATGATAGAGGCACAGGGGGAGTTAAATATGAAGGTATGATATGTAAAAAATAAAATTAAGGTGTGAGAGAGAAATATGTTGGGAGAAAGAGAAAAATGGAATGGGGTAAATTATGCAAATGCTAAAGGTAAGAAAAATGTTTTTACAGTGGAGAGGAAGAGGGAGGAGGTAAGAGGAAATGAGTGAACCCTACTCTTATCAGATTTGGCTTAAGGAGGAAATACCATACACACTCCATTGGGTTTGGGAATCTATCTTATACTAAAAGGATAAGTAGGGAGGAAGTAGTAGGGAAGAAGAGGATAAGAGAGAAGAAGATGATAGCAGGAAGGGCAGATTGAGGGAGAGGTTAATTAGAAGCAAGCAGTTTTGAGGAGGGTTAGGGTCAAAGGAAAGAATAAAATAAATGGGGGGGGTGGGATAGGATGTAGGGAAATATAGTTAGGCTTTCACAACATGACTGTTATGGAAGTGTTTTACATGACTACACATGTATAACGTATATTGAATTGTTGGCCTTCTCAATGAGAGTAGATGGGGAGGGAGGAAGGGAAAGAATTTGGAGCTCAGAGTTTTAAAAATGAATGTGAACAATTGTTTTTACATGCAACTGGGAAATAAAACATATAGGCAATGTGGCCCTACAGGAAAATAGAAGGGGAAGGAAATATGGGAAAGGGAGTGGGTAATAGAATGGGGGGGGGCAGATTGAAGAGGGCGCAATCAGAATGATACAGACTTGTGGTGGGGGAGGGGAGATATGGGGAGAAAACGTGAACTAAAAATCTTGTGGAGGTGAATGTTGAAAACAAAATAAATTAATAAAAAAGAAAAAAGAAGTAACTGGAATATTCAAAGACACACACAACCAAGTATATGGAATAGTTTATGATTTTGTAAGAAAACAATAGTTTTTTTTTTTTTAAGTTTCAGATTTATTTAACCATTGCAGTATTTGTCATTTAGGTATACAGGCTAGACCAGTAAGTGCACTGAAATTTCAGTATGCAACATGCATGATGAAATATTAGGAAAATTGAGCCACTGCAATCACTCTAAGCATTTTTTTTCCCTAAGAAGTAATTTTCATTGTATAAATGTGTATTTTATGCAGATTTCAAAATTTCTGTGAGGTTAGATGACAAAGATGGCATAGGACTCCCTTGGAGGTAGTAAATATGCATTGCAGCGTTCCATCCTGTATTTATGCAAAGCCTCACACATATAGTAAAATTAATTGTCTAAGAAAATTCTAGAGGTTTTTAATAGAATTTGATTACCAAGATTGATGATCAATATAAAATATACATTATGTATTTATTGAGACATGCACACATATGTATTACATACATATATACACACAATTTTTCTCTTCCACACACACACACACACACACACACACACACACACACACACACACACATACCCATACACACAGAGAGATATGTGTATTGTCTTTAATGGCAGAAACAGATGAAATCAAGGACGTATTGAAATACTGAATAGGAATATATAAACTCATATGCATATATAAATATAGACATATGTAAATATGCATGTTTTTATATGTTCATATGATACACATATAGATATATATGTAAAAACTGTGGCTCTTAGCCTTTTTGTGTCTGTGGCCCTTTTGTTAGTCAGGCAGTGGGTGAAGCTTATGTCCCTTCTCAGAATACTGTTGTTGTAGTTTTTTTAATGCAGAAAATGAAATAAACAGCATTATGAAGGAAACCAATTATATGGAATGGCAGTTATCAACAGCAACAGCAACAAGCTGTTGGGCCCCAGGTTAAGATTCCCTAACACAGAGACGTCCAGTCCTTGCTAATTAGGTTAAAGTGCATAGATTTCCTTCTGGTATTGAAGATGAATCCCTATAAATTATATAAACACCCCAAGTAATACCTCAAGTAAGACTTTATTGTGGGATTGATCATGTCTCCTTGGTGTAGTATGAGCAAGTATGCTGCTCTAGAACCTCCACATTAAATATATTTGCTTGAATCAAGGCCAGCTGTTCACCTAAGTCACTACCTTTGACTTGGCCATGAAAAATGCAAGGCAGAGAGACGGGGCTAACTGAGGCTCAACGGGAATGGAAGATGCTGTTCTGACCCCTAGAGTCTCTGATTTTGACTCATTTCCACAGTGCTCTGTCTAGAAAGCAGCCTGCTTGCTCATTTGGAACAATCAGAGTACAGTGTACTCCAGAAAACTGTGTGGTGTCAAGAGAGGAGGAGCCATATGACCATGGAAATAGCAATGTTCAGAGGCAGCAGTAGTGGAGTGATCAAGAGATCCTAGACAAATATAGGAATCCTGGGACCTAATCTCTTGAAGAGAAACTGAACAATTTGAAATCCAAATTCTTAAATTATGTATGAGCCAGAGACAATGAACAGCAGCAGACTGTCACAAGGTGGATCAGCAAACTATGATCTTCCAGTCCTCTATTAATGCTGTAAATTCTATGATCTGAATGGGTCCAGACCAAGGGGTGTGTGTTGGGGTCAGGAGAGGTAATGGAGGGGCAAGAGACAATTCTTTAATTGCTCCAATACTTTACCTTTTGCAAAGATCCACAAAGCCTCAAGCTTAGAGTAAAATCATAAGTCTATAACACTGTACAGGTCTCGAAGAGTAAAGGTGTTCAGTGGAAAGGAGAAATACCTTTATAATCTATGGTCTATGGGCCAAAGCACAAGTTTGTTGTGTTTTTAGTTTCTTGTCAGATAAAATAAAACCTTCCTCAAATTGTATAAACATTATCAATCTGAGTGTTTACATTGAAAATGAAGCCCTTTTAACTCCCACCCTCCAAGAATGCACTCTCTCTCCCTCCACACACACACATAAACATTATCTGTGTTCTGATATTCCCAGAGATGAGCTCTGATATTCCCAGAGATGGGCAAAAATGAGGAAAAAAAATAAACAATTCTGATTTCCAAGGGGAAGATCTGTTGGTTATAGAGGAAGAAAATAACTTGTAGGAAGCCTTTCCATATGTAACTATATCTGCGTTAGCTCAGAAATCCATCTGTGGACTTTGGGAATCTCTTTGTTTCCCCTTTTGTCTGTCTCTCTGTCTCTTACTCAATCAATATACATTCATTAAGTGCCTGAAATATGCCAGGCATCGACATAAACCACCAAGATACAAAAAGAGTAAAAGACAATCCTTGTCCTTAGAATCTAAAGGAGAAGACACATGAAAACAAATATATGCAAAACAGGGAATATGTAAGATGAATAGAAAATAATTAAGTGAGGGAAGGAACTAGAATTAAGAAGGGTTGGGAAAGGTATTCTGTAAAAGATGAGATCCATTGGGATTTAAAGGAAGAACTGGAAAGTATTAGGTAAAGTTAATTATAGTAGGTAAAGCTGAGGAGAGAGGGTATTCCAGGTATGGGGGATGACCAGAAAAAAACACTCAGAGCTGAGAAATGCAGTGTCTTGTTCATGGAAGAACCAATAGACCATTGTCACTAGAATGAAGAGTACATTGCAGGGAGTAAGGTGTGAAAAGGCTGGAAAGGTAAGAGGGGACTATGTTTTTAAGGACTTTGAACACCAAAGAAAACTTTTTGTATTTGAGTCTGGGGGCAGGGTATGAGAAGCCAATCAAATTATTTAGTAGAACCAGTGGGGTGACATGGTCAGACTCTTACTTTACCAAAATCACTTCTTTGCCTAAATAGAAGATAGATGGAAATGGAGAGACTCGAGGCAGGCAGACCCACTAGCAGCTATTGCAATAGTCCAGGTGTGAGGTAATAAAGGAGTCTACTAGAGTGGTGGCAGTGACAGAGGAGAGTAGGGGGCATATTTGAGAGATGCTGCAAAGATGAGATCAACAGATTGGATTTGGGTGGTGAGAGAAAGGCGTCTTGAATGACTACTAGGTAGAGAGTGTGAGAGATTAGGAGAATGATGTTGCCCTCTACGTTAAAAGGAAAGATGAGAAGAAGGGTAGAGTTTGGGATGAAAGATAATGATTTCTGTTTGGGGCATATTGAGATGTCTGAAAGGCAGTTGGAGATGTATGATTGGAGGGAAGCTGAGAGGCTGAGGTAGGATATGTATATTTGAGAATCGTCAGCAAAGAGATGGTATTTAAATCCATGGGAGCTGATGATATCATCAAATGAAGTGGTATAGAGGGAGTAGAGAAGAGGAGGAGCATTTATGTTTAGAGGGCATGATCTAGATTCATATCCAGAAAAGGAGGCTTGAGTAAAAGTGATCGGATAGGGAGGAGTTGAATAATGTCCCAGAAACAAAGAGAAAAGATATTATCAAGGAGGAGATGGTCAGTAGCATCAAAGGTCTCAGAAAGGTCAAGAGAAAGAAGAGTGAGAAACTGTCTGCATTTAGCAAGGAAGAGATCACTGGTGACTTTGGAGAGAGCAATTTCACTGGATAGATAAGGTCAGAAGCCAGAATAGAAGGGGTTAAAAAGAAAGTGAGAAAAGAAAAAGTAGAGATACTTATTGTAGAAGATCTTTTTGAGTTAAGCCCCAGAGGGCAGAAGGGGTATAGAATGACAGTCACAGGGATCAAGTAAGGTTTGTTTTGTTTTGCTTTTTTTCAGGACAGGGAAAACACGAACATGTTTGGAGGAGGTAAGGGATAATAAGTCAGTATACAGAGAGAGATTAAAAATAAGTGATAGAGTGGGGATGTCAGAGGGGGCAGTCTGTTAAAGGAGAGAGGATGTAATGAGATTGCTTGCACAGGTAACCTTGGTAGAGATTAAGGCCATTGTACCATGTAAGAAAGGGTGAAGGAGGAAATAGTGGGTAGAAGGCAGATCTGAGTGATAGTAGAAGAAGAGACAAGAAGAGGGGTCTCATGGTAAAAGGGCTCAATTTTTTTTTTTTTCTGGAATATATGAAGAAAGGATTTCAAATGAGAGGCTGTGCAGTGGAGGAATCATGGGAGATATGGAGAGGGATGAAAAAGTCACTCTTTCTCAGGAGGGAGTCTAAACCTATCATTTGAGTGGTATGGTGAGCTCCTCCAAGATAAAGAAATTCTAGATACCAAGGCTGATTCCCACCTTCTCTGCAACTTAAGTTTTTGGAGATTTGCCTGCTAAGTGAAAAGATAAAGTAAGTACAAAGTCATACAGCCTGTATTTATGAGACAGGCTGGAACACAGATTGCACAGCTTTGAAGCCAGCTTTTTTCCCACTATACTATGCTGCTTTTGATTTCTCTTTTAAAATCAAAATAGAGACATTTCTGAATTATAAATTTCATTACAATTTATATCTTTAGATATTTAATCACTTTTAGGTATAAAGAGATTCACAAAGTATTACCTAAAGAAAGTTCTGTTTTAATTTATTGAGGGGCAGTACAGAATATGAGAATAAGCAATATTCTTGGAATCAAAGACCAGAGCTTAAGTTTTGACTTCATTATCTATTGACCAAGACTTGAAAAAGTTAATTCTGGTCTCCAAACCTCCATTTCCCTATCTGCATAAGTGAAACATATAACTTACTTTACAGGGTCATTGCAAGGGATCTTGTCTAATCCTAAACACATTTATTAAGCACCTATTATATAACAAGCATTGGGCTAGGTCCTGGGGATATAAGACAAAGTATAAAATTAATCTCAGCCCTGAAGACATTCCTTCTATTCTAATGGAAAGGCATAATATGAACATAGATAAGGTTACAATTATTAATTTATTGAAGAGGAAAAGAGCATGGTAACTAAGCACAGCAGAAAAGCACTCTATAAACTATAGAGCCATATACCAATGTAGTTTTTATTTTTATCAATAATAAAATGTGTGCTTTGCATTCTGCCAGCATTTTTGATGCTATACTGAGTTAAATTTTCAAGTAGGAAATATGATATTCACATTAACCCTTTAGTGACCAACTCAAAGTCATCCTCCTTCAGGAAGCTTACACTGGTCCTTCAATTTGTAAGAAACTCTCTCCTAGGATCCCAAAGAACATTTTTGCTACCCCTCATTAATATGCTTTTCTTGAGCAAAAGTATTCTAGGGCAATTGTTCAAGCCTTGGGCATTTTGCAGGCTGTTGCATCTGTAGAAGCGACATGACTCCTAATTAATCAAGAAAATGCTGAGACAAGGCTGATAACTGAGAAGGAGTCAGAGCTAGTGCCAGAATGTCTTGACAAACATGAATGTTTCCAGAGAGTATTCCAGAGAGACAGGGAGAAAGGAAAAATCTTTGTTAACTTCAGGCACATAAACGAAGCATGCTTTTGAATACATTCCTGGTTTCTAGCTTGTTCTCCTAGAGACTTCAGAGAGAGAGGAATTCTAATGTGACATTGGGGATTCTCTTTTGATTTGAGCTGATATCTCAAATTGCTGTTATCTAACGAGTTCATTCACTGGAGCAATTTCTGTTATGTTCTGGTCTGTGCTGCTTCCATTCTCATTTGGTTTTTTTCTCATATTTTCTCAGGGTTTAATTATTACTACTTTTTAATTACTATTGCTATCATTCATTATTATCATTTTATTCTTTATTACATTATCATCATATTATTATTATAATCATTTGTATAACCAGTGTTTGGTGCAAAGGGGCCAAGTCAACAAATAGAAGCTTTGGGATGTGTCCCCCAACAAGAGATCTGGGAAATGTCCTTGGATTTAAGCCCCTAAAATCATACCCCTAGACCAGTACTGTTAAACTCAAATTAAAATGGGGACCGCTATTCCATAATAGGGCAGGCCAGATATTTCCTTAGTTTTAAAATATAATGTTATAGGTTTTATTGTATTTTATTTGCTTTTGAAAATATTTCCCAATTTCATTTTTATCTGGTATGGAACATATTGGCCACTTCTGCCCTCAACTACTGATAGTTGAGAGGGAAGATAGATACACTTCTAACTTGCTAATCCCTTTGAGAGAGGTGAGGGAAGGACCAAGCACTCAGCCATTACCCTTCTTATGTTCCCTTCAAGGAGATCATCATTTCCCTTGAGCCAGATTCCAGAGAAAACTACCAACGCTGTACTTCTAGAGTTAAATAACACCTGCAGGCAATCGTATCTTACACAGGCACATTCATGTTGTATGTTACTTTCATTTGTGTTTGCATCTCAAACCCTCTGCTAGCTAGAGACTCCAGGAGGGTGTGGTTTTTTTTGTTTGTTTTTTTAATAACCAAACTTGAGATCCCCACCCCAAAATATTCAATATGATTTTCTATACACAGTAGACAATTGAAAGATTTGTTGAATGAATGACTTGTAAATATGTGCTTCTAAATACTTGGAAATACTTCATTTTCTGATTTTTTTCACTTTATCATGTTCACCCCATAAACATTACTAGAGAAGCTTTTCATTAATATAATGTGTGTTTATGCCTAAATTTCATCTAGTCTGTAGATAAATTGTATAAATCAATTATTGTATAGGTTTTTTCATTTTAATGTAAACTCCTTGAAGTCAGGCACATTTTTTTTCTTATTGTAGCTCTAACTTTTAGCAGCTGGGTATGTGCTAAGCATGTAACAAATGCTTGCTTTTCCCTTGAGTTTTGCACTACATATGTGTCACCTTTACTTCAATAGTTTAAGACTTTTTACCTATGGAAATATGCCCATCATTGGTAAAAATCATTGATCTTGTCAAGTCATAGTAGATATTCATTAAGAGTTGTAATATGGCTGGAAATTTCCCTGTTCTATGTTAAATCTGTTGATGATTCTGAATTGACTTAGCCTGGTCTTCCCATAGAAAATAATCTGTCATATGACCTATACGACTACTCCTTTGTAAGTTTTGTAAGTTACAATAATAAATGGAGCAGATATATTAGTTTTGGGAGCTGAGAGGTCACCTGGCCATAGGATTATAGAAATAGAGAGCTAAAAATGGAATGGAATTTAGAGATCCCCTTCACCTATACATGTATATTATATATGAGGTATAATTGAATTCTGAAATTTTTTTTGCAATCCCGTTGCTCATGTTATTATAAATAATGTTTATATCATGCATGTGAAAGTCACAGGAAGAAACAATTTTAAAATGTAAATGGAATGTTGAACCCAGCCAACAGCAACACCCTGGAAAGTCCATATTTTTCCAGCCTGTTATGATGTTCTTTGTCATTTAGAAAATACTTAAAACTCTGTTTCCTGTGCCCCCTTATTAATTATAAAAAAAAAAAGTCTTCCTGGTTGCAGAGATGGGAGTAGAGGCAATAAATAAGCTGGCTTCTTATTTTTCTACCTTCCTAGTATCATCCTAATAATTTTCAGAAGTTGTGTTTTTGATGTTACAAGAGGGAATTGTGCCTCTCATGTGAGATGAAAAGTCTCCTTTTATTTTTTTAGAGTGAAGGCTCTTTTCCAAGTAGTAGATGCCTCTTTTCTCCTGAAAAGACAAAGAGATTCACTCTTTATTCAAGGAATCGTCCCTATTGCCTGATCTTCCAACCAAGCTGCCCAGTTGGACTGGAGTTCCTGTGGATTCCACTTTAGTTGTCTGAAACTTACATGAGAAGTGTGATCTATGGAGTGCCTCATGTTAGATAACATGGTGCTGGGAGTGAGGCCTGAAGGGAGATGAGAGTGATGAGAAGATCTTCGATTTCTCCTAGAGTTTGCTTTTTTTTATATATATTATTGGGTGATTCCACTTCTATAGGAGTAAAACATGTGTAAATATCTAAGATCATGTGATTTTCACTTAGTCTTGTGAATATCCCTCTAATTCCTAGAGAGTAATGATTTATGTCCAGTAAACTCTGATGACAAATTGCTCTGCTTATGCTATTTGCAGGCTGGTGAAATACATTTCCTTTTGCCTTACCTTTTGAAACAATAAAGAGGTATTATGCTGATCAAAAAACATTTCGGTGAATTATACACATATTTGTGAAGTTCCTCATGGTGTCTGGCCCCATGGTCAAGGCCTCATGTTGAGGATAAGGGAAAAGAAATTTTACAAAACAGAACAAAAGAGTACCTTGCTCTCAAAAGCTATTCCATTGGAGCAGTAATGATAGATGTCATTTTTATTGTATTTTAATGTTTCCAAGATGTTTTACAAACATCTCATTTGAGTTCCATGAAAATCATTGAAGTTGGTTCTCTGAATGCTTTTATCTGTATTTTACTGTACATAAAATTGAGGAATGAGTTTGGGTGGATTTTCAATAGTTACCCAGCTAGTTAGAATTAAAGACGGAATATGAACACAGGTTTTCCTGATTTCAAGTTCCAGGAAAAGGCTAACTGTAGATAATCCAGTCCCCAAGCCTGCTCTAACCTATTTCACAATTTTTCCTGTGAATCAATAGAGAAGAATTAAAAGATATTTAGTCACTATTAAATTCAATTGAATATATACACGTGCATTAAACAATCACTGTGGTAATCATTCCTATTGGGTGCTTGGATAACAAAGAAAATAAAAATAAAAACATCACTTGTCATTAAGGAGCTAGAATTCTAATTTAGAAATAATAATGTCTGACATATATATATATATATATATATATATATATATATATATATATATATATAAATGTTAGAATTGGCTGTTTATCTAAACTGTCCCCGACATGTCTCTTGGTTCCATTTCTCTGCTTGATGGTGCTTCTGTTTTTCAAGTATCCAGCACCCATTCTTCTCTCAAAACCCAGGCTCAAAAAAATATGAAATCAATTATTATAAACCTGGATTATTGCTTCCAGAAACATCAACATTTAAGTTCTTAGTCAATTTTTTGTCCTGGTAAAGGATATTCTATCTCCCATCCCTGTGCCTTTCAGGTGGGATGTTCTCCATGCCTGGAAGGCACTCTTCCCTCAACTTTGACTCCAAGCAGCACAAGCTTCTTTCAAGGCTTAGGCAAAGTACCAGGTTATGTGAGAGGCCTTCCTTTTCCAATTCTCCCAGTTGTTGGCTCCTTTTACCTGAAATTACTTTCTGCATATTTTCTACTTATCAATATTTGTATAGTAGGCAGTTAGGTGTCACAGCAAATAGAATATCAAGACTGGAGTCAGGAAGACCTGAGTTCAGATCTTGCCCTCAGACACTTAATAGCTGTATGACCCTGGGTAAGTCAGTTACTCCTCTTTGCTTCAATTTCCTCAACTATAAAATGAGTTGGAGAAAGAAAAGACAAACCATACCAGTATTTTTGCCAAGAAAACCCCAAATGAGGTCACAAAGAGTTGGAAATGACTGAAAATGACTAAATAATAACATATTTGTATACATTTTGCCTTGAGAGCAAGGGTATTTTAAAAAGTCTTTCTATCTAGTGTACCTAGTAGAGAGTGCTTGACATAATAAATGCTTAATAAATCTTTGTTGGATGAATAAATACCACTATTTTTTTCTTAGGAAAAAACTTGTCTTCTATTAAAATAATTTGTAGAATGAAGGAGATTTTGGGGGAAAAGAGAAGGAGGTGGGAGGGCACTTTCTTGGTGTTGGTGGTGGTGGGTGGGGAAGCCTATCCTGTTATTCATGAAAAAATAAGACATTAACTACCATGATTTTTATCTATATATTATGAATGTGGTGTATTTCCCTTTTGTTGGTGCTAACAGTCTTCCCAGGATGGTGGTGCGATGAGGGGAGGGTAAATCCATGTTCTCAAATTCAGTTTCACTTTCTGATCTCTTTTTAAAGAATGTTGACTCTTTGTACCTTTGCTTTCTGTCAGCTCTTGATGCCTAAAATCATGCCTCAAGTCATTCTACTCATAGTACAATGTTTTGTGCTCTTGCATTTCGGTCACCCTGGTAAGCCAAATCCTGTTTCCGTTGTGTCCCTGTACTTATACCTAGAGGAGTAATAAAGAGGACTCCTCTCTTGGAGAGCCAAAAGAGTTGTAATGGGCTGTGATGACTGGGTCACTGCTTTTCTAATGAAACTACATTACGCTGGCTGGGCTGTTTGCTTCTGAACAGTTAAAAGGCCCACAGCAACCTGATTCTTGCCTGTTACCAGGGAAGCCTGCCAGCTTTACTCCCAGACCAATTATTGCTTTCATGAAGTGCTCTAAATCTGTCAACAAGGAAGGGGGAAAAAAGAAAACACAACCCATGAACTGCCATATAATAAAGTTGTTAAGAAGGTGACCCAGTTGTTACATCACAACTGCTTCATCTGGTAAAAGGAGTGACAGGAACATGTGGGATAATGGCATGCTGTTGCCAACACTGTGAAAAGGAAGGCTTGTTTTTAGTATTGCTTAATGTGGAATATTAATAAACTTCCAAATTTTAGAAGTAACTGTTCAGAAACTCTAGCTCATTCAAAGCTTGTAACTCATCACTTTTGAATGCAATTATTACATTAATGTAAGTCAGCCCAGCAATAATTAAGCACTGATGTGCCCAAGACTGTGCTAACTGTGGGGCATACAGAAACAATAGTTGTGGGACTACCTTTTAAAGTTCCAGTGTTACAGGTAGAAGAACGATAGCTTATGAGAAGCCCTCTGGTAATTACTGGTGATATGTGAATCCTTGACCACCATGATATTACACTCCATAAAAGAAAAGCATGGGAAAACCATGGTAGGATTTGGGGAATGTAGTTTTCCCCATCCTCTATTCTTCCAATGAATAATCTGAGTAATATGATATATTTTGTCAAAATTCACAGGCTAATTTCTATTTTTTAACATTTGCCTACAGACATTTTGGGAATGAAAAAATAGTGAATTTATGAGTTGAATTACACTTCAAGAAAATGATACAGTGGCCTGTGATTCCAGAGCATGGGGTTTTACTCCCATATAAACTTGGGCAAGTCAATTTCTCTCCTTGGGTCTAATTTTCTTCAGCCTTAGAATGAGAAGACTAAACTATTTTTTTTTCTTCTTTATTTAACTCTGTGACTGATAGAAATATACAAGACTCATTTTCACTATCATTACCAAAAAAGCCTAGAATTTATGGCATCAAATCCAGTACAGGAATTCTTTTATAAAAGGAATAATTCAGGGTGCCCTGAATCCCCCAAAATCTCTGTTAATATGATGGAACTCTTAGAACAAAACTAAAAATATTTTTTTTTAAGGAGGAAGAAAGGAAAGAAGGAAGGAAAGAAAAATGAAAAACTGGAATTGGAAAACACAAATGCTGAAATATATAGCTTACTCAATCATGGAACCTGAATGTGGAGGAAATTTAGAGGTCATTGTAATGGTAAGGGAATTTGAAGATCTTCCCTGCCCCTTAATGAGCCTCACTTGGAGCCCAATACGAGAAGCTTGCTTAGGGGAGGCTTATTTTTCAAGAAGACCCACACTTTTTGTTACTTTGTAATTAGGCAGTGGCTAACAAAGATTGTGATGTTCTCTGACCCTGCAGAAGTATATATACTCTGAGGTGAGGTTTTGCTTTGAGGCTCACTTATGGGAACAGTTGTGTGATTTGGCCACATGAGATTCAAGGTAACTGTTGAGCCCCCTGGCTTTGAAAACCCAGATATTGGTGCTTCTCTCTCTAGTAATTAAGTATATATGTATGTAATGGTCAGACAGCTACACACCCTGTCTGTTGGTCTCTTGAATTGGTCCCTTCTTTTCCTCTATTTTTTGTCTGCTTGTAATTTCCGTTTATATTTTCTGACATTCAGGGTGCTGACTTTTTCCCTTGAACTAGGTAAATTATATATCTATATCTACGTATCTATATCTATCTATATCAGCGGTTCTCAACCTGTGGGTTGCGACCCCTTTGGGGGTTGAGCAACCCTTTCACAAGGGTCACAGGGGTCACCTAAGACTGTTGGAAAACACATATTTCCTATGGTCTTAGGAACCAAGACGCTGCTCCTCTATCCGTCTCCAGGTGGGTCCACCCACATGCAGATATGTCCACATATGAGTATTAAAGGATCTCGACATTAGGAAGGTTGAGAACCACTGCTCTGTGTGTGTGTGTGTGTGTGTGTGTGTACATGATTTTGGTTTAAAAGGTATTCAAGTAGCTCCATTTGAAATAAAATTCACTTTTTTTTTTAAAAGTCTGTCTTGGTGGAGCTATTTTTGAAGATATAAAAAATGAAAATAGCACAGGGCAAAAGGTAAATTGCCCCAGTTATTTTGGAAAAGAATGGAAGGAAAGAAGGAAAGGAGAGGAGGAAGAGGAGGGGAAAGAGGAGAAGGAAGAGGATAGAAGGAAGGGTGGAAGGAAGGGTGGAAGGAAGGGTAGAAGGAAGGGTGGAAGGAAGGAAGGAAGGAAGGAAGGAAGGAAGGAAGGAAGGAAGGAAGGAAGAAAATAGCAACGTTCTTCAACTTCTCAAATTGTCAGGTTGGGTCCCCAGAGGGCAGCTACTACTACTCTCAGATAATGTGGTAAAGACAGTTAATACAAAAGAGTCTTCTGAGAAATTGATTCACTCCTTCCCCTAAATACACACAACATAAATGGGAGGATAAACTTAAACTCAGAAGTTAATAGTTGTGAGGCACATGTATAAGAAATGGGTGTGACAAGGTTTAACTCACAATATCTAGCCCTGGAAGTCCTTCTCTCTGTGTAGAGACCTCATGTAGAATCATTATTGTTGCTTGTCCTTCATTCTCAAAAAGGACCAATGACATCATGAGACTGATGTCTTGACTAGCATGTGAATTGGATTTATGTGAGGCAGAACTGGGCAAAGTCATCAGCCTCACTCCCTCAGAGTCATCAAAGTCCAGTGGATTGACAAACGTCAAGATGCCTGGCCCAGGATGCAGTAGGTGACCTTGGCCTTTCTTAATAGAGTCTTTTCCAGGTCTTAAACAGAAACAAAGTTATTGTAGATCAAGTTCCTTTCATCAGCCCCTTTTTCTTGTGAAATTGAGTGTGAACCAATTGGACACAAGAAAAAAATAATAAGCCTTTCTAATTAGTTTGGAGCTTGCTTAAGTTTATAAGAGAAATGGGCCAGAATTTCTGAGGTTCCTTTTAGTAGCAGAAACAGAAATAAATGGTTCCAAAAGTTTTTATTACAATTGATTCAACAATATTTCTGTATCACAGATATGTTGCCATGTTGAAACATTCCTTTAATAAAGCTAAAATACATACATGTCCATACATGTGTTTCTTCAGAGTAGAAAGATTCTCTAATAACTTCTATGTTAAGCATATATGAAAAGTGTGCTCCCTCTAGAAAGAATAACACTTGTTGCTGAAGCCAGGAAAGCTCTTATTTTATTTTACGTTCTTGTGAATTGGGTAATCCCCACCCCCACCCCAAGGGAGTACACTTGCTTAGACAAATGCAAGGGCATTTATTCCCTCTTCCTGATTCAAATTTCCCACCCAGTTCCCTATTGACTGCATGAAACTTCTTGAACTGCCTATTCCATGTTTTTCTCCTAGATATGTTCCCTTTCTATTGTCATGCATCACATATGCATTTAAATTATCTTGCTCTGCCCTGAGGGTATGTGAGTTAATATTGAACAGCTCATTAAGCATGAGCACAGGCTTCTGACCTTTTACTTGATCTGAATTCTGGTTCTGCTAGGTCACAGCTCTGGTTGGAACTAGTCACTTCCAATTTACATCCTGTTATCTTTCCTGTAAAGCTGGGAGTATGTGTAGGCGTCATTCCTGTGAAAACAGAGCTCCCTCTGTTTCTGACATATACATATTAAAAAATGAGCAAATAAATTCCACAAAATTGATTTTATATTTGTGTTTCCAATAACAAATTAGTGTAAAAGGCTATGGGAGGGAAGGGGAATATATTGAGATGATATTAGACATTTCTGACACATGTTCCTGTTTTCTCATCAGCATACAACAAAGAATAATCAATGTGTGTATTGATGGGGTATAGGCTCTGGGAACCCCCTTGAACTCTCCTTGAATCTTCCCACTTGAGCTGGCATTTGCTTGAAATCATAAGCCTTTCATTATTTCTATGCTCAAATCTCAGTTACCTTCAGATTGCCTAGGGCTATTTTCTACCCTTGATCCTGTCAAAATCCCATTATCTTGGTTCCTGGAGTCTGACCTCTGGTCTCCCCAGTTTACTGGCCACACCCATCAAATCTTCCTTGGACCCCTCCTCCAGTCACCCCTGACTACTTGACCACCTCTTGATCCCTCTCACAGTCTTTCTGTATGTAAGATCCATCTTGCCTCCGTGAAGGTGCTCAGATCCATTCCGGCCTGCTTGTCAATACAAGTGTTATAAATGTTCAGATTACTTAAGTGTCTACCTGATATAGCAGATCTTTAATAAACTTTGTTGTTGTTGTTGTTTTAGCTGAAAGAAGGCTTGAGTCAAATTTATTCCAGCAGGACCCACACTTTGCTATTTTGGGGTCCCAGAACCCCTAAACCTCAACAAATATCTTGTATTTCTGTCCTGAAACCTGAAAAAGAGAATAGGAAAGGTTTTAACAAATATTTTCTACAAGCTTTATGTTATTTCCACAGCTTTATGTTATTCTTGATGAAGAGGGGAGCAAAAATTATAAACTTCCGTAAAAGCCTATTTGCTAAATGAGGTATAATTTTAACCATCGCATGGCACTGCTGGCCAATAACATGATAGTTTTCCATAGGAAAGATCGTACATGCTAATGTTCCATTCTTTTAATGGGACTTATGACTCTATACTGCATTGTTAAAAGTTCCAAGGTACTGGCATGCCCTCTGTGGTTTTTAAAGAAGGACTGGACTTTTATCTTCTAGCTCTCCTTCTCTCTGCATACTTAGGTTTCCTCTACAGTTTAAAGAGTAAGATTTAGTAGGGTTTTAATCAATCAGAAATAGCCATTGCATCCCCATTCTACTGGTAAATCTCAGCTTCTTTTCTCTAAACATCTATTATTTTATTGAGCCTAACTTATGTAACTGTGGCATAATATAGACAACCTGGTACAGGATAAGAAGGAATATAATTAAGGGTATATGAGACTTATTCATCAGAGGAGTAATAAAAGTGGTTACACAATACATAATTAAAGTTCTACCATGGAACTGCTTATCTGTACCATTTCTCTGATGTAGGAAGCTCTCTGAAAAACTCAGAATCTCTAGGAAAGATGTATCTCAGTCTTCTTACCCCCAATCCCTCTTCACCATACCTGCTACTCCTACAAGGACACCAAGGAGTATAAATACCACAAAGACCCCAGCTGATGTCCAACTCACAGAATCTGATAGGACTGCTCATTAGGTGAAGAGACCTGTTGGTCTCCTGCCTTTCCTGTCTTCTTACAGTTTACTCCCTGCAACATAATCTGATCCAACGATATTGGCCTCCTATGACAAGACCCTTCATCTCTCAGATTCAGACATTTTCTCTGGCTTTCACTCATGCCTGGAGTAATTTCTATCCTCCCTTCTGCCCATTATCTTCCCTGGCTTTCTTCATTAGCCAACTAAAATCTCATCTTTTATTCCAAGATTTCATATCCACTCAACTCTTGTGACTCCCCTCTGTTATTTCCTACTTATTCTGTATATAGCTAGCTTTTATTTTAAAAAAAAAAAAAATCTCCCCATAGAGTGTAAGCTCCTTGAGAACAGGGCCTGTCTTTTGTCCCTTTTTGTGTAGCTAGAGCTTAGCACACCGCCTGGCACAAAATAAACACTTAATAAATGTTATTGATTGATCAATTGAAAGGGAGTTTCTGATAGCAATGAAGTTACTGGGGAAATCTTTATTTCATAGCTATGCTCCATAACTGTTACCCAAATGAAGCACTGGTGTCACCAGAATATGAAAATAATCTGAAAAAAGTCTCAGTGGCATTTGGTGCATCCCATATGAAGTAATGTTGGCAAGATGGACAAGAAATACATGAGAAAATAAGTGTATGGAACTGGCAAAGGAAAAATCTGCATAAGTGTGTGGTAGGGTGAGGTCACAGATCTACAAGTAATATATTCAATATTGTTGATGTTTTATTTATGGAGAACTTTGTAATTCCATAAAATGATTACTCATGAAAAAAAATGATATCCTGGGGTAAATAATCATCGCTAAGACTGTGACAATTAATTCCGTCATCAATATCATATCATCATCGTCACCAATTAATTTGACATCAGCTGTGTGAAAATGTCTTTCCAGTAATTTTATTTTTCAGGAAAATTACCTGGAAGCATATACCTTTTGCACTTTCAACAACAACAACAAAAGCTTGAAAAGCCAGAAGTCATAATTATGTAACATGGTAACATGTAGAAAGTATAAACTCATTACAGTAAGGTTCTATGAGCCGAATACATAACACCAATCCAAGCATCACATACAGAATTATAAATATTTTAAGAAAATAAACCCAAGTACTTTCCTTTATTAAACATAGAATGGATAGTGCTGGTTAGTCTAATTATGAGAATGAATGTTTTAGAAATATACATTTTGAATATGTTATTCATCTAATTAATAGATGATTTGCTTAAAATAATGTTAGCATTTAACCAAATATAGAATTATTGGTGGTTTCTTGCACTCTACAGCTTACTCTTTTGGAAATATGAAAGTTACTCATTTAGTAGTCAAAACAAGCAATTTTTCTTAATTTAAATAAAAAATAATTATTTAGTTATACCATTTACATAATAGGATGTTAAAATTTTTCAATGGAGGCACGGTATAACTCACAATGAGATGTAGTGCTGAATTTAATTTAAATCTTATCTACAGCACAAAAATATCTAATAACAAACTAATTTTAATCTTTTCAGCTTCATCCTAATACTAACCTCTCTCCCATTCTTGAATCTATGGTTAATACATTTCAAGCTTCCTCTTGATAATTTACTATGTTTCTTTGTGCTCTTGTCCTTTCTCCATTGCTTTCATGACAGTTTTCAACTCTGTATCATCTTCATAGTCTACATTTCCATCATTGCCCCTATCAAACCATAGAAAACAAAGACCAGAAAAAAGAAATGAATATACATAAATTTGATAAATGTGAAAACTTGACCCATATGGATATCAACTATCATGTAAAATGTGCTCTCTACCTGATGCCTCTCCTTCCTACCTTCTCTCCTGGTTTGCCTCTCATTCCCAGTGTATGTTCTCAAAGGATCTAGCCAACTCTTTCTGCTCTTTTTTTCTTTATACTCACTCCCATGGTCTGTTGCTGAATCCCATGTATGCTGAAGTGTCTCCTGCAGATGCCTCTGCAATGCACATTTGCAGTCATATGTTCTTTCTGTTTCAGCACAGAATTCCTAATTGCCACAAAATATAAGCATATGTTTTCATAAATTCACTCAAAATTTCAAAGTTGTTTTCTCCCAAATCAGCTCTTTTCTACAATTATCACATCTTCTAAGTGAAAACATTCTTCCTCCAGTCTCAGGTCTGCTCTTTATCCCCTGTGGACAAGATATTTTAGATGGGTCAGTTTTCTCATCTATCAAAAGAGTGGTTTGCTCTCCATTACCTCTGATTTTGATGTGTTCAAGAAAGTTGCTGATGGGGTCATGAAGAGTAGGATGTGACTGAACAACAACAGAATGTAATTTATTTTCACATTCAGTTCATGCTATTTGTTTTTAGGTTCCCAAAGGGTATGTAAGATATTTGAAAAGAAGTTGGCTCTTTCCAACCAGTCTGTTAATCAATAAATGTTCACTAAGTGTCTCCTATGTGCCAGTCACTGTGCTAAGCACTGGTGACAAAAGAGAGTCTTTGCCCTTAAGGAGTTCAGGGTCTTATGGAAGACAACATGCAAACAGTTATCTGCAAACAAGCTAGATAAAGGACAAATTGCAGACAACCCCATGGGGAAGTCACTTAGATTAACAGGATCAGGAAAGGCTGCCTATAGAAAGCAGGATTTGAGGGGGGACTTGAAGAAAGCCAGGGAAGCAATGAGGCAGAGATGAGGAGGGAGAGCTTCCTGGGCATGGAGAAATGGAAAGGCAAGGAATCAGAAGATGGAGTAATTGGTTTGAGGAACAGCAGAAGTTCAGTGTCACTGAATGGAAGAGTAAGGGATACAAGTGGTTTGTGGAGGGAAGCAAGGCTGGAGAGCTGACGGCAAGGATGATATTAATTGTCATGAAATCAAGGTATACCTTGATAAATCCTATATCCTATAGGATATTTGATCCTGGAAGTAAAAGAAAACTGATGGAATTTATTGAATATAGAAGTGATATAGTCAGACTTGTGCTTTATAAAGGTCACTTTGACAGATGTGTGGAAGTTGGAGTGGAGTGAAGAAAGACTTCCAGCGAGGACACAAGCCAGCAGGCTATTGCACTCTTCTAGTCATGAGGGGAAGGGGACCTTCACCTGGATAATGGCAGGGGCAGAGTAGTCATATTCCAGATATCTTCTGAAAGTAAAAGTGACAGGATTTGGCAGCATAATTGGGGGGGGGGGCAGTTGGGGCAAAACCCCAGGGCACTAGAATATGGATAATGTAATATTCTAATATGTTTAAAATTCTGGAATGCAAAATACAGAAAGTAAATTGACTCCTATTAAAGACTCAGTGTGGTATAGTAGAAAAAGTTCGGGCATGAGAAGAGCCAGATCAAACTCCAAGATCTGACTCATGACCTGTCTTCTCTTAGATAAATCATGTAATTTCTTTGAGCCTCAGTTTCTTCACTTTTGATAATGGGATAGTAATAGCTATATGATTTGCTTCTCAGGGAAGTTGTAAGAAAATGTTTTGTAAATTTTTCAGTGTTATACAATTGTGCATTATACAGTCAAATTATTAATGCCTCATCTGTAAAAGGAGCTGCAGAAGGAAATGGCAAACAACTCTGGTATCTTTGCCAAGAAAACCCCAAAATGAAGCCATAAATAATTGAACAGGACTGAAAATGATTGAACAGCAGCATAACAAGTGAGGCAGTTAGATGGCTCAGTGGATAGAGCACTGGACCTGGAATCAGAAGACCCATCTTTAGACACTTAGTAGCTGTGTGTCCCTGAGCAAGTCACTTAGTCTTTGTTTACATCAATCCACTGAAGAAAGAAATACCAAACCATTCAAGTATCTTGGCCAAGAAGACTCCATGGATACCATTGGCATGCTGTGGTCCACAAGGTCACAAAGACCCAGATGAGACTGAACAATTGAACAACAATAACAATATGGCAGACCCTTTGCTAAACTTTGCAGTTACAGGCATGGAAAAAAAAAGCCAGTCCCTGTCCTAAATGAGCTTACAGTCTAATGGGAGAAGGCAACATACAAAAGGTTGGAAAGGTAAAAGAGTTGGTGGTACAGAAAGGAGATGGTGTTAGAGGGGAAATAGAAGTCTGAAGTCTCAGAATAGTGCAGCCAGGGGAGAAGTGAAATGTTGGAACTGATCTCCCTCCTTAAAAGGAGAGTTCACAGCTCCAGTCTTGAATCAGAGAAGCAAAGGGTTTTGGATACCACCAAGGATGGTGGGATGTTCTAGGATACTGAGGTCACTGTGGTCATCATCATCATCATCATCACCATCACCATCATCTTCATCATCATCATCACCATCATCATCATCATCATCATCATCGACATCACCACCATCATCATCCTCATCCTCATCCTCATCATCATCCTTTCTTTTCCTGTCTCTTTTCCAAACATGAGTCTAAATCCAATCTTACTAAGAAGCTTTCTCTGAACGAGCCCATATGATCTCTGATCACGTTCTCCTGTTTCCTCTCAGTATTTATGCACTTCGGCTCATGTAATTTGGATTCTTCTGATTTGCATTTGCTACAAGGTTGCTCTCTGAATGATCTTAGTCTTTTTGAGTGTCCAGGCTGTGTCGCTGAGCAGATTGTTAGCTGGAGGGCTAGGTTCCTGCCCCCTGTTTCTTTTGTTGAGTCTAGTTTAGTAGAGAGCTCATCAAGGAGCCAACACTCCCTAAATAGAGTGGGCTGTCTGGAAAGCATCATTCCTAATTCCTGAGGCCTGCAAGTTTATGATTTAGCTCTTTAATTTCTATGTAACTCAAATATGCTTCTACTCTGTGCTTTTAGTCTGGAGACAAAAAGGGTAGTAGAATTCCCCGAACAGCTTAAAAATGACCAGATTTTCTAAATGCCCACCTCTCAAAAGAAGGTCCCATGCATTATCCCATCCTCCAGGAGGGTAAACAAACATACCACTTGGCTATCCTTTGCATGTCATTTTAAGTACTTTTGTGTGAATTGCAGTATGGTTTAGATAATTGGTCTACCATCTCTCACACACAGGTACACTAAACTGTGCATAATGGATGGGGTACTTATTGAAAGGAAAATTCTTTATTTGATGTATCACTCAATTAACAAGGCAAAACCCAGGGGAAAAAAAGAGAATTAAAAGAATTAAAAATTCTGGAAAACAAATTTGAATTATCTTCCTAAAATCACTGACCTTTATTCTCTTTAACCAACCGACATCATTATTTTCCCAGAGACCAATGGGAAAATATTTGTAGTAGTACTTTTTGTGGTAATGGGGAATCATTATGGGTTGTTGAAAGTCTCAAAAAAAAAGTTACCATATAAACATAATTAAATATTATTGTGCTGTTAAAAATAACAAATATTAATAATTTAAAAAACTTGGGAAAATCTGTATGGGATGACACAGAGTGAAATAAAGAGAAGCAGTGAAAATTATTTACATAATAGACACGATATTTCTCTCAGTTTTAGAGGACTTATGGAGATCAAGATGGTCACATATCCTGACAGAAAAATGGCTACTAATACATGTGGAGTAAAGTATAATTTAATATTATAAGTTCATCAAGGTAGCAATATGTTGATGACTTGATCAATGAGGATGTAGGCGGAGTCCTCTTTTATACATAACTTTAAGACATTTCAAATAGGTCCACCTCAGCAAAAGAGGCTGGGCCTTGCATGTCAGTTCCACCTCAAGGTAGCAAGAATATGACAATTTGCAGGTTGGGGTACAAAGGTCTGGTGGAGGGTTGGTGATGAAGACCTAGTAATACAAAAAACTGCAGACTTGGTGTCACCTTTCCCAGCACTGACTGACAGGAAGAGTTGGGAACAATAGGTTACTAAGTCAACATAACTTTCAATATACTTGCTTTGGGATCAAGAAGAACTGGATTTGGAGTCTCTCAGACACTTGCAAACTATCTGATTACAATTAAGTCATAAAACCTTGTTGAAATTCAGTGCCCTAATGAATAAAGTGGGAATAATAGAAACTACCTTGGGTTTTCTAAACCTTAAAATACTTTTATCAAACACTTTTACTCTTTTTTTTTCTTTCATCTAAAAGGGCACTGAAGGAGAATTGGAAGAGAAAGAAACCAGCCATCTTACTCTTGTAGAATGACCAAAAGCCCAACTTGGGGCTGTAACTAGTACTCTTTGTGAACTCTGAGTAACATTCTACTTTTATCAATATAGGAGGAAGGAAATCAATTTGTCTTCTCTCTTTTCAGTGTCCTCTATGAGCCCCTGCAAGATTAAACATTTGTTATTTGAATCTAGTTGAAGGATACAATTTTCTTTCTTGGAACTCATGACATATTTAGACTTCTGAAATACTATCATTTCCCCAGGAGTATAACAATCCCCTGGCATAGATTAGCAATATTAATGGAGACTTAAGTAACATGTGAAAGTTTAGGAAATGCTTTACCCATATTTCCTCCTTTGATACTCACAAAAATCCTAGGACTCCAGTGCTGTCCATCTCTCCATTTTATAGATGAAGAAACTGAAGATGAAAGATGTTAAATGCTTTGTCCAGGGTAAGACAGCTACTAAGTGTTTGAGGCAAGAATCAAACTCAGATCTTTTTAAGGCCAAGTCCAACAGTTTATCCGCTATACTCGTTAATAACCATGTTCATAAAAGATTCATTCTCTTATCACTCCCTATGGTCTAGGGCTTTTCTGGGGACCTCTGAAAATCATAATACTTTCAATTAGATCTCAGAAACAAACAAACAAAAAACTCCACTGTCTTTTAAAATTTTGTATCCTTTCTTTTCCTCATGTAAAAAGACATGGAAATATAGGAGAGGATGCCATAAAGTAGCTCTTATTTGGTCATTATAGTAATTGGACATTTTCTACACACACAAACACATGCATGCACACACATTCATGTGTACACATTTTTACTGCACAAAACTTCCTTACTGCCACTTGAATAGTCTTCCTATTTTTTTTACTTATAACGAAGGAATCTAACTAAGCAAAACAAATCAATGCATCAGAAAAATATGATAGCACATACTTCACATATTAGTATCCCTTTTTCTGCCAAGATATGGGAACATATTGACTACCATCAGTCCTCTAAATTGAGAGAAATGTTGTGTCTTTTATGTAAATAATTTTCACTGCTTCTCTTTATTTCACTCTGTCATTCCCTACAGATTTTCCGAAGTTTCTTTGAATTATTAACATGTTGTTTTTAACAGCACAATAATATTCAATTATGTTTATATGGTAAGATTTTTTTCAGACATTTGACAACCCATAATGATCCCCCATTACCACAAAAAGTACTGCTACAAATATGTTCCCATTGATCTCTTTGGGAAAATTAATGATGTAGGTTGGTTAAAGAGAATAAAGATCAGTGCCTTTAGGGAGATAATTCAAATTTGTTTTCCAAAATTATTAAGGTAACTCATGGTTCCATCAGTATTAACATGCCAAGCCTGTCTCTATTCTTTCAGCATTTGCAATTGCTTTTTGTCATCTTTTCCAGTATGATTGATATGAAGAGAATTTAAGGAGCTGTTTAATTTGAATGCTTGTGATATTAGGGATTTAGAACATCTTTTATATGGTTGTTGATAGTTTGTATTTCTTCTTTTGAAAACTTTGTTCTTAAATATTATTTTACCACTTATGAATTGGAAAATTGTTCTTATAAGAAGATAATAGGAAAGGGGGAAATAAAGATATGTGAAAAAGATTTTCATCCCAATCTGTACTAAGAGTCAGTATTAGTTGGTATTTATACAGAACTTTTCAATGTCTGAAGTTTTTATTTTGGAAAATGGATTAGTTTGTCCTGTGACAATCATAGGGCAGAGGGAAGGGGAGTCTCTCTTAGTCATTACTGGAAAGATTCTTTTCTGAGTCCTCCCTAATAGATTGATCCTTCACCTAGAAGTGTGGCTTCAGAAAGGGCCAAGGAACAGTTGATATAGTGTTTGCTACCCAACAACTCCAGGAGAAATGCCAAAGATCTGTATATAACTTTCATTGATCTGACTAAGATCTTTGATGCTGTCAGTGATGAAGGCTTGTGGAAACTTATGCAAAATTTGGTTGCCTGCATAAGTTCATCAACACTGTACATCAATTTCTTGAAAGCATGCTTGTACAGATTCTGGATAATAAATGGAACTCTTGCACTTTCCCATTCCCCAATGGAGTGAAGCAGGGCTGTGTGCTTGCTCCCATACTCTTTACAATAATGTTTTTAGCAATGTTGTCAGACATGTTCAAGGAGGATGAAAGCAGTATCAAGTCAGCTATCACACTGATAGTAAATTCTTTAACTTGAAAAGGCTATAAGCTACTAAAGTAGAGGGAAAGTTGGTGCATGATTTTTAGTTCACAGATGGTTGTGCACTCAGTGAAGCCTGTGAGGCTGAGATGGAACAAAGTATGGATTGATTCTCTACTGCTTGTGTTAATTTTGGCCTAACAATTAACTCCAAGGAAATGGAGGTTCTCCATCAGCCAGCCACATGTAATCCATATGTGGAACTATCAGCTACAGGAAATGGAAAATGATTGAATACTGTGAATAAATTCACTTATCTTGGCAGTATAATTTCCAGGGATGTACACATAGATGTTGAGGTTGAGTCATGCATTGCCTGAGCTAATTCAAAGTTTGGGAGGCTTTAAAGCAGCAGTTCTCAACTTGTGGGTTGCAACCCCTTGGGGGTCAATTGACCCTTTCACAGGATCACAGGGGCTGCCTAAGGCCGTTGGAAAACATATATTTCCTATGGTCTTAGGAACCTCCTCTATCTGTCTCCAGGCAGGTCGGCCCACATGCAGACATGCCCACATATGACTATTAAAGGGTCGTGGCATTAAGAAGGTTGAGAAAACTTTACTTGCTTTAAAGGAAAGTGTCGGGGGAAAAGAGGTATTAGACTGCCTTCTGAACTGAAAGTCTACTGAGTTGTTGTGCTGACCTCACCGATGTATGTCTATAAAACCTGGACAGTAAAACAGCAACAGGCCAGGAAACTGAATCTCTTCCATCTGAATTTTCTTAGGAAGATTTCACACAAAGCAAGTGCTCACATGGAAGTCAGAAGAAGTGATACAAGGACGTTGTTAAAGTCTCTCCAAAGAATTTGAAATCAGTCATGTGATATGGGAGACACTGGTAAAGGATTGCCAGCATGACATGCCTACATCAAAGAAGGCACTGTGTTCTATGAACAAAGCAGAATTGTGGTAGCTCAAGAAACATGAGATGTACAAATATAGATATCTGCACTCCAATTGTTCATGGGGACTATATGTGCCTGATCTATGGTAGAGCCTTCGAAGCTTCTACTGGTCTGATCAGCCACAGTTAGATATACTTTACCTTGACCTCAACATAGTGATGTCATTTTGGTCCTCTTTGAGAATGACGAACAACAACCAACCACCAGTTTTTGTATCTTGTTCCTTTTCTAGTTATCTCATGCCTATTTATTTCCTCCAACTTAAATTAAATTTTAAAAGCAACTACAAAAAAGCAAACAAATAAAGCATGAGCACTCATTAGTGAAGACTAATAACACAACAATGACCCATCCCACCTTTTATATTCCACTTAAAGTTACAGGCATTTTGTAGAATCGTTAAACATATTTCACTTTCTCATTCGGCCTGTAATCCAAAGCATAGATGTCTGAGCGAATGACTTTACTATGGCCTTAGCTTTCTTATTTCTTTTAGATGTTGCATCTTTGTGGTGTTAATGAGTCCTTTATGAGTAAGGGGATAGTTGGAGGAAGCATCTCCCACTGGGTGGACTGTGAGCAGTAACTCAGGAATGCCTGACTTCTCAAGCTCGTAAGGGAGCCACCAGGTTTGGAAGGGTCTGTTTCTCAAGATCATGATACACAAGCAGCTTTTGGTAGAATCCTCTTGGGGATGTATGATTGAGGTGCCCTTTTCCTTTGGAACAGACTCAGATAATTCCTAATTGCTTCCTATTGGCTATCAGGACTCTTTGAATTCTGAAGCTTTCTATATATGTTTTATTTTGTTTCATCAGCACAGCAGCCCTGAAAGGCTTATTTTGTTTTGTTTTACCAAGTATGATGTGGGGGAATGTGGCTGGAGTATAATTTCACAATTATTGCAAATTCCTGATGTGGAAATTTCCTCTATTAATTCAGATCTGCAACAGTTGTCCAACATATAATTTTAGGAAGTTGTATAGGTCTCTAAAATATTAAATGACTTGTCCATGGCCACAACCTAGCATGTGTAAGAAGCAAGGCTTGAACATGGATATTTAATGATCCAGTGCTAATTATCCATTCATCTATAGCTCCTATAGGTATATTATCAAATCCTTCTTATATATGGATAAACTGAGACTCAGGAAGATTAAGCAGCTTGGCAGACAAGTAGAGATTTTGTGAAAATGACTGAAACAATTGAGCTAAGAGGTAGGCTGTGTGTCTAGGTAGGTCTCCTAAGTTAGGAGTATTTGTCTCCATGTCATACAATCTGTAGCATGGTCCTGAAGAAAGAGCATTGGAAATGTTGGCAGCTATCTCTCATGTAAGAAGGATGCATAAGAGAGTTACTTCTTCATTTCTCACACAGATATACTGTTTTGGACTTCATCATGCCCTCCTTATTCTCTTCTTCCCTAAGCCCAAAAGGTGACATGGGGTCGATGCTGCTGAAATGCAATTAAAGCAACTGATATTCTAGTGCTGGTATTGACAGCTGTTCAGAAGGGCTATCTTTCTATTCACATGGAACCCATTGAACCTATTCACATGGAATCTATTGACAATGCTAAATTTTTCATCAAATAACATTACTCTTTGTAATACATATTTAAGTACTGCATGAAATTAATTGTGGTCAATAATGAGATACTGAGTCTGAAGGGCACTTTAAGGTTGTGATTGTTCACATTCCTGCACCATTCCTCATCCTTACTTTTCAGCTTCTTTTTTTATGTGTTGTCTTCCTCCATTAGATTGTAAGCTCCTTGAGGAAGGGTGCCCTGTTTTGCCTTTCCTTGTATCCAGCTCTAAGTGAATGGCTTAGAATGGTGAGTGAGTATTTAATAAATGTTTGTTAACTGAAAACTGGATTTGGAGAATTTAATTTTAATTTTAATTTTAATTCAAATGTTCATTTTTCCATGAATCTGGGCAAATCATCCTACCTCTCTGGCCTTCAGTTTTCTTATCTATGAAATGAAGGACTTCAAATGGTTGGCTTCTTACTTTCTTTCAAGCTCTAATTATATGAATCTATGACCTAGGAATATCCCCTTTAGTGCTCTATCTATGAATATCCTATTGCTAAGTGGTCAGTAAGTCTAGAACTCCCATAACTACCAATGTTTTCATATTTTTAATTCCTTGTAGGGACATGACCATACCAAGGTATGGTCTCACATACCACACTACCACACACACACACACACACACACACACACACTTAGATAAATGAAGCTGGAGATTGCCCTTGAGAGCTAGGGGCATTTAAGGCAACAGAAAATCCCTTTTTGTGTCATTTCCTCCCTGTACCTAGAATGGTACCTCTGGAGCAACTGAAACCTCTCAAGTCACCAAGGTTCCATTAAGCAACTTACTTTGTAGCCTCAGCTATAAAGCCTTGCCATTTAGACTAAACTCTTTTTGCTAAACCAAGTCCTTTGAGGTTAGAGTTGATACATTACTTTGACAACTTTGAAAAAACTCTTCATGTAGTATGCTGAAGTATTGTGCTCATGCTTTCCTTCTCCACTGGCTAGAGAACTATATATCTTGACAATAGAGCATAGAGAGTGAAAAGAAGAATTTAATCCCAAATGGAGTAAGAAACACAGAAAATTGTACCCATGTGCAATGGAGTCCTATAACTTTATTAATGTTGAATAAAAACTCAAATAACAAAAAATATGACAAATACTTTTTCCCCAACCTTGTTAAGAAAAGTTGTTGGATTCTCCATCCTGGAAGAACCATAGGGAAGGGATATTCAAAAAGCAATGGAGAAGTTCATGGAGGGCATGAGCAGGCTGCAACACTTGACCAGTAAAATGCTTAAAAGACTTTCTATAAAGGACATGATCATACAAATATATGACTAAACAACAAATCAGTTGGGAGTTAAGTACTTATTCAGTGCATAGTATGTGCCAGGACCTGGGGATAGATACAAAGGCAAAATTAAAGCAGCTTTTACTCTCAAGGAAGGACATTAAATTTTAGTTAGCAAGACAGCAATCAGTATAAAGGTATGTACAAAACACATTTTCATTAAAATTCTTTAAATTTCTTTTGTTTTATATAGGTTTCTTTTCTCACTCTTTTTTTGGGGGGTGTGCTGTGAATCACTCTCCATTTTTTCTACCTGATTCTCTTCAAGAATGAAGGTAATAGTCCTCCTTCATGAAAAGATGTCTTAACTACACTTCTTCAATCTGACGCTTATCTCAATTTCTCTGCCCACCACATTGCCCAGCCTTATTTTGTCCATAGTCTTTATTCCTAACTGTGTCCTGACTAGCAAACTCCATTGTTCTTTCCTCCAACTGCTTTGTGCAGTATAAATGACCCAGATAGAGTCCTTGCATCCCACAGCTGATTGGGATGTATTTAAGTAAGTTCAACGGGAGGAAGACTTGGTCTCCTAATATCCAGTTGATAATTAAAATGTGGTACTTGTATCAAGACTTCCCTAGTTCTTCCTGTCACAAAGACATTGTTGTCCTTGTTCAGTGGTTTCAGTCATGCTCAACTCTCCATGATCCCATTTTTGGTTTATTTGGCAAAGATACTGGAGTGGTTTGCTATTTCCTTCTCCAGCTCACTTTACAGATGAGAAAATTGAGGTGAACAGGGTTAAGTGACTTGGCCAGAGTTACACAGCTGTAAGTGTCTGAGACCTGATTTGAACTCAGGTCTGACCAACGCTTTATCCACTGAGCCACCTAAAGCTACCCCATGCATAGATTGATAGGTAGATGTAGATAGAGATATATCTGCAAGTACTATCTGAATCTCTTCAAACATTAGAAATGACACTTAGATAAAATAATACTACTTCCTGAAGAAAACAAATTGTCCTCCATTGAAGTTCTTCATAGAAATCCTTAATATATTTCTTTTGATATCTATATTCTTCTCTTGATCTTGAGATGATTTCAGAATAAGATACCTTTAGTTTGGGAAAATAGAAGAGACTGTTACTCATATTACATCACAGCAATAACCTTGCCTACAGTTATATGTGGTTATTTGGAACACTGACTTTAACTACAGAACAAAATTCTAACCTTCCAGTGTTCTATGGATAGCTTATCTTCTATTGTATGGCTTCATGCTAAAGTTATCATCAATAGCATTATTCATTGTATTACATATTCCAGAATTACACTAAATTGATTGAAGATAAGACTCATAGATGCCCCCCCCCTTTTTTTTTAGTTGGAAGGGCACATTAATGTCATGGTCATCCACCCCCTACCTTTCTGAAAGCTAAAATCTGCTCTATATCCTCCATGGTAGATGATCAGACACCTTCTGATTGAATATTTCTAATAACAAGGAGATCACCCTCTCACAAGGCAGCCTCTCCTATTTTTGGAACAACTCTAATTGTTATGTTCTTTCTATATTGAGCTAAAATTTGCTTCTCTGTTAGTCAAAATTGCAGAATGTCAGACATCAAAAGGAGATTTGGAAGCATTTAGTTCAACCCTTTCATTTAATTGATGAGGAAATTAAGGCCCAAAGAAGTTAAATAAGTTGCCAAAGATCTAACAGGTGCTAATTAACTGAGCAAAGGTTTGAACCTAGAATACCTGACTCCAAATCCATTGCTTTTCTCAATACCCAAGATTGCCTCATCTGTCTAACAGAACTTCAGCTATTAGAAGACTGCTATAATTATCCCCTTTGCCTCATCTGCCATACAAGTTTACTCTATTAGAAACTTCATATACTCACTTACTTTAACTGTTCCTCATGTGACATGATTTCCAGACAAATTATCATTTCCGTAATGATCTAGAGACGTGCTATACTTTTTCAGTGTTTTCCTTAAATAATAGTAGCTAATAATAAAAAGAGAAATAACAAAGAAGACAATAGCATTTATAAATAGGATTTTAAGGTTTACACGGTACTTTGCAATTATCTCACTTTATCCTCATAAAAACCCTGTGAGGTGAGTGCTATTATTATTCCCATTTTACAAATGAGGAAACTGAGGAAGACAAAGATTAAGATTTCTTGGAGTCATATACCTAGAAATTGTCTGAGTTATATTTGATCTCACATCTTCCTGATTGCAGATTCAGTATTCAGTCTGTTGTATTACCTGTCTCCAATGTGGCTAAAGAAGATCCTAACATTTCAGATGTGGCCAAGAGGGAGTGTAGGGACCATATAATACAGAACATAGGACACAGGAAAGGACCTCGGAAGCCATCTAATCTTATACTGATTTTACTCATTTTTATAGACGACAAAACTGGGACCCAGAGAGATTCTGACACATAATAGTAAGTAAGGCAAGGTTTACATTTCAGGTCATACCACCTTCATTCCTCCTATTTGAAAACTGCTGAATGCTGAAAGTGAAATAAAAGATAAAATTGTACTGATTGAATCTAAAACTATGCTATCTTATCTTAACTATGTCCTCACTATGGCAAGAAGGATATTTTGTTCCTTCATAATTGACTTGCCATTCTACTGTCCATAGGAGCTTTTCTAAATATTCTCTTATCTCTTCAGCCTTTCCACAGCATTCTCCCTTCCCTCTCAGCCCAAGTCTTCCCATTATTGTTTCCTGAAAAAATTGAAGCCATTCATCTACAGCTATTTTCCCTCTTCCCTGTCTTATCTTTTTGGACATCTTTAAAAAAATATATTTATTTACTTTTAGTTTACAACATTCAGTTCCACAATTCCTTGACTTTCAAATTTTCTCCCTCTCCCTCTCCTCCCCTTTCCCCTCAAGGAGGCATGCAATCTGATATAGGTCCTACAAATACCTTCACATTAAACATTAGTCAAGTTGTAAAGAAGAATTATAACCAATGGAGTGAACAATGAGAAAGAAGGAACAAACCGAAACAAAACACAAAAGAGAGAGGGCAAGTAGTTGACTTCAATCTACATTCAGACTGGACATCTTTACCTACTACTTCCTCCTGGCTCTTCTCTTTGCTAATGTCAACCTTTGTATATGCCAACTTGATCATGTCTCTGCCATTCTCCTGGAGTTGCTTCAGTCTCTTTTTATCTACTGATTTTTTTTTACCTGTTACTTAAAAACATACCAATATATTTTAAGTACTAAAAACCAACAAAAACAAAACAAAACAAACCATATCACATTTCACCTTGCCATCCCCACTATCTATAAACTGACATCACTCTTGCCCTCCATTGCTAGACTCTGAGAAATCAACTTGGTACTTTTTTCTCCTTTTTACTCTCCTCTAAACCTTGAAAATTCTGGCTTTCAAACACATTATCCAACTGATCTCGTTCTTGCTAAATTTACCAATGAACTCTCTCCAGTCTAATAGCCTTTTTTTGATCCTGATTCTTATTGGCCTCTTCCATAACAGCAACAATAACGACATTTATATATCCAGACACTTTAGTATTATTACCTCATTTGACCCTCACAACAACTCTGAGAGTTGGCGTTTATGATTATCTCTATTTTACAGATGAGGAACCAGAGGTGAACAGAGGTAAAGAGACTTGCCCACTGTCACAAAGTATATATCTGAGGCCAGATCTGAACTCAGGACACACTAACTCCAGATCCTGCACTCTCTCCATTGCACTACCTAGCTGACCATACTGTAGCATTTGTCACTGTTGATCCCCTTCTTCTCTCCAAATTTTTGCAGCACTGCTGAATTCTCTTCCAATCTCTCTGACATCTCTTTCTCAGCCACTTTTGCTGATTCTTCATTGATGTCATGCAGACTAATTATAGAATTCCCATCCACTCCCCTCAGTCTTGGTCCTGGGACCTCTTTTCAATTTACTCTATACTCTCTCATTTGTTTTTCTCATTAGTTTCCATGGGCTTAAATATTATCTCTCTAAAGATGATTTCCTGACCTATATATTTAATTTCTCTCCTGAGCAATAGTCATGCCTCATCAACTGCCTTTTGAATATTTCAAGCTGGGTGTCCTGTATGCATCTCAAACTCAATGAGTCTGAAATAGGACTTACTATCTTACTCTCGTAAATCATCCCCTCCTAATAACTCCCTGTAACTATCAAGAGCCTTATCTTCCTCCCAAGAACCTAAGCTAACAATCTCAGTGGCCTCTGTGACTCCTTACTCTCCCTCTGCCCACATATCCCAATGTTTTGCCAAATTTTGTCATTTCTACCTCCGCAACATTTTTTTCACATGTGTGTTCTTCTCTCTGACATGACCACAACACTGAGACCTTCATTTTTTTTCTGTCAAGTTCTATTTAGCAGGCTCTGGATGTTTGAATTCGTTACTTTTGCCTTGCCTCAGAAATTTCCCCTAATCCCATCCCCCACCCCCAACATACTTCCAGGATAATTTCACATCAGATTCATATCCTCAACAGCCATAGGATTCAACTTCTTTTTTTCAGATCTGGAAACAGAGGTCTAAGGAGGTTAATGATATATCCAAGGTAACATAGCTAAGAAGCATCACAAATAATTTAATTCAACAAAATTAACATTTATTGATGCATTCCAGGCAGGTCCTAAGAGCTAGGTATGAAAATAAGAAGAGAATTCTTATTCTCAAGGAGTTTATAATCCAAAAGGTGAAAGCAAAACAAACAAACAAAAAACTGAAAACCAGGTGGATAGTCAGGGACAAAACATTCCCAGGAATCAAAACTAAACAGTCATTTATGGGAAAAGAAGTTTTCCAGAAAGTTCTGATCCCTCTCTGGGGAAAGGCTTTGGGAGGAATTTATTGCTACCTTCCGGCTCTCCAATTAGAGGGGCAGGTAACTGAAGGAGTTGAGAAGGGGTTAAGTACCAAAAGTAAAGTCAATCTGCATGATGATGATGATGATGATGATGATGATGATGATGATGATGTTCTTGGGCATCAGTTTGTCCAGGGGAAGGCATGCTGTTCCCCAGAGTGGAAACTAACCCAAGGCACTGATGGAGAGGCAAGATTTGAACCTAGATACTCGATCTTTAAGAGCCAAAGTTTTGGTTTTTCTGTTTGTTTGCTGTTGTTGTTTTATTTTGTTTCTCCCTGAAGTAATTCTTTATTCTCTAGACCAGTGGTTCTCAACCTTCCTAATGCCACGACGCTTTAATACTCATATGTGGGCATATCTGCATGTGGGCGGATCTGCCTGGAAACAGATAGAGGAGCAGTGTCTCAATTCCTAAGACCATTAGCAATATGTGTTTTCTGATGTTCTTAGGTGACCCCTGTAACTCCTGTGAAAGAGTCATTCAACCTCCAAAGGGGTCATGACCCACAGGTTGAGAACTGCTGCTCTAGAATAAATAATACAGAGGGAGATTCTGTAATAACTTTTATCTCCTCTACCAAGTAGACTAACTCAAATTGCTGATACATACAACTAGTACCTGCCTTAACCTAAACTAAACAAAATATTGCCATATGTCATTGGAGACATCTCTCAAGTATCCTTGCTTCCTCAACTGAGGTTGAATTGCAGTCTTTTGCAGCTTCCACTGGAAATTTTCCTATAAATTCTAATGACAAGCTCAGTGTTTTTTTTTTTTTTTTTTTTATCTGTTTGCCAATTGGCTCCCATTTGCTTGGGGATCCTGGAAATCTTTGCTTTAAGCTGACTTAATTACTTCCCTCACCTACTCTTGATGCTAATAACCACCTAGAAGGGCTTTAAAGGAGAGGAGACCTTTGAATTCAGTGCTAAAGGATGAGAAGAATCTAACAGAGTTTTTCAAAGAAATGACTGAGAATTTCAGATTTGAGGATACATTGAATTTGGGGTTTAGAGGTGTAGAGAGAGAAACCCTTAGATACTATGAAACCTATGCTTCATAGCATAACTACTCCTAGAAATACTGGAATCATATGATTAGTGTTAGAAAGAACTTCATCAAATATCTAGTCCAATTTGTAGCAGAAAGGAAACTTATTAAAATTGAAATATGTTCATTTTGTCTCTGTTTAAGCCTTTCAATAGGGAAGACTCCAACCACTTGCTAAAGTGTGAGGGAGCATCATTCTAAATTCCATCTCTGACACTTCCCTTCTCTGTGACCCTGGACAAGTGATGTGTTCCACAACCTCAGTCTCTTCACCCATGAAATGAAGACTAGATAGCCTCTGAAGTTTCTTCCAATTTTAGATTTATGAATTTAAGACCTCTTGAGTCAGCCTGGTTACAGTGCATGGCCCTAAGCCCAGAAATATTAAGGGAAAAACAAAGATGACATGATTTGGGTACAATTTCATCACTGTGGACATGGGAGACAGTGATCACTATGCCCTGACATCTGACACCTAGACCTGGAGTCATGAAATGCCCTTGGAATGACCAGGTTGCCCATAACTAAGGTCGTCATTTTGGCACCATCAGCAGGAAAAAAATGTATTGTTGATGTCTTTGAGCAAAACTCCAGTGACTAAGTACTCCACGTGACTGTGAAGCTTCTTAACAAGAATATTCTAAACTAGCTATCATTTCTTCCTACAGCTGGGCTGCCACATATGGGTGGTATTTAGTTACTACTTGCTTGGTTATTTATGGGGGGAAAACATGAAAAATAAAATGATTATTCTGATGCCATTGGAAATGACCTCTCTGGTTCTGAGTCACTGAAACTTATTACTATGCTTTTCACCTCTATGATAAAATCTTATTAATTAGGATGCCATTAATTTGCAATTTGCGGCAACTTAGACGCAGAACTAGAATTCACTTTTGTTCTTTATATGTCACTTCTGAGCAAATTAATGGAATTAACATTGAATGAGTAATATTTACACTACCTAAAAAAGAACAATTTCAACAAATTTTGTGGCCAAACAATGCATTGATCTTACTATAAATAATTCTATTTTATCAATGCAGGTTTGGTTAAGATATCAACTTAGCAACACTTAATTAGTGTAGTGTGAATTACTACTACTCCTTATAAACTACTATGCTGGCAAAAGATCAAAGACACTTAAGCATAGCAGCATAGAAATAGGAGAAATTGATAGAAATTGATTACTGATATTCCAACATTTTGGAACATTGTAGGAAAGGAGATTCAAAGCCATATGAAAAATCTGAGAGTAAAACATACTTTTATTTTAAAATATTCTATGAAATATGATTGCGCCACCTGAAGAAATGGACAGTTTCAGAACAAAGACAACAAAATAAGCCTTAAAAGACTTCTGTAAAATGATGCAGAGTACTGTGAGCAGAACAACAGTTTATACAATAGTAACATCATCACCAAGAAAAGCAATTTTGAAAGACTTTAAAATTATGATCATTGCAATAATGAACCATGAATCCAAAAGAGAAATGAAGCAGTCACTCACCTCCTGAAAGAATGATGAAGGGCTTAAAATGCAGAAAGTTTCATTTATTTTTTGGCATGATCAAATGAGGAATGTTTTGCTTTACTATACAGTTAATCAAAACTTCCTTCTTCCCTCCTTCCCTCCCTCCCTTCCTTCCTTTCTTCCTTCCTTCTTTCCTTTCTTCCTTCCTTCCTTCCTCCCTTCCTTTCTTCCTCCCTTCCTTCCTTCCTTCCTTCCTTCCTTCCTTCCTTCCTTCCTTCCTTCTTTCCTCCTCCCCCTCCCTCACTCTCCCCTTCTCTCCCTCTCTTCCTCTTTTTAAAAAAATTTTTCATCCTTTCCCATTTGAATAGACTTCAATTTACACAAACTATTTGAGACAAAATTCCATCCTATTTTCCTCCCCCTTTTTTCATCTAGATTTCCCACCTTTCCTTTTTTCTTTTACTTAAAGGAAAAGATATGTGAATTGTAGGGAGAAAAGAGACAGTACACAAAAACTCTAATAACTGGAAAACTCAATATGCCACTTTCAAACCTAGATAAATTTTGCCAAAGAGTAACAAGGAAAGAAATTAAGATTCTGAATAGGATTTTAGAAATTGAGATATGATAGACCTATAGTGATTATTGAATGAGAATACAGATGTGAATATAAAGTTCTAAGGTATTCATGGCACATTTGAAAGAAAAATGACAACCTGTTCTACCATAAACACCTCACAAAAATGTTTTAAAGAGATTGTAATATTAAACATACCTTTCTTGTCTATACTGAAACAAACAAAAACAATTTGCAAGAAAGACTGCTAAACCAAACCAATACAACCAAGATTAGAAGGAAGGCCGAAAACTAGGAAACATTTTTTATAGAAAATGTCTCTGATAAAGGCCTCATTTCTCAAATACAAAGAGAACAGAGTCAAACTTATGAGAATACAAGTCATTTCCCCATTGATAAATGGCAAAGAATATGAACAGGCAGTTTTCAGATGAAGAAATCAAAGCACTCCACAGTCATAAAAATGCTCTAAATCACTACTGATTAGAGAACTGCAAATTAAAGTAACTCTGAAGTACCATCACATACCTATCAGATTGTTTAATAATTCAGAAAAGGGAAATAATAAATGTTGCAGGGGATGTGGGAAAATTGGGGAACTAATGTACTTTTGAACTTGTGAAATGATTAAACCATTCTGGAGAACAGTTAGCAATTATATCTAAAATCAAATAAATGGTGCTACTCTTTGATCCAGCAATAACATTATTAGACTTGTATCCCAAAGAGATTTTGTTTGTTTATTTGTTTTTTGGAGGGGGCAAGGTAGGGCAATTGGGGTTAAGTGACTTGCCCAAGGTTGCACAGCTAGTAAGTGTCAGGTGTCTGAGTCCAGATTGGAACCCAGGTCCTCTTGATTTCAGGACCAGTGCTCGATTCACTGCACCATCTAGTTGCCCCAACCAAAGAAATTTTTTAAAAAGGGGAAAAGGACCTACTTGTACAAAAATATTCATAACAGCTCTTTTAATGGTGGCAAAGAATTGGAAATGGAGGGGATGCCCATCAATTGAGGAATGGCCGAACAAGTTGTGGTATATAAATTTTAATGGAAGACTTTTGTGTTATAAGAAATGATGGACAGTATTCTTTCAGAAAAAAAACAAACAAAGAGTTATGGAAACTGATTCAGACAGAAGTAAGTGAAATCAGGAGAACATTATACACAGTAAAACAATATTGTGTGATGATTGACGATGAATGACTTTGCTGTTCCCAACAATAAAATTATCCAATACAATGTCAAAATTAAATGAGGAAAAATGTTATTCATATTCTGAGAAAGACCCTATGGGGTCTGAATGCAGATCAAAGCATACTATTTTCACTTCCTTTACGTGTGTGTGTGCGTGTGTGTGTGTGCGCCGCGCGTGTGTATGCGTGTGTTTTCTTTGGTTTATTTCTTCTTTTACAACCTGGCTGATACAGAAATGTTTTACATGATTGTACATATATAACCCATATCAAATTGCTTCCTGTCAGAGAGATAGGAGGTGAGATATAGAAGAAGAAAATTTGGAACTCAAAATTTTTAAATGAATGTTAAAATTTGTCTTTACATGCAATAAAAAAACCAAAATGTTATTTTAAAAGGCTGCTTAAAAAAGAATGGAAATTTAACTGGCGACTAGCGTATCCTAAAAGATTGGTAAGTCAAATAATAAGTCACATAAAATGCATAATTTCATTCAAAATGACAACAACAAAAAATCAATTTTTTTGCCACAGTCAACATGGGAATTTATTTCATTTGGTGATATTCATTCATTAAAAGAATTTTCTTTTCTTTTCTTCCCAGTGGGGGCAGCAAGATTATAGTTCAACATGATCATTAGTCCAACTGTATCTCCTAATAAGATGGATAATCTGCATAAACAAATACCTTGGGATTATTGAAAGTGCTGTGGAAATTGTTCAGATTTGATTCATTCAACCTGATCTCCTCTTATTGAGATCTGGGTCCAGCCCCTTGTCCTTTGGTGGATACTGCCCAAGATATATGTATATATGTAAACAACCTCTTGTCTCTCTGTCTGTGTATGCCGCTGTCTCTTTCTCTGTGTCTCTGTCTATTTCTCTCTCCTTCACTCTCTGTATGTGTCTCTCTGTCTCTCTCCATGTGCATCCTAATGATTTCACTCTCTATAATGAAGATCTATGCTCTGCCATGTACAGGATTCCCTTCTTTTATTTTAATTTCCAGGATCTTTCTGTCCATGCATGATCACCATGAAGGATTAGTAATGCAGAAGAGCTGAGGCTAAAAAGTGGGATTCATATCTAGCTCATTTACTATTCATGGTAGCTGTCCCAGGCATATAGTAAGCAAGGACCTGATTGTTACACAACTCCATCAAGATACAATATGATCAATAATACATATAGGAATAGTGTATAATCCTGAAATATACATGACATTTGATAGGTTATCCTCAAAGTGACATATAAAGGATGTTCCCATTTTAAACATAAATTTTAAGGAAAGCCTTCTCTTTCAAGATCTCTGTTCATCAAGTTTACTTAAATTGATCTTTAAAAGTTAAACACATTCTTTTAAAAGGTAAGAAATAATAGAGAAAATGAGTACAAGGCTAGGAAATTCTCATACAATAGAAATTTACTTCATTGGCTCAGGACATATTTGTCTAATGATTTTTATTACCCTTTATTGCTCAGATATGTATAATACAATATTCATCAACTATAAGGTCAGAGATGTTATAGGAGGATTGTTTTTTTATTAAATCATACTCAAGGTAGTCAAATGTTTGTTTTTTCCCCTTGGGCTCTTCATGCCATAAACAATATTGTGTTTTCAAGTTGAGTTCATACTAGCTCAACAAGACCCAAATATTCTCCTGCATGATAGACACAGAAAACATAGCTGACCAATTCATAGAAGTCTTAGTTACTCAACTCTTATCTCCCAGCTGTAGTCAGTCTTCCTTCTGAGTGACAACAAATCTCCCCCAAATGTCTTCCTGACCCTAAGTACTGGAGATGAGTCAGCCTCAACTGATTTCTATTATCTTTTTCCCCCTAACCTTATTCCCATCCCACCTGACTCTTGGAGTATATGCTTCAGAGATTTGAGGTTTGGAAAAAGGCCATTAGAAAATAAAAGAAGACCTCTAATCAACATATATTAAATACAGTTAAGCATAGCTAAAGTATTTCTCATGGTATACTGTATTTATGTCTCTAATATATTAGGAAGTTACAGATTATTTGCTAGCCTAATTAATAAATTGATTATTAATTACTCCAAAATTCTATTTCTCAGGCTTTTCATTCATTTCAGTAAAAATCTCTAGGGAAGAGGTGGGAGGGAAAAATTTATATGATAGTTTTATTATATGCTTTTTTTTTTGCAAGGGGGAAGGTAAGGTGACTGAGGTTAAGTGACTTGCCCAAGGTCACATGGCTAGTTTTTGTGATAAGTGCCTGAGGCCGGATTTGGACTCAGGTCTTTGTGACTTCTGGCCTGGTGCTCTATTCACTGTGCCACCTAGCTTCCCCTAGATTTATTATGTGCTTAAAAAGAACAGTAAGTTGTACATAAAAAATTTTGCAGCTTCCTGTGTGATCATCCTTTTTTTTAATTATTCTAAATTATATAAGTACTTGTTTCATTCCTCAAATTAAAAATTAAATATATATTTTTTTAAAAATTGTGCCCAAAGGGCTATTAAACTATGCATACCCTTTGAACTAACAATACCATTACTATGTCTGTATCCCAAAAAGATCAAAGAAAAAGGAAAAAGACCTATTTGTACCAAAAATATTAATATCAGCTCTTTTTTGCAGCAGCAAAGAATTGGACATTGAGAGGATGTCATAAATTGGGTAATGGGTGGATAGATTATGACATATAAATGTAATGGAATACTTCATGTTATAAATAATGATTAGCAGGATGGTTTCTGAAATACCTTGCTAAGAGTTTGAGATACAAATAAAGCACAGTACCTTGCCCTCAATGACCTTACATTCTAATGAAAGAGACAATACAGAAACAAGTATGTCCCTACAAGGTAAATTAGAGGTAATCCAAGAGAGAAGGCGTCCATAGGTTAAGGACGACTGGTAACAGCTTCTTGAAGAAGGTAGGATTTATTCTAGCTGTGATTTAAAATAAGCTAGGGAAGGAAGGAAGGAAGCAGAGAGTAGGAGGAAGTGCATTCTAGGCATGGAAGACAGTTGGTGAAAAGGTGTGGAGATGAACGTATACAAGAAACCACAAAACGTTCAGTGTTGCTGGAACATAGAACATATGTGGACTATGAAGCTTGTAAAGATAATAAAAGACAAGGCTTTAAAGACATAATGGATTTTATTAATTATCCATGATATTATAAAGAGCTATTCAAGTTTATTGAATAGGCTGGTGGTATGGTCTGGCTTGCAATTTAGGAAAATCACTTTTTTTAACTGAATATGCTTATCAACTTTCCTGAAAGCAAACAAAGAAAACTCCCTTTCCTAATTTCCCTATTTATATGGACCTTCACAATTATCCTGGTTCAAAACCCAAAAACCTTCCTTCCACTCATTCTCAACATCCAGTTAGTTGTCACATCTCACTATTACTAAGTTCATAATACCTTTTAGATGTTTTACCTCTTTTCCATTAGTACTGCCACTACCCTGGTTCTAGCTCCTCTCTCCTCTCATTTGTGCTACTAAACTAGGCTCCTAACTGGTCTCCTTGCTTCTGGTCTGTATCCTTTCTAATCTTGATGTCTTTGGAAGAAGGGGGCATCTCAGATTACAAGGCAGAACTGAGGCCCACTTCATAAATAAAATGCCATTGTCTCAGAGCTCTGCCTCAGGTTTTTCTTGCAGATTGGACACTTATAATAGCCACAATACACTTTATTTTTTCCTATGGCAAGCATCCAACACAATTTGCAGAATTAAATTAATGATAGGTTCTGAGGGTTAGGACATTTCTATCCTTTACACTATGACCCTCGGTTATTTCAAATCATTTAACTTAACAAGAATACTCATAAAACTTATGATGAAACACATATATGAGTTTTTATTTAGTACCAGTTTATGCTGGTGATTATAAAGGCTTAGGTCCTTGTTTCTAGATTCACTAGAAACATTCCATTTTCTCAAATATAATCCACTGATCAAATGTCTATTTCCCATGCTACTAAAATTTTTAACTCCATTTACATGATGTGAAATATTTTGGAGATTTTTCTCTACAAATTCAAGGTACCGTTTTTGTCTTTCTGTGAATACTTTTCCACCTGTTTTGTGGCCAACTTTGAGTACAGCCAACATGTGAAACAAATGTAACAACAAGAATTCATCTGGGACACCTTACGTACTGACATAATTTCATGCATTTGAAATATGATTAAATTGATGAAAATAGTGGATAACTTTTCCAGAAATGTATTTTTCAAAGATAAGTGATAGCATGGTTTAGAGAAAAGAATGATAAATTTGGAATCAGGAAGTGATGGGAAACATTCTTTTTCCGATACATAGTAGGGGTGTGACAATGAGCAAGCCTCTTATACTACCTGAAGTTCAGAAAGCTTTCAAAGAGTAAAAATTATAGATTTATTTTGATCTATGTTGTAAATCATATGTCCTTAATCTGTCCAGTGTCTAGCACAATTAAACACTACTCAATGCTTAATAAACAATTGTTAAAGAGTTGCTTTGGACTTTTCTCATCTATCAAATGGATGGTAATCTCACAGCATTATGTTGCTGAGTTTCTGAAGCAAAGAGGTCCTCGCTATAAACATGAAATACATGTGTTCTTGTTTTTGCTGACAATTTTTAAAAAATTGAACTGTGTCCGTTATTTTATTAACGCTAGGTACACTGGAGAAACTCCCTTTCCCAAAGTCCAATTCATAGAATTTCCTGGGACACTGGGAATTTAAATGACTCATCAAGGGGTGACCAAACAATTTGCAAAATTGGCCAAACTTGAAGTAGATCTCCCTGACTCTGGTCAGTTCCCTATCCACCATGTTGAGTCTTAGCTCCTAGTGTAATTAATATCAAAAAGCAAATTATTTCACTGATAAGTTTCTTTGATTGGTTTTCAGTAGCTTTCCCTAAATAACTCTCTGAATACCACTTACATAGAAAACCCATAATGCTATGAATAAGATAAAAAGCATTTCTTTCTATATTACCCAATATAAGTTCTTTCTAATCACTTATTTCATAATGTGGTGAAGATCATTTATCATTGAATCTCCAATGTGCTAACCAGAATTACTGTACTTTATCACAGGAGCATTATTTTCCTGCATTTTATCAAAATAGAATATATTAATTTATGTCCTTTTGCATAATTCAATTTTTGCTTTATTTCACTTAATTTTTAGTGTAGCCAAGAACAATCTGGCTGCAACTCTGATAAATAAAGATTCTGCTGCTCCCCCCATGACAATAAGTTAAAAAATAGTTTAGGAAATGAAAATTTTCTATATGATTCCATCTAAACTCTACTCAAAATGAATCCATTTTTATTTTATAGTCTATCTAAAATGTCATTATAATGGATGTGAATGGTTATGATCTCATAGGTGTAGGAGGCTACTGGTGAGCGCTGGACTACCTCTACAAATATTGATGTCCCAGTCCCTCAAAGCAGAACTCACTTTTCCAGGATCCCACTTTCCCTCTTTCCCAGTATGTTTCAGAAGTTGGCATGGAATTGAGGTCCTCGTGATTTTACAGCCTTTCTTTTAGCCAGTAAGCCATGATGCCTCATGATCACAATGGTAATAATAGCCAACGACCGTTAGCACTGATGAAACTCTTTAAGGTCTGTAAGACACTTAATATATCTTATTTCATTTATATTCACAACAATCCTGTATGGATGTTCAATGCTATTATTGTAACCACTTTCAAAGAAAGAATGTGTCTGAGAGATGTTAAGAGCCTCGTATAAGCTTATACAACTTGCAAGTATACAACGCAAATGTGAACTCAGGTCTTACTGTTTCCAATTCAGCATGCAGCATACTATTCAGTATTTTTTCTTGATGCAACAGAGGCTGCCACAGACAAAAACAGCATGACTAACGGTAACAATAACATGATACATTAATATAGATGTGTGTGTGTGCGTGTGTGTGCGTGTGTATGTGTGTGTGTGTGTGTGTGAGGAGAGAGAGAGAGACAGAGTGGGAGGGAGGGAGGGAAAGAGGGAGATAGAGAAGGAAGAGGGAGAGAAAAAGAGAGAGAAAGAGAGAGAGAGAAAGAAAGAGAGAGAGAGAGAGAGAGAGAGAGAGAGAGAGAGAGAGAGAGAGAGACATCTGAATGCTATTATGAGGAAACTCTCAGTTGCATCTTTTTCTTCTTTACAATGCATAGGCCAAATCGAACAGTGTATTTCCAGAGAGCTTTACTGTGCCATAAAATTACAAATGCCTGCCCTCCAGTAAAAAATTTACCAGCCTGTCCCTCTCTTGAAAAAACAATGACAATAATTGTTCAGAAAGTATATTTCCCATTGGGTAAAACATCACCCCTCCATCCCTGGAAGTATATGCACATTGCAAAGCTATCAGAATCCCTTCACATAGCTGCAGAATTTGTGTGTTGGAAGGGACTTTACTGCTCATCTAGTCAAATCTATACCTGATAGAAATCCTTATTGTAACATATCTTGCATGGGAATAATTCATCTTCTGCCATCGACCTTTAAGGAGGGAAATCCACTACATCCCAAGGCATTCCATTCTACTTTTTCATAGCTCTAATGGTTCAGAAACTTTTGCTGAAGTCAAGGTTAAAATGGCCTTTGTGCAAATGAGACACTCACATGGTCTTTTGAAATTCACACATCTTTGTCCTATGGGATCGCTGTAGAATATATTCCATTATTCAGCAACACAGACATCATCTTGTTCAAATCTTTCCAAAGTCAACAGTGGATTGGACTGTGTTTATGAAAAGGACAGCAGAATCAGACATGTCTGGGTTTTAGATGCAATATTAGTAACTCATTAAGAAAACCACCTGGCCTATGGCAACAGTATTTCAAACATCTCACTTCTATGGTAAGAAATGTTCTATCCATAAGTTTTTCAGGTATGTCTAGGCCTCCAGCTGTCATTAACTATTGACAAGTTCACAAAAAACAGTCCTCCAGCATACTTCCCAGTTTCAACTGAAGTATATAATCCCTCATATAAAGCTATGAAATAATCAGACTTGTTGAAAGATGTAAATTGTATCTCCTCCCCTAAAAAATTGCAGAGAAATATGTATGTGGAGAAATATATGTATGTGTATTTATATATATCATACATTCATATGTCTGTCAACATACAGAGACAGAGACAGAGATTTTAAAGAATGAAATAATCTTTTAGCAGTTATGATTTGGAGGTCAAGAGAATATGCTTTGGGATTCTAATAATGGTACATTTCCCTTAACTTGTCTTCTTTGTTCTGTATCTAACCCCCTTCATTATAGGTAGATCATATTTCTGTTACATTTTAAAGGTTCATAAAATTATTTTCCTGTAACAGTTATAAGGTAGCGGTGTAGGTATTTTAATTTCTTTTTTACAAATGAGAGAACTGAGGCCCCCTGAAATTAAGAGGCTTGTTTCTGGTCCCCATCTCATTATGTTGTGCTAAAAGAGTTTCCTTTGGAATCAGGGCAGACTTGCTTTGAAATCATACACCCTAATGTGTGTGTGTGACTAGGTGTGTGACTCTAGGTAAATCACTTAATCACTCCTTCTTAGGTTCTTCATTTGTTAAATGGAGATAAGACTAATATCTCCCAAAGTTGTTGTGAGGATTAAATTTATTTATTTGAGATTATTTATTAAAAGTACATTGAAAATGTCGAATCTCTATTACTATCATCAGTTATTAAATGCTTGAGGTGACATTTGAAGCAAATTCTCCAACTACAACTCTAACACTTTGTCCTCCATGATGACATACTTCTCAAGAAACTTTTCCACAATGCAATTAAGTAGCCACATTGGAATATTTAAGGACAGCTAAATAGGTATTTAGAATAAAAGTAGCATCGCTTAGCATGTATGGTGCTGGAGTCGGAGTCAGAAAGACATGGATTTGAATCCTCCTGCTGATATATATTGCCTCTTAGACCCCATCTAGATCATTACCATTAATTTCCCTATGTGTCAATTAGAGGTGACAATAAAACCTGGAACATCTACCTCAGAATGTCATCATGAGGCTCAGTCTCTTGACAGATGTTAATCTGTTCTAGACGTATCAGTTGTTTTTATTATGGGACAAAAATAATTATCACAGTGTTAAGGCCCCCAAGGAAATTATAAGTATTGAGTTTTCATGCTCTCAAATACTCAAATATTGGTGATCTCATCAATGTAGTTGTTCTTTCCAGTGATGCAGGTAGTAATCCATCCATGCTTGTCCATACTGGGAGACTCATCTGTGTTCTTTCCAAATGTCACCACAAAGGGTACTCCCAACATGGCAAAGTGTGGCCTTGATTTTTCCTGGCATGTCACCATACCACTGGAATTTACTTCCTCTTCCTCTCTCATTCCTTACTCTTACCACATGGGGAGGTCATCGTTTCTTTCTAATATATGGTTCTTTGAAGACATTCTTTACAGACAGTTTTCTTTAGAATTCCTATTTAGACAAGTGTTACCATCTACTTGCACTGATGACATTCTTGCTATTTCTGTCCCTGTTTTTGGTTTCTAAATGTTGTGGAGCCTGGTACCTTCTTTCTCTCCGTTCCTTGACAGCCTTCTTTTCAGTTTTGTCATTGCTACTAGAATTTAAGCTCCTTGAGAAACCAGGGATTGGGTGTGGAGATGAGCAAGCAGGGCTTCCAGAGGAAGTGCCTTATAGGTGATGAAGGACTGAATCTATTAAATCAGAACTGTCTTTATTGTCTATATGCAGGTATACCACATGTCAACCAGACTGGATCCAGTCTCTAACCTGTGTGGGTCGCCAGAGCTAAACAACTCAGTCTAGAGAGAGGAAAGTCAGGAATCAAACAGAAGTCTAATGTCTTGGAAGCAAGGACCCATGTGCTGGAGTACTACCCCTAGTAAGTGAAACCCAGGGCAGTGTGGGGAGATCTCAGTACTTATACCAATGGCTGTGCAGTGAGCCATAGCCCTGAAAATGATGGGTAACAGCAACAATGTGACAAGACTGATTCATAGCAGGACTTCATGACTGGAAGATGCATCCTGCAGCTGCTTGTCTAAGCTCAAAGACCACCTGGTGCTGGTGTGAAACAGTTCTGGAATTGTGCTGCTGTGACTGTGATCATCCTGAAAGTGAGTACAAAGGATTGTTTTTATGCCAAGCTCAGGGCACAGCTTGCTTGCTGGACCTTAGCTCTGGAAAACAGGGTGTCTCCTAATATCTTGACATATCCCATGTAAATGGTTTTCTTGAAAGTGCAAATATTTGGAGAAACTGCCAGACCCACCATTTCCAGGTGCACAAAAGAGTCTAGTTGTTTAATGTGAGGTTTGTGTGGTTTGTGGACAGCTTTTGGTCAAAAGGAAGGAGATTGATGACTCGTATCTTCCTTAAAACACCTTATTTTGCTCTCATAATGAAACCTCATTGCCTCAGTCTTTACAGAGATGAACATCAAGGATTGTAAGGAAAAGAAAAGGTAACCAAAAAAGCTCTGGGGGAAAAGAAAACAGAGAGAGAGACAGAGAGAGACAGACAGAGAGATAGAGACAGAGAGAGAGAGAGAGAGAGAGAGAGACAGAGAGAGAGAGAGAGAGAGACAGAGAGAGAGAGAGAGAGAGACAGAGAGAGAGAGACAGAGAGAGAGAGAGAGAAGGGAAAAGTTCAGCTACAAAGAAATAATGCTGGATCAATCAATTAGTGATTGAGATTAAAAAAGAGAAGTACACATGTTTGCTATTTTTCTAGTCTCAAAAGAAGACTAGTCTTCATAAATAAA
>CM053591.1:184504123-184530795 GCA_028646515.1 Pseudochirops corinnae
AGACGCTGGAAGCCGTCTGCTGATCTGTTTTTCTGTTTGTTTGTAACTTCTGTTTGTATTCTCTGAAGTTCAGGGTGCTGCCTTTTCCCCCTGAACTAGGTAAATGATATGTTTGATTAAAGTAAGCTTGTTAACCCATTTTGAGTTGCTTTCCTTTAGAAAAGCAGATCTAAGAACCTGTGCTAGTAGCTGCCCTAGGTATGCTAGGGTGCTTGCTGTTACACCAGGGCATGGCTAAACTTGGGGACCTAGAAGGTCACATGTAGCTTCAAGGCTGCAGGTTCCCCAGCCCTGATCTGATAAAAAAAAAAAAAATTAAATTGGGAGAAGTTTCATCTTTGTTGTCTCTTATTTTAATCGTGTCCGATTCTTCATGACTACCTATAGGGTATTCTTGCCAAAGATACTGGAGTGGTTTGCTAGTTCCTTCTTCAGTTCATTTTAAAGATGAGGAAACCAAAGCAAGCAAGTTTAAGTGACTTGCCCTGGATCACATAGCTAGTAAATGTCTGAGGTCATATTTGAACTCAGGAAGATGAAGTCTTCTTGACTCCAGGTCTGACATCCTATTCACTGGGCCACCTCACTGTTCCCACTTTGGATGAACAAAAAATGGCAACAGTTAATGTTGGAGGGAGATGTGGAAAAATAGGTATGCTAACAGATTGAAAGAAGAGCTGTGCTTCTGGAAAGCAATGTGAGGTTATGCAAATGAAGTGAATGAAATGCACATACACATTGAAAGAGACTCCATTATTGAGCTTATACTACTAGTGAGCCATCAATAAGAAGAAAGTTCTAATTTATTTTTAAATATTTATAGCAGAACTTTTTGTGATAGCAAAGAATTAGAAAAAATAGAGGTCTACATATATGTACAAATTGGGAAAAGCTAAATTAATTATTGTACATGTATGTAATGGAATAGTATTGTGTTATAAGAAATAATATGCAATGAATAAAGAGAAACATGGAAAGATTCTACATGAATTGATGCAGACTGAAGTTGGCAGAGCCAAGAAAACTTTACACATAAAGACTATAACAATATACTTGGAAAGAATAACTATATACAAAAAACCCAAAACTATCAAAAGATGTGAGTTGTTACTACCCTATTCTTTCATGGAGGCAGAAGGTCCACAGGTTTTACATATTGGACATGTTTTCAGATTTTTTCAATGTGTCAATCAGCTATGCTGATTTATTTTCCTCTCTAAAAATACTATTTTTCATATGGGATGACTCTCTGGGAGGGGAAAGGAAAAGGTTCCTAAGATGATGATAGTACTAATAAGACAGAAAATATTAGTCAAATTTATTTTTAAAAATCTAACATATAAAAGCATGCAAGGAAGATCACTTGTTTTAAGTATGTTTAATTATGCTTTAAAAAGTTTAACTCACACATTTCTGTTTTAACTTGGTAATTCTGGATATACTACCTCCTTCTGTTCCCTTGCTTCTCTCTCTCTCTCTCCCTCTCTCTCTCTCTCTCTCTCTCACACACACACACACACAAACACACACACAGACACTCATGCTCTATGAACATGTATTTATAACAATGAAAAAAAAGTTCAGCAAAACCAAAAGAAATTAAAATTGTTTATGTCTCCCCATTAACCATCCCACACCCTTAGCTTCAGATTTCTCCAGAAGCAACAACAACAATAAAAGATTCAGGTAGATTGGCTCATCTTGTCTTTGAACCCAGATTGGTCATTATAATTAAGGCAGTTTCTATTGAGAGTATTTCATCACATAATTATAGATTCCTGAGAATTGTGTTGTTAGTGTTAGTATCTTCTGGGTATAGGCCAGTGAAGCAGTAAATTCTAAACTACTCCCATCATCCAGCTGTGAGGTAACAGGCAGAAAACAATCACTTCAGGAGACAAGAAGCAGTGGTCACAGATGAACTCTTCAGAAACAAAGATCCTATTGTTCATGCAGATCTCCTTAGAAATGAAGAATTGAGAAAACACGTGATTTCAGTGATATAGTCACAGATTGGTTTCAAAATAGAATTTTCCCAGATTCTTCCTGGAGCTATCAAGAGCTGCTTTTTGAGGATGAGTGATTACTTTCAATAAGCCACCATGGAAATGAGTTTTTACATTTTCCATTGGGAAAGAAGCCAAGAAAATGGCAAAGTAAAATGTGTCCAAGACTTGTCAGAACAAGATTTTAAGTTTTGTTCTTCATATTGTTCTCTACCAAGTGTTGCCATGTCTGGTCCAAGGGATAGATGTAGAGAAAATTTTGTATACACCAGGTTGACCATCAAGGGCATAGCAGTCAGCATGTGGCTTGTCCACTTTATAAGAATGTTAAGTAGCCTGCTATAGAGAAGGTTAAGCCCCAAGGGTAAACTCTTAAAATTGATGCTTAACCATTGCCTCCTGCTGGGAATGCCCACTCATGATTATAGATTGCAGTACTAAAAGAGGCTTTGGAGACTCCTAGTATAACAGTGTTGTTTTCTTGATGAAGACACTGAAGCTGGAGAGGTTAAGTGAATTGGCCAAGATTAAAGAAGGTCCAGACATGTCATTTGACACAATTTCAAATACACACACACACACACACACACACACACACCTACATAGATACATACACACGTATATGTGTATGCACAATATGTATATGTATATACATGTCTCTGTGTTTGTGCCCATGTACGTGTATTTGTGTGTATATGTATATATATAAATATATGTATATGCAAATATAATTGAACTATAATGTCTCCTTTTTCAAAAGTACAGATAATTATGAGTGGATATCATACCTTTAATTTGAAATAAGTATTTTCATCCTCTTTTCTTTGGTATTTGAAAATTCACCATGTTGGTTAATGAAATTTAGTCTTTCAATGCATTCTGAAATTCTTGTCTTTCTAGCACATACACATAAATTCAGTATTTGAACCCAGGATCTTTGATTAAAAATCAAATAATTTCACACAACTCTACAATGCTATCTTTCCTTCCTCTGTCATATATTTCTCAATCTATAATTCACATCAAGTTTCACTCAAAGCACAAAACATAGAGCTGGAAAGGACCTCAGAGGCCATTGAATGCAGGTTATATAAGTCTTCTCTCTATTACAAACAAAATCATTTATCCTGCCTCTGCTTGAAAACTTCTACAGAAGGATAAATGCACTATATTTCAAGGTAGCCCATGTCATTTTAAAGCAGCTGGCATTAAGCTAATTTTTTCTACCCAGTTCTCATAGTTATTTTCCCAAAGGCTAAAAAGAACAAATCTAAATTTGCTTCCATTTTACAACCTTTCACATACTTATGGATATCTACCATATTCTCTCTGAGGCTCTTCTCCAAGTAAAATATTTCAGTTCCTTCATTCAACCCTCACATGAAATGAACTTGAGATACTTCACCATCTTTCCTTCTCTCCCTCTATACTTTCCTATAGGCACAAGGACACAACCTTCTTTAAACACTCCAACCTACCTGGATCTCTCCCTTTTCTCTGCAATAGTACTTATGTCATGCAACTGAAGTAATTAACTTTCTCCTTTCTTATGCTATTCTCTTGTTGTTTACACACTTATATTCCCCCATTCCCTGCTTAGAATGTGTGTTCTCTAAAGGTGTCAGTGTGTGTGTGTGGGGGGGGGGGGGGGCGGGGATTAAAGAAATATAAGGTTTTTCTGTCTTCTGGATCTTCTGCAGTGCTTCTCTGCATTGGTGCATGCTATTAACATTCAATAATTCATTTTTAATTAGCAAGGTGTAGAAAAGGAGAGAAAAAAGTCATTGAAAATTTTATGTGGAGAGCTAGGGTGAGCACATGATCATTTTCTCTTTCAGCTATAGTAGTTACACATTATCACCTTGTAGTCAAATTTACCATCTCCAGATTTTGGAAGGCTGATCATCTAACAATAGACATACTTACCACCATCTGCCACATGCTTGGATGAAGCTATTCCAGCTCCAGACAACCAGTCAGACTTCACTTTCTCATGATATAGCTTTCTAGGACCATGGACAGCAACACTTCTAGAATGAGATGTGACTGGAGAACTTTAATAGACAGGTTTTCCATTGATAAATATAGAGTAGCTTGTATGTGCCATCACTCCACTAGTGCCAGGAAGACAAAAAGAAAAATAGTGTATTACCTACCCTCAAGGAACTTACATTATTCTGAATAAGACTCTCTCTATATATGAATACAGGTGTATGTGCATGCACACACATACATACAAACATACTATTATAATGCCATGCATGAGCAGCTTCCCAAAAGAATGCTACTGTTAACAGCTTTTAAGGTTCTGATTACAGAATATAGTGAACACTCCCTTTATTCCATAACAAATCAAGGCAAACATTCACAACAAATCACAATAGAATATTCATAACATTACATCTTGTACACAGAAAATCACAATATAGTGTTCACAACAGCTTGACATTAGAATGGCCACATAGTTTTCACTACAGTGGCCACAATATTTAGAACAAAGAACAAAAGAATAATCATCTGGTTTCCCTAAGGGGGAAACCCTCCTTAATTAATCATTCAGTCATTTCACAATAGAATAATCAATCTTCCACTCATGGAGCAATCATAGATTAAATTAATCAGTCACTTATCTAGCAATCAGTAACTAAGTATCATTAATCACTAAGTATAATCATTAGAAAAATCGCACAAACCCTTCACCCCTTGGTGTTAAGTAAACTTCAATTTCATCAGGCATTCTATATCCCAGGAGAGTCCTTTTCTTTATCTTGACCTGGGGTGATCTCTCAGATTCCCTGGATCCCTTTCCATGGTCCCAGCTCCTACCTAAATCCACTAAACAGTCACCTGGATTCGAAGGCCGTTCTTGCTACACACAGAAGTTCATAGGGTCCAGCACATCTCAAACCCTTCACAACTTCTGTTGCCAGGAATTCAAGGATCAACCAAACCACAAACAAATAAAGTCTTATCCCTGTCATGCTTTTTCAGTCCTCCAGCAGTTCATCTGGCCTTAGGACCCAGAAGGAATCTCAGCCTTCAGCAGCAACTTCAACCTTCATCAGATTCTGGTCTCAAGAAAAACTCCAACTCAGTTCTCTGTCAGCTTCCAGATGCTGGGAGATTCTCTCTCTCTCTCTCTCTCTCTCTCTCTCTCTCTCTCTCTCTCTCTCTCAAGCTGTCTACTTTGTTATTATTTCTGATTCTCTTCTTTTAACAAGTTTGCCAATATCAACATGTATATGTGTGTGTGTGTGTATGTATAGACATAAATATGTCTATACATAGATGTATATATGTATGTGTGTATATACATATGGTTTAACTCTTTTCCTGTGCCTCCAAAATAAAGCTTTCAAATTGTTTTGTGTACCCTTTTTATATCACTTTCCATTACCCTTCTTTCCCATTCCATTCATTCCTGTGATTAAACCCTTCTCATCTGATGAATATCTCACTTTGATAATAAATTTGAATTAAAATATGCTTATTTTGTCTTCCTAAAATGTAGAAATAGGAAGTGGATTTAATATAGCAATCATAATCAAAGCAGCAGCAGCAAAAACAATGAAGACAATGTGGAAGTATTGACTGGGGTGTAAGTGTTCCAGCCAGTTATGCTTTCTGTATCTTCCTTCTATGCTAATCAACAAGGTGAACCATTTAAATGGACCCATACTGACTTCTATAGGCTGAGATTGGCTTCATTAAAGACCATGGATGAATTTCTCAAAACATGAGAAGGCCCCAGCAAAGAAGCTTCCTGCTTTCAGCATTATAATAATAACAGCATTATCTTCCTATAACTCTAAAAAAATAGACCTACAAAAAATGACTCTGCATGGTTCCATTTAAATAGATCACCTTATACATCTTCAGAGGAAATGCATTCCCTCCTACACAGGATAATGAGCTTTCTTTCAAGGACTCTATAAAATGGCCAACCTGATTTCTAGAATATCATACCAGAGGCAAAACTGGCTCAGCCAGAGGAGGTTGAAAAAGTTTATTTACCTCATGTCAAGATAAAACCATTAAGGCATTCATAAAAAGATTATAGAATTTATAATGGGAAAATATGTTCATTACCTAAAGTGTCATAGACAAGGAATGATGCAGCCTAATGTGTGTTCTGATGCAACCTGGGGAATCTGAACATAGAGGTTTGATTGTTAAGAGTGTCAGTGTGATAGTCATGTACTTTTCTTAATTTGAACTCTCTGAGCATAATTGTTTGCACAGTTTGCATATGACAGTTTTAAGGTTGTCTGCTCTGGGCAGGTTTGAAAGAGCTCCCCATGAATCCTCTGGGAACTCCAAACTCACAGTGATGGAATGTAAGTTGTACCATTTGTTAAAAAAAGAAAATAAAAAGGAAACAGAGCTGAAAAATATTAAAATCCTGAAATACATGGACTGTTCCAGTTTCATTGTCCTTTCTTTAAAGGTTAAACGTTTTAAAGTTTTGACATCTCAGATTTTGATTAGCTCAATGCTGAAAATTTCTCCCCCTCCCTCCTGTTGACCATTACTTTATTAACAAAAAAAAAAAAAAAAAAAAAAAAGGAAAGCTTCCATATCATGAAACAAAGAGCTGTATCTCTGAATCTCAAAACCCCTCCCATTGGGAACAAATATGCTAATAGCCCCATAAAAGTTTGTTGATGTAATGCCGCACTTTGATAAGTTAGGAAGTCATTATAACTATTTAAATATGAAGAACTGTGTGTTCACATGTTTACTCACATATGAGTTCTCATGAAAATACTTATACTTATTTGTGAATAAAGCTAGAGGTATACAGACAAATTAAGAGCCCACTTTATAAATAATCTTTTGTTTAGGGTTCCATTAATCAAAGATCTATCTATGTTCGAGGGATATTGGAGCAATATGCTTTGTTTTCCCTGGGCCCAGAGGATGGAACCAGGAGCAATTTGGTGACCCCATCTCCCATGGATTGAACATTTCATTCTTCAGTGGTCCATGATAATTACGTTTTGCTAATGTTGTTTCAGTGAATCCCATTAAAAAGCAATCCCTTGGAATATATTCTCTCATGCTTCCTCATATTCAATAAGCTGCTCCCATTTATTAACAACAAAATTAAGTTTTGTGACTTATTGTTTTTTTTTTCCCCCTCATTCATCAGTGTCTCAGAACAGAGAAGAAGATTGAACTATAATAAAAAAGAAGCCAGGTGAGGTCAAGTTGCTGAAGGGATGATTACCCTCCCTCAAAGGACCAGTAATTAGATCTAAGTGGAATGGGATAATTCAAGACACAAGTTTGCCTTCCTAGAAATCTTCAAGCCAAAGTTCCATGAGCAGTGGTTTAAACATGCTGTGAACAGTATTCTTGGCCATTCATATGCAAGACTAGTTCATATTTCTGAGGTGCCCTTCTGTGTTAAGTTTTAGTGACCAATGCTCCCTTGTATTCATTGTGCATGTGTTATGAATATTCTGATATCTCTACTTATTATCAGCCCCTGGTCCATTTGGATGCAAATGCCTTAAGGGCAGAGAATGTTTTTGCCACTGGATCTTAACAAGTCTTCTTGCCTCCATCCCTGTATGGGATTATAGTTTCCTTACACATAATTCTGTCCCTATTGCTGCTTTGCATAAAAAATTTCAGGCCCTCTCTATCATATTCTTGCTTGTTCCTTATGTGGTTCTTTGATTTTGTACCTCTCTGATTATATATTTTACATTCATGTGTACTTTTCCCTTACTATTTTCCTGTAATTCTTTGAGGTCAATGATCACGCTGTATCTAAACTATTGATATCCTCTAGCACAGTGGTTCTCAACCTTCCTAATGCCACGATCCTTTAATACTCATATGTGGGCGGACCTGCCTGGAGATGGATAGAGGACCTGTGTCTCGGTTCCTAAGACCATCGGAAATTTCTGTTTTCTGATGGTCTTAGGTGATCCCTGTGAGCCCTGTGAAAGGGTTGTTCGACCTCCAAAGGGGTTGTGACCCACAGGTTGAGAACCGCTGCTCTAGCACCTAACATTTCTTTGCAAAAAGAAGTTAACTAACAAATGTTCCCTAATTATATTATTGTGGCTTTGATCCAATTTTAGTAAATTTTCATTTTATACTGTTATATTATATAATTATATTGTATTATATTACATGTAATATTACATCATATTCTATACTACTTTTATGTAGTTCTTTCTTTACCCATTAATTAATTTATTTATCACAGAATACAAGCCATGGAAGTGAGAGGAGCTAACTTTAAATCCAATCTCTATAACTTACTAACTTTGTAATTTTAGACAAATCCCTTGACCTCAGTTTCCTTATCCATAAAATGAAAAGTCAGAATTAGATATCTTCTGAGATATCTGAGATAACCAGAGGCTCTAAATCTATGTTTCCATGTAAAAAAAAAAAAAGCAACATAAATCTTCTATTATCAAGTTAATTGAATACTTTATTAAACTAAATCCCATGCAATCTTGAAAGGAGCTGAGACAAGTCAACAAAATATTCAAACAGGTGGGGTTAAATCCGTGTTGAGAATGCTAATTTGTGGATTTTGTAAAGAAGTCTTTGGAAGATGCTTTGGTACATACAGATGTAAAAAAAAAAAATCAGGTCCAGTGTTTTAGAAATACTAAATGTCAGAGATAGTACTTGAACCCAGGTGTTCCTGAGGGCAAGCCAATACTCTTCCCATGACAGCTGGGTTTTTTTGACTTCATGATTCACTCTCTGCTGTGTTCCACTGCTGCTATAACATTTTGTGTCATGAAATCCTCCATCAAGCACAAAAGGAAAAAAAAAATTCTCAAGAAATTTCTTATTGTCAAGAGAATGGACAAACTGATTCATTTCACTTGCTTAGTTGCTACATCTAATATGAATAGTTAGGGAAAGCTGAAGTAACATGCTGCAGTTAAGGCAATCTGTTATTGATGGTCTACACAATGGTGAGTAGAGAAATCATGGAATTTTCATTTATCTTCCCCTTTATACTTCCTGCTTTGTAGAGGGAAAAAAAGTCCTGAGTACAATCCTTTACTCTCTTTTGTTCTAAAACTAATTGGGATAAGGGCACATTTTAACGGAATGAGAAGTGTGAATTTCCTTGTGGACAGTTTAAAAACATAGTGTATAGTAGCTTAGTGAAAAAAAAAATCTGCTATAGTTATCAATGGAGTCAAGCTAAGAACAAAATCAAAGAGATGACAGTCCTTAAGGATTATACTATCGACAGCAAAACCTGTATTTTGTAAGATTAGAGTGCAGTATCTGATGATAAAATCTCTTTTTGGAAAAATGCCAAGAGGTGGGAGAAAAAGAAAGGAAAACAGAACAATACTGAGTAAGACAGGGTCTCTGCTGCTGTGGCACAACTGCTGTGCATGAAAGATAGTGAGACTTGGAAATTATTTTTATGCAAAAAGCGTGTTGTTTTTTTTTTTTTCCTTTAGCAGCTCTATCATTAATATCCACACAGTACTGGCACAATGGATAGGGTGCTAAGCCTGAAGTTGGGAAGACTCATCTTGCCTCAGATACCTGGCCTCAGATACTTGTTATGTGACCCTGGGCAAGTCACTTAACTCTATTTGCCTCAGTTTTCTCATATGTAAAATGATCTGGAGAAGGAAATGGTAAACTGTTCCAGTATCTTTGCCAAGAAAACCCTAAATGGGGTCTAGAAGAGTTGGGCATGACTCAAATGACTGAACAATAACAATGACTGGCTACATTGGACAGCTGGATACTGCAACCAGTAGAACCCTGGGTCTGGCATCAGGAGAACCTGACACAGCTAGTGAATAAGGCCACATTCCAAATGCAGCCTTATTTTCTAGCTATGTTACCCTTCGCTTCACCCTGTTTGCCTCAGTTGCCTCATCTGTACAAGGAATTGAAGAAGGAAATGGCAAACTACTCTAGTATCTTTGCCAAGAAACCCCCAAACGGGGTCAGGAAGAGTCAAACACGACTGAACAACTACAACAACCCACTGCAAGTATGGATCCATTCAAGTGATTTTTCTTTTAACTGACATATATTTGAAGATGTGAACTCTTGAAGCAAGAAATTTCAGATAAGCAAGGAGTCTAGGCATCTCTCACCCTCCCCATCTGTGAATAGGGGACATTCTATTTTATTGTCACAGTGAGAAAACTGAGAGTAAGAAGGTGAGCCAACCATAACATGGTCCAAGCCTGGAAGAGCAATGACCCATTTCATTGGTACATACCTGTCTTGCTGTATGTGTGCTTGGGTTGCCTTTAAGACACATTGGTCACAAATGCAATTGTGATGAAAGAAAAAAAAAAAAAAACAAAGAATTTACTTTGAGTATCTTGAATAAGCAAGGAGATAACAAAAGGAGGTTAATTTTAAGTAAATGCCAATGACTTTCAATTGAGAAAAAATAATGGGTTTTGCATCTATTATTTTTCATTTAAAGAATTTAAGCGGTTCAGGGACAGAATGTAATTGTACCAAGGTGGAAAATTGGACTAAAATAATAAAACTGCATAACTCCTTACATAGAAATTAAAAGGTAGAGGTTTGATTTAAAATTTAATTTGAAAAATGCATTTTTTCATTTTTGGTCCAGACATATATAATTTCATTGTGTGGAACTCCTTGTGCAGAAGGTCCTTCCTTCCACCTGTTACAGATTCCTCATGTGCAATTTGGAGACTTAAAGAGTTGCCTGGGATACTGTGAATTTAAATGACTTGCCCACAGTGACTCAGCTCACATGCTGCCTAGGAAATCCCCTCCTCCATGAAGGAGTCAAAGATCCACAAATGACATTGTCAAAGACTCCTCTGCTGAATCACTTGGGAAAGCTCCTATATCCTCTTGCTGAAAATTTTACGATTACTGAAGCTGTTGACGAATCTACAGCTGGGCAGGCCAACGTTTTCTTCTCTAGTCTTTGTCATATGCTTAGAAAGAGATGGGGGGGAAGCAAAAGGTTGCCAGGAATTTCCCTCATAGGTCGTATGTACTTGGTTCATCACATGCAGTACCCGTGTTGTTTCTGTGCCAAGGCAGAAATTCCTGGTGAAATTCCATGTATTCTTATGTTATTTTTTTCCTTTTGAAAGAAACTTGAAGTAGAGGGAAAAGATGAAAAACAGCAGAAATAAAAAGTAGATCTGTTGGTTCTCATAGTTAGGTGCACACAAATGGTGTCTGTCCCTGGCACACACACCACCACCCCCTCTAAGCCCCAATGTTCATTCTACCAAATATCTGGGCCAACCAATTCATTTTGAGGGCATCTTCAGTCACTGAAATTCATCCCCTCAAAGATGCCAAACCAATGACCAAGACATTCAGGTTGCATTCTCATTTTGTCCATAATCCCCTAGAAACTTCTTCATTCTGTAAGATTGTTTCAGCCCTAGAATCTCTACTTCTGTAGGCCCTTTTTGTGGGGCTTTTCCCACAACCTCCATTCAAGGAGGTCTCTCAGATCACGTCATCTTAATTTTTCATCATGCTGCCCTTCGGACTTTTCCATCAGGCTCCAGCACCTTCCTTCTCTCCTTTCCCACTTTTTTCCTTTTATATGTTGTCTTCCCCTATTAGAATGTAAGTTCCTTTAGGGTAGGGACTGTTTTTCTTTATGCTTATATGCAGAATTCACAGAACATAGCACAGTGAATTACACACAGCATGGAGCTTGTTAAATGCTTGTTGACCAACTGACAACTTAATCTTGGGGGAGTTCAATAGTTTTGTCCCTACCTTCTATGGGGAGAGCTCTAGGTACACTCACCAAATTAATCAAGCAGCATCCTTGATCAGCCTCTTAAATGGCAAACCTCATAGCAGTCCCATTGTTGGAGAAGCAACTGACTGTCAGATGAAAATGTTCAGTTTATAGCCTTGTCTAGGGTTTTTTGCTTAAAGTGTAGGAGAATATGTAATTCAAACAATACCAAACAAACCCCCAAAACTTATTTTTGTCCCTGTGATCCTAGAACCAGGGATTTAGGACACATGTGGCCCTCTAGGTCCTCAAGTGTTGTGGCCCTTTGAATGCAGATTTCATAGAACAAATCCTCTTATTAAAAGGATTTGTTCTATAAAACATGGACTCAAAGGACCACACCCGAGGAACTAGATCTAGACTAGACGTTTAAGAGTCTTGTTCTTGTTTCCCTTCTATGAGACAAAAGAAATTATTCAATCAACATTTATATTAAACACCATGAAAAATGAAGTGGAGTTTAATAGCATTGACCCTGAAAGAGCTGAGCACAAGGTGCTGCCTCTGTTTATGGCAGAGATTTAACTTTCAGTTCCTCCCATAGGATCTCCCTTACCTTGAATGCATTCTTTTACCTTCCCTGCTGAAGATTCTTCCTACCAGATCCAACTCAGGTGCTGCTTCCTAAATCAAGGCTTCCCTAAGTCCTTCTGCTAAAAGTGATTTATCTTTCAAATTCCTCATAGCACTTGGAAAGAATATTTACTTTATACTTACATTCTTCCTTTTACCATTGTTCACACGTAATAATAATTTTAGATACCATATATCCAGCATTTTAAGTTTTAGAAAGTGTTTTAGATGGGTTACTGGTCATAGCAACTTAGGAGGTAAACACATCATTATTGTCACTTCATATATAATTGAAGAGAAGCTCAGTGACCTGACTCTGGTCAAATATAAGTTTCAGAGATGGGATTTGAAAACAGGTATCTGTCACCAACATTACTGCTTTTCCAATTACGGGGCACTGCTTCTTCTGTATAAGTTACTGCTCCTACTTATTAAATCATAAACTCATTGAATCTGAGTCCATAGGATTTTCACCTTATATCATTTTTTTCTGGATTTTTAAAAATATAATCTATGTCTGTAGAATTTAATTGAATGGAAAAGGAAGGTGAAAAAGAGTAAAACTCACAGGATATCAATTCTGGAAGATGATGCCTGTTAAAGTATTCAACAACCATGAAAAAATTGAAAAGGGGCTTGAATTTAGGTAAAAATTTGATGGATTGGAGTTCAATTTTGGACATGTATAATTTCAGTGTTCAGAAGGATATTTGAAAAACCATGGCAGATACCACATTAGGGAAGTATTAGAAATGAGGAATGGAAATGTATGTGTTGTAGACATAAATACATAGATTGCAGTTGCCATATTAAAAGTGGGCAAGCTTTCCTATAATTCTAGGGTAAGCTTGGGGACCCAAGAGTCAGTCCTAATGGATGGGATCCTGCAAAGATGCAGAAAGAAGAACCCAAAGAAACAACAAAGAATCGCTCAATCAGTACCTACTAGGTGAGTTTCAGAGTGAAGGAATTTAAAATCATTGAAGACAGATAGCATGCAGAATATAAATCTCCATTAAATAAATAAAAATAAAATAGCCTCAGTGGTTTTGTGAGGGAGGGCAACAGCCGATGGAGTCCAAGTAAATGCTTCATATAGAAGTAGGTTCGTAAGCTAAGTGTGGATGAAATCTGAGAAATCTGACAGACTGAGGGGGAAAAGGGAGAACATTACTGGAATGAGTGTTGCCAGTTCAAAGGCAGAAAGAAGAGGAATTTTGCATGTGAATGGAAAGAAGTAATTGGACATGAGCAATGGTCTGATTTTCTTTTTTTAATGTTGCTTATACACCCTACTGAATTCATATAGGATAAAGTGTGGTAAGTAGCAAATATTTAATCACATTTTTGTAACGAAGGCATCAAGGAAATGATTTCATGCTAGAGCCATGCTGCCATGCTGTTAGTCAGTGTCCACATCTACTTTTTCCTTGGTCGAACTTGTATTATAAGTGACAGGAGGTTTGTACATCACTGCTCTCTATTAAATGGACAACCACACTTGTCCACCTGTGTATGGCTCTCTTGCCAGTAACATAATGAGGTGTTTCATCTTTAACTGTAATGGAAGAGCTGTGGACATCTCAGAAGAAAATTATCCAGCGCCATTTCCCATGCCTTTAGGGAGGGATATAATATACTTCTTACTCCCACCCCGTATTCAAAATTTAGCATTTTTCTTTTTTAGTTGAAGGAATCCTTCGTGATTGGCTGTTGTGGAAATGCCTTATTCTCCAGCAGGAGGTCATATCTGACCTTTAGATTGTCTGCCTAAATAAGGAAATGGATCTCAACCCTGGAATCAGAAAGCAAATATGATACCGTCTAAGCTACAGAAGTTCCAAATCCAAATTATAAAAATGAAGTAAGGATTGGGTTGCCCCTAAAATTCTTGTTTTTAAGGATTTCCTTATACAATTAAAAGGAAAAACCTCACATTGCATGTTGTCAGATTAATATCTAAAAATCAGTTTACAAATTTTATTGATTTCTTTCAGCTAAATCATCCCTCACTATCTTCCCATTTACTTTAGTATGTGTTGAAGAGGTGGCCTTTCTTCAATGGCTGTTCTTTATAGACCTGTACCATGGATTTAATCACATAAGAGCTTCTATAGCAAATTACTCCAGACTATTTTAGCCCCCTCCCTCATATTAAAATGAACTACTACTACTACTACTACCACCACTATTACTCCTATCACCATTACTACCCCTAGTATTAGTCTGCTAATATTACCGTTAGTATTAATAGCAACAATAGCAGATATAGCACTATTATTAGTGACAACAATCACTGGTATTTACATTTTGCTTCAAACCATTATGCTAGCTTATTCGATGCTCACAGAAACCTGTGAAATAGGTGCTATTATTTTTACAGATGTGGAAACTGAGGCAGACTAAGGTTAAATGAATTACCTGGGGGGTCACACATCTAGATGTCTGAGGCAGGATTTGAACTTGTCTTCCTTACTCCACATTTAGTCCATTTACTCCATTCACATTCTCCCTCCCAAACTCTCATCCAGGTTGTTTGGTTTTTTGTTTTTTTTTTAATCTTGTTTTATCTTAATATGACTACAATTGAAAAGTCAATAGATGACAGAATGCTGATACAAAGCAGAGCACAACTAGGTAAATTTCCTATTAGGGAACACCCAAGATGTGAAGAAAAAAATAGTTTTGGAGCCCAGGCATAACATTCTTATCTTGCATTTGGGGATTATTTTAAGTGAGGGATATAGGGTTTTCAAACTAAAAGCCATCTTGCCACACTAGTATCCCTGCTCTCCCGCTGAAGGAAGCAGATGCAAAAGCCCATGTGAGAGATGATGAGGACCTGAACAAGGCATGTGGTAGAGGAGCAGTGTGATGGGGAGACTGGGAGCGATGTGAGAAATATTGCAGAGGAAGATCACCAAAAGAAAACTTAGTGCCCAATTGAATATGGGATGGTAGGAAAGAGCAAGGGAAAAGCATGAGATTATATAAAGACCTACAGAAAATGACGCAGGCCTGACCATTTGCGTGGAGCCATGTAAACAGAACTCTATTTTGAGTCTGTGGACCTGGATGCAAATAGCTTTTCTACTTAACTCTTTCTGTGATTTCAGGGAAGTCACTAAAACTCTCTGGTTCGCTTAAAATGAGGGGCTTGTACCAAAAGATCTCAAAGGCCCTTTTCAATTTTAAACTCTATGAATTTTGTGATTTAGATTCTCTCATGGATGAAAAGAGAAATCCATCCTGATCTTAGTGCAGAGGTTTTGTGAGTTACTGAGGAGGAAAAATCATCCTGTGACTGACAACCTTAAGCTTGTGGTGATGAGACTCTCAGCAGTAATAAAGCAGATGTGAAGATGACAGATTCATGGTCTCTACAGTCACTGAGCTTATACTCACATCCTTCCTACCATGATAGTACTTTGTCTCCTAATGGCATAGCTTTTGAAAACCGAGGGTCACCTCTGTAATACTACAAGACATCGGAATATAATCTTATAATAAAAATTGGTAGTTAAGCATGGCAATACAATCTGTCAGTTAAACAACTTAAACAGTAACTTAATAATTCACACTTTACTTAGGTGTGCATTATAAAAATCAGCTGGGTGGATAAGGAGTTAGATTTGTTCTATTCTGACCCAGAGAGTAGAGCAAGGAACAAGGAATAGAAGTGAGGGAAATTTAAAGTTGAACGTTCTGACTTCTCATCAGGAAAACAAAATTCCATGACAGTTATGACCAACTCAATATGAAATGGGCTACCCTAGGAAGTAGCGAGAGTGTGATCATATAGAGCTACCAGTAGAAATGATGGATGGATATTATAGGGGAATGAATAAGAGGTCTGATGCCATGGGGAAAATTCATGATAATCTGAACTTTTACAGAAGTGAAATGGGCTAATTATGAAAGTATTGACTTCCATTTGGCATTGGTGGTCTTTAAGCCAAGGAGTAATGAGCCTTTGCTCAAGATGAACTCCCAGGTATTGTTTTCAGGGGAGAGGCTGCTGATGAACCTCTTCATTCTTGTTCTGTAATTCTTCAGTTTAGTTAGTTTGATTCAATTCATGTCATTGCTGGAGAGGGAAGAAAGGGCAATATGCCTTGAGAAAGGATCAAGGAAGTAATTCCTTCAAAAGTCTATATTTGGATATAAAAGCCAACAGAAAGATTATACTGAATCTCTCTCTAGGTCATTTTGGGGCTGAGGGGCAGTGGAGGACTCATTTTTTAAGTTACCAGAATAATCCCTTTCAGATCAGTCTGCCTTAACAATACACACCTGAAAAGGCTGATCCTTCTCCTCTCGAGGCAAGGCTTTAGAAGGATTTGCTCCCTGCTCAGCGTTCAGAATAAAATGAAGGAGAGGATGGTTGTTGAGCTTTCAGTGAGGAAGAGAGTTGTACCCTTGCTAGGTCATCACACACTATGATCAAAACACCCAAATACCTAGAGAAATGGAGATGTCCTCTGTGACTCCACTAGGACAGGATGACATCATACAATATATTTGGTTCATCCAAAAACAGATTTATTAAGGATTGGTAGATTGAGAATACTTTGGTAGCCATTAAGGAAAATTCAATGTTTAGTTAGGGGTGGAGAACCTGTGGCCTCAAGCACACAAGTGGCCCTCTAGGTTCTCAATTCAAAGGACAGCACTTGAGGACCTAGAGGGCCACACGTGGCCTCGAGGACACAGGTTCCCCACCCTTGGTTTAGATTATAACCACTTGAATTTGTGTATGGTTGTAAATTACTCCTCCTCACACGTCTGTAAGGCAAATACTACTACTATCCCCAACTTACAGTTGAGTAAACTGAGAACCATAGAAGTTAAATTATATGCTCAGAGTCAGCCAGTTAGTAAGGTCTGTTGAAGGACTGAATCCATCTAGCGCTACATCACCTGTGCTACCTAGCCTCCCACCCTTATACAATTTACAATTCACCACAAACAATTCTAATACAAAGCAGTATAAGACACATGTATAAGAAAGAAGACTAATAAAATGTGCTGTCATGTCTGAGAAAGCAGGTATCAGTACCTCACGGTATTAGATGGGGATGTATGTGAGAAAAGGGCAGTTCAAGGAATCTCTTCATTGAGAAAGAGGTAAATGTGATACTGTTTAATGATTGTATAGAATTTCAAAAGGCAGAAAATAAGGAAGAGAGTATTCCATCTATAAGGAATCAGGTGAGGCACCAGTGTTGGACAATACATAATTTGTATTGACAATGGCAAGATCTGTATTTAGCTTCAAGTATAGAATATAAGGAGGGGAATAATGTAAGTTTAGAAAATTAGGGTGGCCCCTCCAAAAAAAGCAAAAAAAGAAAGAAAATTAGGGTGGCATAACTCTAGGAGGGGGCTTTAGTATGTTTTAAGGGTTTTCTCTGTTACTTGATAGGCAATAGGGAGGTATTGAGGTTTGGATTTTTTTTTCCAAATTATTATGGCCAGATTTATGCTCAAGGAATTTTAATCTGCAAGATATGTGATGGAAAAATAGAATGGATTGTGCAGAGAAAAGACCTAGGAAGACTAACTGAGGAGATGTCTATGATAGACTTCCAAAGTACAGGAAGCTTGTTAAGCATAATTAACTTTTTCTCATATTTATTTAAGAATAAAATATTTGTTGCTCTTTCTTAAGTTTCATTTAAATGAGGAGATATGATAGAGGTTTTTAATCACAAAGTCACAGTGTTTTTTCTTTCTCTCTTTTTTTGTAACTGAACTAAAAAAAAAGCTGTGGGTTTTTGTGGGGTGGGTTGTGGTGCAGATGAAGATTCAGAGGACAATTCTCAGTTAAAGAACACAAGTACCTTTCTTTTTACTTTTTTTTCTTTAATCAAAATAAATGTATGAAGCAACAGAGTGGTCAACCAAAATATTGCTTGAATTTTTAAACAAAATTGACTCTTTTTGCTTGTCTGTTTTTAAAGGAAATAGACCTTGCCCATGTGTGGGAATCTCTTTGCCCAAAAAATACTCATGTACTTTATTCATCCTTCTCCCTCTCACTTCACCTATCTCAGCTATTCTGTGTCAGTTTTGTGAAGTTACAGAGGTGTGGAATAAGCTGTGATATGGTGTTGTTGTTCTTGGCAGATAATAAAGATGATACAGTGGATTTTGGTTTTTGTTGTTTTTGTGGGGAGAGGAGAGAGGAGTAAAAAGAGGACCCTAAACTACCAGAGGTCAAAATCAGAAGGAAAATATCAGCATATATCTTAGAGCTTTTTGTGGTGGTAAAAGCCTGAAAATTGAGTTGATGCCAATCAACTGGGGACTGGCTGAACAAATTGGGCATAAAAAGTAATGGAATATTCAGTGTGTTGTTACGTATGCTAATTAGTTCACAGAAACACTAATTAGACTTCCCATTCTCAATGCATGTAAGCAAACTATTAAAGCATCCGAACAATGCTCTTTAAAAATATTCCATCGCCACCCTGATGTTTTAGAGGTTCTGAGAGGCATCTTTCTTGGTCAATTAGACGAGGTTCACATTCTACTCAGTCAAAGATCTGTGTCTCTCCAGGTTGGTGTTCTGTCAAATGTCCAAATCCCCATTAACTGATCAACAGTGTCCTAGAGCCAATGAGACTTGAGGAGGCTCAAATATGGCAAGAAAAAAAAAAAAGGTATTCAGTACTACTTTGGAAGGGGATGAATATTTGGTCTCCACTGAGGTCTTTTTTTTTTTTTCCAATTTTTAACCAAAGCTATAAAAAAAAAAAAGGAGAAAACAGATCTGAATTCTGATTGTATCTAACATCCAATCTTGGTTCCAAGAAACAAATGAAGGAATATACCCTCCTGATTTTTGTAGAAAGTTAGGCAGTTGCAGGTGTGGTATGCTGCTTATGACATAAAGTGGAAAGATTTCAGTTGGTTTTGTTTGAGATCCAAGTTTTAACTTGGGTCTATTAAAAAAACTAATAGTTTCCTTCATGGAAATTGACTGATAACATTATCATCATCCAAAGTTCTCAAAAAAAATCCATGCTCCCTTGGTCTCATCTGTTGAGACAAACTCAGTGTGTTAGTAAATGTGTAATAATCCTATAATTCCATGTGCATCTCTAGAAATTTTTCCCCAGCTGATGTCTCTGTTTTTCAGTTTGACAGTTTCTGTCCCCCATCCAAAGTTACAGTACACAATCATAGCCTACAATCAATCTATCCCCCTGATTAACTACTGTTTGAGCCTTTCTCTTCCTCAGACAGATAGTTTTAGGAAACTCATTAATTACCTCACCCCAGGAAATGGATTCTATGTTGCATTTAATATCAGAGCTGCTATATGTGACCATTCAGGTTGATGTTCATAGCATGATAAGTGTGAGGTGATATAATCTCCAGTACCAAAAGGAAAGTGGATGCATCATTAATCCTGAGAATGTTCACAATCACAATGTGCAGTGATGAAATATTCCATCCAGGAATGGATGCTAATGAAGTATACAATCATTCCCCCTACCTGACTGACTTTTTACCCATGATCTTTATAGAGGAGATTTGGCTGTTTGGAAGTGAATATTCCATGTCCATCAAGCAAATAACTTTGTAGACGACAGGATTGCCTTAGTTTAGTTAGCACATTTTCAGTTTGCCCATAGAACCAGATAATTTTTCCCATTTCTGGTGAAGCTTCCTGAGAAGAAAGATTTGATCTTGGAAAAACAAACCAAAAAAAAAAAAAAAAAAAGAAAAAGTGATCCTGGCTCCTCAAATGCCTAACTAGAGAACTAATAGTTAAGAGCATAATTACCTGAGCATTAGATAGAGCAGATTTTTCCAAGGTGGAAAGATATATGATTGATTTTCTGCAAATGGCATATTCTCAGTCCTTCTGATTCTTGATCTCTCTTCAGCCTTTGGCACCATCAATCACCTCCCTCTACTTGACACTCTATTCTCAAAGATTTCCTGACAATCCTCTTTCCTGCTTCTCCTCCTACCTCTCTGACTCTACTCCTCGGGTTTCTTCCATAGATCTTTATCCAGGCCTTGACCACTAACTTGGCATTTCCCAAGGCTCTGTCATGACTCCTCTTCTCACATTATATTATTTCACTTGGGAATCTCATCACTTCCCACAGATTTAATTATTGCCACTATGCAGACAACTCTCAGATCTACTCATCTAGCACCAACCTCTCTTGCCCTCCAGTCTCACACCATCAACTGCCCATTGTATGTCCTGAACTTCATGTCCAATTATCTTAAACATGTCCAAAATTGAGCTAATTTACCTGCTTCTCCCTCAACCTTCACCTCTTCCTTATTTCCCTTTTACTGTCAATCCATCCTCCCAGTTACTACCATTCTCCCAGTCACTCAGGCTCATAATCTGCATGTCTTTCAATTCTCAGTCTTTCATGACCCACATACAATGTATTGCCACGTTGTAGAAGCCCTCATCACTTCATGCCTGGATTATTGCAATAAATTTCTGATTTACCTCCTTGCCTGAAGTCTTTACCCTCCCCACTCTCTTTTCACATAGCTCTTAAAGTGATCTTCCTTAAGTTTACTTCTGATCGTTTCACTTCTATATTCAATAAAATCCAGTGGTTCCCTATTGCCTGCAGTATCAAATATAAAATCTTCTGCTTGGCTTTTAAAATGCTTCATAACTAAATCCCTTCCTATTTTTTTCTGCCTTTTTATACCTTATCCCTCTGAGTACTCCATAATACAGCGATTCTTGCTATTCCTCATTTCAGATACTTCACCTCCCAACTCCAGGAATTTTCACAGGCTGACTTCCATTACCCAGAATTCTCTCCCTCCTTATATTTGCCTACTGGCTTCCTTCAGGTCTTATTCAAAATTTCACCTTTTGCAAGAAAGCTTTCCTGGCCCTCCTTACTGTTAATCTATTCCCTCTGAGATTACCTTCAATTTATCTTATATCTGTCTCCTTTATACATATCTGTTTATGTGTAGTCTCCTCAGATTAGATTCTGAGCTCCTTGAGGGTGAACATTGTCTTTTGTCTTTCTTCACATCCTCTACATCAAGTAGAGTGCTTGGCACATAGTAGGTACTGAATAAATCCTTGTTGACTTAACACACCTAGATAATGGGGGAGATGCTGCTCACTAGATTAGCCTTCAGGTGCCAAATTTATGAGCCAATCTATTGAGTCATAAAGGGACTGTAATATAGATTAGTAGAGGGTATATGCAAATAGATAAAATCTTCTTTCTTTGAAGTATTAAATATCATGCATTTGTACACTAATGCCTCAGAGATAACAGAAATGATTTGGTAGCTTCTGAACATGAAATCTTTAAATCTCAGGCAATATAATACAATATAATGTAATCAATAGCTAGCACACAAAAAAAGGGCAATATATGTTCCAAGACTTTATCTATAGGAAATATGGATTGCAAATAACACTACCCTCTGGGTTACCTCGCAAAAGAAAACTACATGAAATAAAGAGGTAAATATCTCATCAAATTCATGTCACCTTCACAATATAACTGTAGAGAGCAGGACCTGGAATAAATTTCAGAAAAAAAGAGAGGAGAGGATTTAAAGTATGCGTCCAACCAAGGAATGAGCTTATTGATCCTCAATGCTTGTTTTCACACTAGTGATGAACATACTTGCTAGAAACGAGAAAGATTACACCCCTTTTAACTTATTCTAATCTTTTCTATCACTTTTATCTTGGCCTCAACCTATATTTCCAGCTTCATTACAAGTAACTTCCTTCTTGTACTTTATGGTCCAGTCAAACTGGCAGTCCCTTTCTTTCCTTCATATGGTGCTCTATTTTCCATCTCCATGTTTCCACTGGCCATCCTCCATTCCTGGGATGCTGGCCCTCCTCACCTCATAGAAGCCCTTTCTTTCTTCAAGGCACAACTTCAGCACAAGTTTATAGACATAATCCCCCAATAGTAGTGCCCTCCCTACCTAGAAACCTGATTTTTAACTTCCTTGGATGTATTTGGTAAAACATACAATATTTATTTTCTTTATAATATGTAGCATTGTTCTGGGTTGAGCCTGACTCAGACCAGTCTCTAAGTAATTTAGGTTTGACCTTATAATAGAATGAGAGACTCTCAGGTAATTCAGTCTTTTAACAAAAGGAAATTAACATAACCATAGCAGAAAAAAAAAAAAGATATTCAACAAGGCTACACATTTAAGCCTTTTCAGTTAATTCAGCTGAGCAAAGCTTCCATGGTGATTCAGGAACAAGTCATCTGAGAGTCTTTCCAGCTCCTTGTGGCTGTTTTGTGCCCAGCAGATGGTGGAGTGACATTAACACTCTGAGCCTTTAGTCACTGGAGTCTACCAAGTCTTGAAGCATGTCTTCATACCTTTGAAGGGAAAAAAATGTCTTAACCTGAAAGTTGTGGAGGTAGTAGGGTTAGGATATTGTTCCTCCTACACCCCATTCCTGGATCTTAACATCTTTTAGAGGACCTTCCAAATGAGATAATATTGTAAGGTTCTTATTCCAGTGCTTGGCACATAGTAGATGGTTAGTAAAGGCTTGTGTCTTCCCCATTTCCCCTTCCATTACTGAAATGACTATGAGGCTGTTACTGGTCAACCCAGACCTCTAATATTCAAGGAGTCTGATACAGGAGTCACTAAAGGAGAAAAAAAGAAAATGAAAACAACAGAAACATAACAAAATGGAAACAATGTTAACAATTCCCTGAAGTAGAAAGGACCAAGAACCAGGTCTAAAGGAGGCAATCCATCTGTGGATGACACAAAATCTTTGTGCTTCAGAGTAGTGATCTCAGTGTAGAAAGGCGAGCATGCATTTGAACAGCAACAAGAACATCAGATCTATAGCAAAATTGATCATATTTCCTTCATAGTCTCTGATCCTCATCACAAGTCAGAGAGAATGGCCTCACACCATCAAGGACTTTGCATTCTCTGGTCCACCAGCAAGGGCTTCCCCCTCTTTGGGATTCCCACAGCAGGAATGGCTATATAAGTCTTTGACTTATGTGTGTCCTCTGAAGGAATGCCTCTGTCCTTTGTAGAGGGTACTTAGAAACATTCACCTTCCCCTCGTTTCTGTAAAGCAAATTCCCTGCTGACGATATCTCCCTTCGGTTCTCTAAGCTCTTCCTGGGGAGAAGTCCTCCACTTCTTCAGGATCACTGTGTGGTTCTGGCTGCACTGTGGGAAAGGCTATCAGTTTTACGTTACAGTAAGCAGTAGGCTACAGTGGGCCCTTATGCCACAGCACACTTTTCTGCCACTGGGCACTCTGCCTACTACCTTCTGTCATTAGCTATGCTAGAGCCTACATCTCTTCCCACTGCCACCTTCTGTCATTAGCTAGGCTAGAGCCTACATCTCTTCCCACTGCTGCCCGATGCCCTGAATCATTTCTCCCCTGTCACTGTAGATGGACCACAAGTCAGTGGCCACTGCCTGCTCTGCAGATTTCAACTGTTATCCCCCTGTACTGGGAGAAGGCAACTGGAACTACTGATGCTGAGCTCTTCTGTTCTGTACTACGAGGGTGTCTCGCTGTAGACCTGAGCACTGCCACTGTTGGGCCCTGACTCTGCCCCCCACTCCACTCCTCATACAGAGGGTGCCTGGGAGTGTTTCCTTCCACTTCTCTCTGGTATTTGGAAGGTGCACTGTGGGTGCTGCTGATGCGGGTGTCTGACTGTCCTCTTGTGCTGGAAGAGAAAATCCATAAGGTATCACAGAAAGCAGTAAAACTGCTCAGGTTCATTTGCTCTAATGAAATAAAGACAGACAGAGACAGAAACAGAGACAGAAAGAGGGAGACAGAGAGAGACAGAGACACAGAGAGAGAGACAGAGACAGAGACACAGACACAGAGACATTGACAGAGACAGAGACAGAGAAAAAGAGAGAAAGACAGAGAGAAAGAGACAGACACACAGAGAGTTCATAGAGTGTTCACAGACCATAGTTAAAGTGTAAGAGTGGAACTTTCAAAAGTAATGTAGCAAATTTCCTTGTCCTCAGAAAATTAAATAAGATATAATTAGCAGATTTATTTAGGCTCCCAATTGTAGGTATGACTCTGGGCACCTGAAGAAAATTTAACATCGTCCTTTCAAGTATGTTTTCCAATGGCTTATACCAACAAATCTTAAGAAAATCATGTAACAAAATTATAATTGGTCTCCTAAGTTCTTAATTGGACAAAAATAAACAAAATGTAAAGTTTAACACCATTGTTAGACAATGCAAACATTCCAGGAATCTGTTTTGACTTGTATTCTCTCCATGTTGGGGCTGTCCTTCAAGCTGCTCATTATTGCTTGGCTGCTTTCTTATACAATTATAAGATCATCATTTCAGTGGCATTGTTATTTCTTCTTTTGCTTTTTTTTTGGAGGGCAGTTGGGGTTAAGTAACTTGCCCAAGGTCACATAGCTATTAAGTGTTAAGTGTCTGAGGCTGGATTTGAATTCAGGTCCTCCTGACTCCAGGGCCCTGCTCTATTCACCAGGACATCCAGCCACACCCTGCATTGTTATTTCTAAAAAGACATTATCAACCAAATTTTTTTTTTCCAAAATATGACTCCATTAAAGCTGGGAGAGCCATTTTTCAGGATGCTCCTCCTTACCCCATCCCAGGCAACTGAGAAATGACTGCTCATGCTACAATGGCTTTCAATCCCAGTAAGGACTCAATCAATCAATGAACATGAATTAAATGTCCAGTATTTGTCAGGCTCTGTGCTAAACCCTGGAGACACTAAAAGGGGCACAATGGAGTCTCCATCTCATGGACCTTATACACTGATGCATCAGCAACACTAGCTCTGAATTTGTCTTTGCCCATCTGGAATTTCTGTCCTTCCAGCATGCTTTAAATATATGTTGAGTGCTAAATAGACTCCCCTCCCCAGCCAGATTGGAAGGAGGATTGAATTACCAGGCTAGAAGGTGTAACAAAGTTCCAGGGCCAGAAATCACAATTTGGCACATCCATCTGCAAAGTACCATTCTAAAGGAGCTGGCTCCCATGGTTTTCTTCTTACTGAATGGCCAAAAACAACTTTCTGTATGATCATACAGGAGTCTGCGTATGTGTATATGGGGTGGGGGGAAGGAGAGAAAGGGGACTTCACAGTAGGAAACCATCATTTCTAGAGGTACTCCCTAAAAGTTTCACCAGAATCATGAAAAGCCCAAACTGGCATGGCCTTCATCTGTATGACTCACTCTGCTTGTGAAGGAGCTCATTACATCCCAATCCAATAAGACTGTCCCAATTGTGCTGGTCTAGGCCCCACCCAGACCAGTCCTGTGGTAGTTTAGGTTTCATACTGAAACAAAATAAGGCGCTTATAGATCCTTCAGCAGCTGAAAAAGATTTACTAAGTCACAGAAGGAGGAGATAATCATGAAAGATAGGCATTGAAGACTTCCAGGTGATTCATCTGAGTAAAGCTCCAATCACAGGCTGTCAGCCAAGCACCTGAGAGCCCACTTAGCACAGACGTGTGGAGGAATTGATGTGAATGCTGCCCTGAACACTAACCAAGTCTTCGGGAGAATGTCTCAGTACCATTTAAGAAAAAAATCTGTCTTGAATTGGGGGAAGGATTAAGATATTGCTCCTACCACAAATATTTAACATAGCATTATATATGTGTGTGTGCGCCTGTGTGTGTGTGTGTGTGTGTGTGTGAGTGTGTCTGTGTGTGTGCTTGTGTGTGTGTGTGTGTGTATTCTGAATAGATTCCAACCTTCTTGAGAATAGATGTTCTATTTTTCTTCTTTGTATCTGTATCTCAAACACTTAACCCAATGCCAAACATGTAATAGATCCTTAATAAATTTCTAGGTTTGGACTGTTCACTGATTTTACTTTTCTTTGTGCTTGAATATTTCAAAGAACTTACTTTTCTTCAGTGTTGATACTCTCCCCATTGGCATAGAAAACTATCTCCTTACTTTTTCACTTCTATATTTTACAAAAGATTGTAGATGATTGTTGTGCTTGAAAAAATTCTTCTATCTGTAGCCAAGCAAGTAATGAATATTTCTGAGCTTAGCTGGCCTAATTCTTGGAAATGAGTAATACAGTCTGTAATACCTAAAGCTTCCTCTGTTTAGTAGGACCTTCTACTTCTCTGGAATATGTTTGGAGATGTCAGGGTGTAATAGTAATTAGTTTAGCAGGATACTTAGCACTTAGTACTAAGTGGATGGACAGTACTAAGTGCTAAGTGTGGAAGGTGCAAACTCTGTCCCACTGTTGAGAAGGCATGAACTCCCCTGTTGATGTGGAAGAAGGGG
>CM053591.1:184531295-184548379 GCA_028646515.1 Pseudochirops corinnae
ATATTATAATGTTTTGAATGTTTGTCTTGATTTGTAATGGAATAAACAGAGTGTTCACTGTATTTTGTAATCTGAACTCTAAAAGCTGTTCACAGTAGCATTCCTTTGGGAATCTGCTGGTGCATGGCATTACACAGGGTCAACTCGATCTTACAGGGAGGCATTGGAGTAGGACAAACAAAGAGAAGAGTCAGATTATGAGGATAAGAAGGTCAGGGTAAAATGCATATTTCTCAAACTTGTTGACTAACCTCATGATTCCTACAAATGTATAGCATTCTACTCAGTTTCCTGGGAGGAACTCTCTCTATTACACATCAATGGCCAAAAGATGAACCAAAATCAATTGTTCGATCAATAAGTATTCATTGCGATCAATATTGTATTCATTGAATATAAACCGAAATCAGCTGAACAATTAATCATTATTTATTAAACTTTTACTAACATAGGAACTGTGCTAGGCTTTGGGAATTCTAGCTAAAATTTAAATAGCTTCTTCCTTCAAAGAGCTCATGATCTGTCTAAACATATATATTCACAATTGATGCAACAAATGCCTATCATTCAATAAACATTTATTAAGAGCCTACTATATATTGGGTATCGTGCTAAATTCTGGGGATGCAAATACAAATTAGAAAAAGTTATCTCCTGCCCTCAAGGAGCTTATAATCAAATTATAGAAGACAACACACAAAAGAAAGCCAAAAATGTAGGGGGGGGCAGTGATTACACAAAGAGGTCCCAAAAAAGTGTGATGGGGAGAAATGAGGTGACTGTTTTGGGATCCCTTATTAAATGGAGACTTTAGAGCTCATGGTTCTGCCCTTCAATCAAATGGCCCAATGAGATTGGCAGAGGGTACTGATGAGGTGTGAGTATCAAGGCTGATTTGTCTCCAAGGATGATACGATATTTCAGTGATGGGGTTTCTGGGGAATGATGTCAGGATGGAAAAATCCAATCATCTGAAAGCAGTGCAACTGATAGGAAATGAGAGACTAATGGGAAATTACTAATAAAAAGTAGGCACTTTGGAGGATGATGTGAGCAACTGAGGAGTGGGGAGTTAAGGAAAGGTTCTGATAGAAAGTGAAGAAAACAAGGAATCCTGAATCTTTCATGAGCACAGTGATAGCTATTCCCATTGATTAAAAGTAATAATAAGAAATAATCTCTGGCTGATTTATTAAAACAATTGAAGACCAAAGTTGGTTGAAGGCATTAAAAAATAAAACGTTTGAAGTGTGTTTTTTTGTTCTATAAGCAACTTATCTCCTTAAATACTCTGCATTATGTGAGATTCCTTTAGATATGCCACTGGGATGATCTATCAGGAATATGAGTTAGTAAAGAATGTAAGACATCTTTGACCATCATGTCACTCTGTAAGTAGATTGTAGAAATGTCCATTTTACTCATTAGACAAATTGTCTTCCTCAATAAAATTAAACATTTGAGTGACAAGTATGTTCAAAGTTTTGGGAATAGGTCTAAAAAACAAAACTGAATCCATCTCTGCTCTCAAAAGAGTCAGGGGGAAATAACATATATGAAAGTAAATCAATGTGGAAACTTCAAAATAAATTATCTTAAGGAGAGAATTATAATAATTCGGTGGAGGTGATGATTATAAGCTGCTTGAGAGATAGGGTGACAAATGAGGTGTGTGATTTCATAATCCAACAACACAGTTCCATTTTTTATACCAAGACACCTTTTAAGTTGAGAAAGAAAAACTTAACTCACCATAAAATATCTTGTCAACCACTAATGTTTTGGGGAAAAGGAAGCTTCAGATGAAAATCTATTATGAGAATTATTAAGAGAATCTAGCTCACTTAACTCTATGTACTATTTTTCAGAATTTTTTTTTCAGAATTGACTACAGCTGTGGACTATTAGCCTATCTTTACAAATATCTGTCTTTAGTACCATCTATCTAAAATCATCAGCAAGCATTATATTTAATGGGGATAAGCTAGAAGCTCAAACAATAAGATAAGAGATGAAACAAGGATGTCCATTATCACTACAGTTACTCAATATTGTACTGGAAATGTTAACTTTAATAATAAGAGAAGAAAAAAAGAAATCTAAATAATCAGAATAGACAATGAGGAAACAAAGCTATCACTTTTTGTAGATGATATGATGGTATTCTTAGAAAATCCTAGAGAATCAACTAAAAAAACTATTTTAAATAATTAACAACTTTAGCAAAGTTGCAGGATATAAAATAAACCCACAAAAATCACTGACATTTCCATATATTCTTAATTAAGCCCGGCAGTAAAAGATAGAAATAGAAATTCCATGTAAAATAACTGTAGGCAATATAAAACATTTGGTTTACCTGCCAAGAAAAAAACCCAGGAACTATACGAACACAATTTACAAAGCACTGTTCACATAAATTAAGATTTAAATAATTGGAAAAATATCAGTTCCTTGTGAGCAGGCTGAGCTAATATAATAAAGCCACAATTCTACCTATATTAAATTACTTATTCAGTGCTATACCAATCAAAGTACCAAAAATAATTTTATAGAACTAGAAAAAATAAAAACAAAATTTATCTGAAAGAACAAAAGGTCAAGAATTTCGAAGGAATTAAAGGGGGAAAATGTAAAGGGAGCTGGGCTAGCCATACCAGAACTGAAATTATGTTATAAAGCAGCAACCATCAAAACTAGTTGGTACTAGCAAAGAAACAGAATGATGGGTCAGGGGGTTCACAAAGCACAGTAGTCAATGGCTTTAGTTAACTACTGCTTGATAAACCCAAAAATTCCAACTTCTGTCAAAAGAACTGACTATCATACAAAAACTGCTGGGAAAACTAGAAAATAGTAAGGCAGAAATTAGACACAGACCAACATCTTACATTGTATACCAAAATAAGGTCAAAATGTGTACATGATTTTAGATATACAGGGTGATAACATACAGGGTGATAACATAAACAAATTGGGAGAGCAAGGAATAGGTTACCTGTCAGATCAACTGAGAAGGGAATATGATCAAATAAGAAATAGAGAACATTTTAAAATGCAAAATGGATAATTATTATTGCATCAAATTAAAATTTTTGTGTTGCATAAATAAAAGCAGTGTAACCAAGATTAGAAAGAAAGCAGAAAGCTGGGAACAATTTTTACTGCAAGTGTTTCAGATAAAGGCCTCATTTCCAAAGTATAGAGAGAACTGAGTCAAATTTAGAAGAATAAAAGTCATCCCCCATTTCACAAATGGTCAAAGAATATGAACAGACAGTTTTTAGATAAAGAAATTAAAGCTATCTATAGTCATATGAAAAAATGCTCTAAATCTCTAATGTTTAGAGAAATTTAAATCACAACAACTCTGAGGTACCACCTCACACCTATCAGATTAGCAAACATGACAAAATAGGAAAATGATAAATATTGGAGAGCATGTGGGAAAATTGGAACTCTAATGCACTGTTGGTGGAGTTGTAAACTGATTCAACCATTCTATAGAGGAATTTAGAACTGTGGTCAAAGGGCTATAAAACCCTTTGACCCAGAAATACCACTACTAGGTCTGTATCCCAAAGATATCATAAAAAGAAAATTATGCACATGTACAAAAATACTTACAGCAGGTGTTTTTTTGGTGGCCAAGTTAGAAATTGAGGGGATGTCTGTCAACTGGAGAATGACGGAACAAGTTGTGGTATATGTATGTAATGGGATTCTATTGTGCTATAAGAAATGATGAACAGATGGATTTCTGAAAAAAAAACTGAAAAGATTTACATGAAATGAGTGAAATGAGCAGAACTAGGAGACCATTGTACATAGTAACAGCAACATTGTGAGATGACTGACTTTGATAGATTTAGTTCTTCTCAGAAATACAATGATCTATGACAGTTCAAAAGACTCATGATGGAACATGCTATCCACATCCAGAGGAAGAACTATGGAGTCTGAATGCAGATCAAAGCATATTATTTTCTTTATTTTTTTCTTTCTCATGGTTTTTCCCTTTTGTTCTGATTCTTCTTTCACAACATGACTAATGTGAAAACATGCTTAATATCTTTGTACGTGTATCCTATATTCCCATCTTGGAGAGGGTAGAGTGGAAGAAGGGAGAGAGAAAAAATTTGGAACTTAAAATCTTATCAAAGTGAATATTAAAAATTAAAAATAAATTAGAAATAAATAAAAATGAGAAGAAAAATTAAAAACCCAAATAGCAAGCCTTTTTCACCCAAACAATAGATGAAGTGGTCTCTAAGACACAGCACCAAAACTCTCTGCCAGCTTTTCTTCAACACTTTGTCAGAGGGGGTGTCACACCTTAACGTCTTGCAAGAAGAACAATAAGGCTCCATGAAAACTTAATCCCTTTCTGATCACCATTACACTGTACTATCGCATCGAGAAATCACTTAAGGGCATCATAAGGTTATTTGCAGCATTCATTGATTCCTCCTTACATGGGAATTATCTATTGGCCAACTGTAATACAATTATAGATCTTAGTCTATTAATGCTTTTTTGGGAGCTGTATCAAGCATACCACTGCTGAAATGACAGTGGATAGGAACATTCTCAAAACCATTTTATTTCTTATTCTAGATAGTATTAGCCCCTTTCATCATAAATTTTAATTATTAGTGACAAATGTTTCAAGAACTAAAAATCTTAAAAAAAAAAAAGTTGGATCCTGCACTGAGTAATTTTTATCTTGAAGAAGAAAAGATTTAGGGGAATACATTTCTTCTCACTGAATATATGAAACCTTTTCATGTGGAAAAGGGCCTAGATTCGTTCAACTTAGTGACATAGGAGAGAATGAATAGCAATGTATGGACCTTGCAATATGACTGAATTAAACTATCCACAAGAGGAATGGATTGTCTCAAGAGGTTACAGGTCATCTCTCACTGAAAAAAAAGTGGGCCTACTTAACCACTTGTTGGCATTGTTGTGAAATAGAGTTGAGTTTTTCTACATGTTTCATTAAATGGTTTCTGAGGTCCGTCCCATATCTGAGAGTCTGATTTTTTGACCAATTGGGTAGTTGACATTAGGAGTGGTTCAATGTTAATTACATCAAAACAACATCATTATATTTCAGCATTCCCCAGTATTCAAGTAGGCAATTTCAAATGAAGCTATCTAAAATGTCAATTCATTGAAGTACTAGCGAGTATCTTTTACAGTCATGTTGAACTCATTTCAGTGATTTCATCACAATGCAATTTGCTTTAAAATAAGACTTCAGACAGTATTTTTATGTAGATATAGATATATCAATACAGAGAAATTATTTTGAAAGATAAATATGTGTGTGTTTTTCTTTTTGTCATGGAGCATCCATTTATATATACACACACACATATATATATATATATATATATATATACACAAAAAATAAATATTTATATACACACACATATTTGTTTATCTCCCAAAATGATCACAATTGTCATAAAAGAAATAACTTTTTTTCAAAAATGATCTACTGAAGAGTAGTTTTAACTAGTGTTAAATTTATCTATCACCTATCTATGTTATATAAACAATCATTTTATTTTGGCTAGGACATTTAGATATTATATTTATACACACACACACACACACACACACACACACACACACACACACACACACACACATATATATATATATAATCCTTTTATCAATACTATGTAAGAGGACTATTAATAATTTATCAGTCATTCCTAAGGCAAAAAGAAGTCACTTTGTTTACATTTCTTTTGTAAGCATTAAAATAACTCCCGCTTATGTTATTATATATGAGACTTCTCTTTCTGTCTTTGAAATCCTCTGGTTGTAGGTCCAAAAGAAGAATATCAAGGTCAATGACTGCAAACAACTTAAGTTATTGAACTTACATTGTTACTTTTTGGCAGGACAGGAGAGAATGAATGGCCCATTCACAGTTCCTCAGAGTACTTGAATTTTTATATAAGAATGAAAATACAAAAGAGGTCTTATTGTATGTTTGAATAATGCCTTGTAAACGAAGCTTTTCCTGATATTCTTCTCCCACCAAAATATCCTTGGATTTATTTTAAAATTTATTTTTGTGTATGCTGATTTTTATGCTGCCTCTCTAATAGAATGTAAACTCAATGAAGGCAGGAATCTTTCATTTTTGTCCCTTTAGCCCTAGGGCCTAGTATAATGCTTAGTGTCTGAAAGACACTTAATAAATAATTGTTTTTTGATGGGTATCAAAAAACATGTGATTTTAACTTTACTAAATGTCATGGCATAGCTAGTCTATGAGGCCTCTGATTATTTTCAAGCTGGTGCCTTCTTCTTGGGCAGAAGCTCCCTGATAACTGAGACTGATTCATTCTCCTCCAAGTATATGGATTTGAAGTCCTTAAGATGTCATGGAAGAAGTAATATACTTTTATATCTGAATTTAGAAATGCAAAATATTTTCAATAGGATAACAGTATTCAAATCATTCTGCAAATGGAATCTTATTCATGAGGAATAAATATAAGAACAAAAATGAGAACTATTTCACATTCTAGTCTGGGCTCCCTTTTCAATGACTTAAAATCATTTCAGACAGGAAAAATAAGTTAAGCTATGCAAACGTTACAATCTTCTTAGTCATTGTTATTTCTTTGTATTCTTGAATGATGATGTGGAAATGATCTTCTGTAAGGACAGAGCATCATAATATGATAGGAAAAGGGCTGTAAACCTGGGAAGTCCCTCTCCCAAAGACCAACTATTTCAAAATTCTTATTTTGCATGTGAGGAGACAGGTGGTTAGGTGGTTTTCCGAAATTCACACATATAAAAATTCTTTCAGTTGGGATTTGAACCTAGGTCTACTTCCTTGGTAGTCAGTGTTGATTAAATTGTACTACTTTGTCTTCAAATTCATTGATATTTAAACAAATATACAACAATCCTACTCCTAAAACTTCTACAAAAAGCATGGCAGATAAAACCTACAGATTTTCATTTAATGTTTGTCAAAGCATGCCACTTAAAAGATAGACGATGAAATAAAGCCATAGGCAAAAGAAATTCTATTAAAACAGTTCTCATCAGAAATTTAGAGCATTCCAAATATATGATAGTCTTCTCTTTTCAGAAAGATTCTGTGTCATATTTAAACATACACACAGACACACAGACACATAGACGCTGACTTTAGTATCAAGTTTTAGTTTTTCTTTGAGTTGATTAATCAAATATTATTTGTGACTTACCCTCTCTGAGAACAATACATGAAATACTCTTGAGGAGGAAGCAAAAGGATACCTAAAGATTGCTTTCTGTTAACCCTGCTTCTGATCTCTTGGACTTAGCTATCATGCCTCAAGTGCATTCTTGAACTGGAAAATCTCTCTGCTTTCTCCTATTGATGAATTTGTCCCAGGGCCTCCATTTCAGAAAAGGTACCAGTATAACCTTTCTTCATTATTCAATTGTCTCTGAGTCTGATTTGTCAGATTCTACCACCATGCCCTCATTGGGCTCCCTTTCACTTACTTTTTTATACCTTTTTATTCATTATCTTCTCCAGTTAGAATATAAACTCCTTGTGGGTAGGGATTGTTTTAATTTTTGTTCTCTTTGTATCAAAAGGACTTGGCTCAACACAATTGCTTATTAAACATATGTCGGTTGACTAACTGACTGATTCAAGTATCTGAAAGATTATCACATTAAAAAAGGATTTGGTTTATTTGACCCAAAATGGAAGAAGTAGGAACAATGAATGGAAGTAGCAGAAGGTAGATTTGAGCGAGAATAAAAACACTCCTAGTAATTAAAAACTATCCCAAAGAATAATAAGTAGCCTTGGTAGGAGGCAAAGACTCATGAAATGGCGGTGGTCAAAGACTGAATGATGATGATGGATATGGTGTAGAGTGAGTACTTGATCAGATACAGGTTGGAGTAGATGGTCTCATAAGTCATTCCCAACATTGAGATTCTGTAATTCTATCAAAGTAAGAGAAGGTACTAGACAGTCCATCAATTGCTTTGGAGTGTAATGACTGGCCAAAGACAATGATAATTCAATATTCCAACAATCCAAATAAAGTAGGATTCTATTGATGTGGGTCACCCATCTTAAAAAATATTAGTGCAACCTACTTATGTCTGGCCAACCTGTATATTCCATCTCTCTCTCTCTCTCTCTCTCTCTCTCTCTCTCTCTCTTTGTCTTTCATAAGGTGGCTATGGGTAATCTATCAAACATGAAACCATGAAACCAACAATAAGACACGCAATTCATGTGTTGATTATTATTCACATTTTGCCGTATGACCAATATCACTTCTTTTGTCCATCATCCATGACATCCTATACACCAAATCCCTTTTGTAATTCCTTTGTTTTTATTGTTACAACCTCCTCATACTTACCATCAATCTGTTCATTATCCTCAACTAAAATTATTCAGAGTTCACAATGTTCAGTATTGTGAGATGATATAACTGACAGAATATTGATATTAAAAGGTAGACCTCTGTTTCATGAAGAATCTTTGGGGGTCATTAAAATAGCTTTATTTGTTTGTTTTTTTTTAAGGTTTGCAGCTATTTTATTTACAAGTATACATTTAACACAATGAAAGAAACACTGAAATCCAAGTCTAGTTAAGAGTAGTGTAACAATATGTATCATTTTGATGATTACATTATTTTAACCAACAAACTACGCCAAAAAATTAATGCCAATAAAATTCTTGGTCGTAATATTAAGAAATACAATATATAAATTGAAAATATGATTGCTTAAAATTTGAAAATGGAAGGGAAGCCATTTGGACATTAAGTCAGAGTTGAACATAATCTGAAGGGAAGGGGAAAAAAACAGCTCTGACCCAAGGTTAAGAGAAGAAAAAAAGAAGCATAATTTATCTTAAAGACTTAAAGGATAATGGGCAGTTTGCTGCTTCAGGTAGACTATATTCCCAGTGTCCTCAGGTTTTACAGTGGAATTTACATTACTGAGCATGAAAATTTCCCTGTGAATCTGCCCCATCAATTTTTTCTGCCTCCAAAATTACCCTCCTAAAAACATCAACAGCAGTCTGATTTTCTTTAGCAGAAGATTCCAAAAAAGCTGCATTCCAAGATTCTGCTAAAGCTTTCCCTTCTTCATAACTGATAACTTGTCCCGTATGTAGGTCTTTCTTATTCCCAACCAACATAATAGGTATCTGGACTTTCCCCACCATATCCAACAACTTGCCATGGATAACTTTAATCACTTAAAATTTTTGATTGATGTGACTGAGTACACAAGAATCTAACCAGTAATGTCTATGGAGTACCCCTGGGGAAAGATGGAGTACTCATCTTGCCCAGCTGTGTCTACCAGCTGAAGATGACATTCTTGTCCGTTTACTGTGATCAATTTTGTAACTGTGTTTTTGGCTTTTTTTTTTTTGGAGGGCAATTGGGGTTAAGTGACTTGCCCAAGGTCTCAGGCTAGTTTTTATGTAAATATGTTTTCTATGGTTGGATCATAAGAGTCAACAAACTGGCCTTCAACAAATTGAATTGTCAATGAGGATTTCCCCACAGACCGGTACCCCAGGATCGCGATCTTCCGGGACTTGGACTGAGGCATCTTCTCACATTCCTCAGCCCCGGCCCAAACCACATCAACCGCAGCGGCGGGTGGTGCTGAAGATGAAGGTGGCAGCCGTGGCCGGGGAGAGGGACATACAGAGAAGTGGCGGCGACGGCGGGCGGCTGGAGCGGGCTCAAGCTGGGTCTCTCTCTCCCGCGCCTGAGTTTCTCCCCCTCCCCCCCTCATTAAAATAGCTTTGCATTTTACTAAAGTGTATCATAGACCACTTGCAGAATCTTTCACACACCCAGATTTGAGCTCTGTCTCTGATGCACACTAACTGACTAGCTACTGGCACCTCCAGAAAACTTTCTAAGATTACATGTTTGCAGATCAATTAAGGATCTCTCCGTGAATGTATATATACGGACATAAATGCATATGCAGTTCAAAGTAACACATACATTGTCATATGTAATATAGTGATGAGCTGAAATATATTTTTGTTTCCTTTTTCATTCAATTCTTTTTAAATTTTGAGTTTCAAACGTGTTCCCATTCTCCCACCCCTCCCTCACCTCGTCTGAAGGTAAGCAATGTGATTTCAATGACATGGGTGAAATTATGCAAAACATATTTCAGATTAGCTATATTTCAAAAGAGAAAGAAAGTGATAAATCATATAATAATATACAGAGCCCAACATAACATAGTCTGATGCACTGAGGCATATTTTGGTTTCTTAATAGTCATTCATATGTATAATATAGTCGAATATGTAATATAGTCTGATAAGCTGAAACATTGTTCTGTTTGTTTGAATTTTCTTTGTTTCAGAACGAATTTCTGTAATTTCTTTCTTTTTCTTGCAGAATTCTAGATGAAGAAACTCCCTCAACCAGTGTAAAACATTGAGAAGTTAGCTGATTTTGCCAGAGTGGTACATGAAATATGTGAGTGAGGACTTGAAACTTGGGTTTCCTACCTCTAAGCCTACCTCTCTATCTACTCTCTCATGCTTTGCTAAATTGATACATATAGTACAGGGGCTCTTAACCTTGTACCTGTGTGTAAATCAATATTTAAAAAGGGAAAAAATAACAACTTCATTGTGATTTATTTTCTGTGTTTTGCTAGACATTTTTTTTAAAATTGAAAGTATTCTGATATTCACAAAACTGCCAAAGGTGTCCACAACATAAATTTTTTTAAGATTTTCCAAGAGCATAGAGGAGATTAATAAGGGCTGGAGCTTCATAAAAGAGATGGGATGTCTATACATTCAATTCTATGTTTATTAAATAGATGAATTGAGTGAGCTGAGGCATGAAGGTTTTATAAGATTTAGATAGGAGAAGGAAAAAGTAATCATAGATTTAAAGCCAAAAGGGACCCTAGAGTTTGTCTTATCTTAATGCCTTCATTTTACCAATTTTGGAAGCAGGGTCCTTTGAGGTGAATTGTCTAAGGTGATAGCAAAGTGATAGCAAGTGATAGCAAAAACAGTGGGAGATCCTGACACATTCCTTCAGAATCCACTTGTACGAATTATCCACTGCACCACACTGATTCACAAATCAGTCTGACCCCAAGAAATTATTTTTTTTACTTCCCTCTCTCTCTGTGGTCAATAACACATTTGAAATTCTCTTTGAAAAAAAGTGTCATTTTCTTCACCCCAATGACTGTGCTTGTCACTTTATTTTTTTCCATATCTAAAGGTATCCAAAAATCAAAATTGAATTTTTTCCACTTGCTCGACATGAATGTGGAAATGAACTGATTTCTGTTCATTTCACCAGCTAAGACAAAACTGAAAATATTATAGATTAAAAGGTACATGCTGTAAAATACTCAATACAACACTGATGTTGCAACAAGCTAGCACATTTTCCAAATTGTTTCCATTTGAAATCTTTGCTCCATTCGGGTCCTGAAAGAACATTCCATCAAAGGTGTTTGGAGGTTATACATAGTTTTGGAGATCTGTATGACATTTTAGAGGATTTTGTATGAAACCTTTGGGACCTTCTAGATTCTTTTTGCCTTTGAGGTGTTTTGCTTTCAGCTCTGTTTCTAGTCCCCAGAAGCTTAGAAGAGGGAAAGGAGTTGCTCTTTTTTTTCCCTCACAAACCATTTCTTACTCTCTGGCAAGTCAGCATAGAAGGGCTCACATCTGACCTTGGTTTCAAAAAAGAACAAAGTGAAAAAGAAAGTAATGGCAGTGGAAAGTAAGTAAAGGAACCAGGAAGACTCAGAGACCTGAAGACTTATGAGTCAAGGACAAGGAAAATCCCAACATAAATATTGAAAAGAAGGAGTAGGTCTAACTTCTGATATGTCAAACCAAAAATCACTTTAGTTTTTGTAAAGTCAGCTCATAAAAGGATGCAATTTCATATCAAACAATGTATATATAATGTTTAAAATATTGAGAATATGTATCTTTTTCTATGGAGTACATATAGGTTGATGAAAACAAAAATGTGCATATATACAAATTCACATGCACAAACATACATATGTATGCAAATATGCAAATATATAAATAATATGTGCTTGTAGATGCATATCAATCTATCCATGAACTTTGTATATGCATACTTTAACACAAATTATGTATATAGGGCTGTGTGTGTGTGTGTGTGTGTGTGTGTGTGTGTGTGTAGCTGAGTGACTAGTTCAAAGTCACATAAGTAGGCCACCCAAAAGAAATTAGTCTTAGAATCAAATTGTTTGGTCCCTAGGCATAAAATGTGCAGGGTGATTCTGACATGAACTTCCTTCTTTAGGTGTTGAGAGAATAGATGGAGATCGTGACTCTAAATATTATTATAAACATGTATGTTCCTAGTTTCAGATTCAGAGCCAAGAGAAAACATGGAACTTACATTGTATAACCACCACTCTACAGATGACAAAAGTAAGGCCTGAAGAAGTTACTTAACAACATTGAAGTTATCAGTACATGGCCTAGCAAGCATGGCAAACCAGGTCCCGATTAAGAATGCAAGACTTTAACATGTAAGAGAAAATGGGAAAGGGAATCAAGATCAGATGGTTGAAAGCTATGGATAAACCTATGGCAATCAGAATCACTCACCCAAAGCTATTTAAAAGTTCAAACAGAAAGATGTGTTCTTTCCTGGAGCATCTGAATATTGACATCAAGGAACTTGAGGACAAAGATTTCAGGGTCATGACTTTTCAATGTAGAAAATTCTTCCATCTTTCCGTTCCAGGAAAACCCTGGATCAGAGATGTCTCTCAGAGAGATACTAAAGGGTTGATGACGTAGTCTTGGTATTTTAGGATTGATTGTGTTAACCTCAAGAGTTAGATGATCAAATAGAATCCTACAATTTATTGTCTGCCATTATAGTCAACAGAAAAGTGAAGAGCTACAATCCCAAAAACCAGAATGAATCTGAAGAGAGGGGAGATTATTGTTTTCTTGCCTCCTTTTAAAAGTTTTACACGTGTCTTTGATTTTTACATCACAGTCATTTTCAGACCTGTTCCCCTCTACCACAATAAACCAATTGAACTTTCCCCTATAGCAAAGAAGCAGGTTATCCAAGACAATGTGAGCGTGGTTGGTAACATACAATATATTCTCTACTCATTGTCTCTCCCCCCTCTAATCATGATTCTTCATATCCTTGGCTGTCATAATGAATCTAGATTCAGGCACCTTTTATTGTTATTAATTTACATTTTTTATTGTTCTGATTTGTCTTATTGAATTCTGCATTAGTTCATGATAATTAAATCTCAAGTTTCAGTTCTCTCTTCATATTCATGGTTTATAATATCATAATAATATTTCATTACTTTCATTTATCACTTGCTCAATTGTTTCCCAAACGAGGGGCACTCAATTTGTTTCCATTATTTCTGCAACCCAAAACATGTTCCTATGGATATCTTTGTTATATATAGTGCATTTCCTTTTTTTTTAACCTGTTTGGGCTATCTGCCTAAAAGAGAAATTGTTGGGTCTGGAGAGCTGAAAAAAGTAATCATCAGTCAGGAAGCATTAATTACATAATTATGATGTGCTAGGCACTTTATTATGGACTATGAATACAAAGAAAGGCCATAGTAATCCCTGATCTCACGGTGTTGACATTCTCACTGGGCTAATTTGTTTTCCTTTTTTTGAGACTACGAAATGCATATGTATGTATGTATGTATGTATATAGATTAGATATATAGATACATACATACATACATACATACATATATACATAGGTAGATAGATGATAGATAGCCAAATAGATGGGTGCATTTGGGGCCTTTTTAATTATTATTTACCTCCTTTGTGTAAACACCTAGCAGGGGAATATCTAGGACAAAAGTTTCAAGCATTTTAGTCACTTAATTTGTGTATGCCTACAATCCCCCCTCCATTTAACCAATAAACTAAGATATGGACATAGAGGGGAAGTGACTTAGTGGAGATGACACAGGTAGCAAGCAGCAGCTGCATTTGAATTTAATCCTAGGTCTCCTCAAATTGAAGCCAACAGAGTGACTTTACCAAGTTATCAATTTGCTCAATCACCTAAAAGATGGTTGATGGCACTGTCTCTTCTTTGTTATTTGTGTATCTCCTGTGCTTGGCACACAGTGGGTATTTAACACATACTGGTTCATTTGAAGATCCATCAGTAGAGCTGTGTTCAAACATTGCCTTTAACTTTTACTTACTGAGTGAGTGATATTAGGCAAATTCCTTTATCTCCCTGAGTCTTTACTTCCTTCATTGATAAATCATGGACAATAATCCTTGTAAGTGATAATTTACAGTGTGGTTTGAGGGCTAAAATCTCATCATTTATTTAAAAGACATTAAAAACCTAAACTAAATAAATACTAGCAGAATGGAAAGAAGTACAAGTGGAACAAATCAGTCTCCCAAATTCCCTTAAAATTGGCCTCAGATACAATCATTGGGAATGTGTATTTTTAAGATTTCCTTAAGACTACGTTTGGGGGGTGGGGTGGGGAGGGGAATGAAAAAAAAAAAAAAAAGAATGAAAAATACTTCCTGAGCTTTAAGATTTACAGGGATCTCCAAAAAGAGAGGGAAGAAAATGGAAGTGTGATATGTAGAACACAACTGACCAGAAAAGTCACTTCAAATGGATCCCATGATAGTCAAGAATCTTGGCTAGCACTCAACAAAGATGTTACTTTCAGAGATGTCAGTGGCTACTGAAATTCCAATATTACCGGTAAGCAATTTAGGAAGAAAAGACATGAGGATGTAAAGTTATTGTAGTTGAGAGTTCCTCATAGAAGAAAAACCATTAAAATTAAAGCATCATTAAAAAGGAGCAAAGAAGTACATTGTGATCCCTAATGAAGTGAACTCATTAAAGAGCTTTGATAATTTGAACTGAATCTGGGTTGTTGTAAAATTTTATGCTATCTATATAAAAAATAGATTTGTAAGGAACATTAATGATGCCAACAAGATTAAAAGTAAAATGTTTAATTAATTGAGGAATGAAAACATTTTAAGCATGTTAAAAGGCATGCAAACCCTTGGTATTCTAATGTGAAATCCTCATTGACTTGTGACAATAATAACCACTCATTAAAATACTTCTACTTGGTTGTGCTTTCTAAGCTTTTTGTTATTGTTGTTACAATTATGTTTGACTTCATTCTTTTTGTCCCGATTAGCTGACATTTATATATAGCTTTAAGGTTTGCAAAACACTTTAGATATATTTCCTCATCTGAACCTCACGATAGCTTTTTTGTATCTGTTTCACAAGTGGGGAATTTGAGGTGGAAGAGTGAAGTGGATTGGTTATGGTCAGTTTTATGAGTCATTGTTGAAGACAGTTAGGATCTGAACTCAGATATTCCCAACTCTAAGTCTAGCTCTCTATACGTTATATAACACTTTGCTTCTAAAACATTCAGTATTTTTTTCTTAAATATATTGGCCTCTTATTAACTTTATCTATTTGACTAAACTATTATCACCTTTATGGAAGGCAAAGATATTTTATTTCCTTGTGATAGTAATTACAAACATTTGATTAGGTCATGAGGTCTAGGGTTTCCTTAAAAAAAAGTAAGCAAAACTGTCCACAAATAAATTACTTTAAGATGATATTATTCATTCTAAACTCCTGCCTATTTGACAGTTGGGTAAAGTAAAACCAACCAAACAAAACCCTTGAACTTAAAGACTGTTCCAATGGACACCCATTCAAGTGAATATTCAATGGATGTTTGTCTTTTTTTTTTTTAATGATGATTGCACATGTCACTTAATTAGCTAAGAAGTTGTTCATATTCTGGGTGAGTATTCCTTCTTCATTAGTATTTAAAGGAGAATAAAATGTAGGCCAGTACACATAAGCCAGAATTGGAAGTGATTAAAATAAGAAAAATCTCTATTTTCAATTACTGATTTTTTGCCTAATTTTTTGTTATTCTACTTCTTATCATGTGAATTCCATATAATGCATTATAATCAAATATGCCATTTAAAAGAGATTCACATCTCATTAAGCTGCCATTATCTATCCCAATGATTTCTAGGAGGCAAATTACATTTATTTCATCCATTCATAAATGAATTTCAAAGTCTTCTATATTTAAATGAATAAGCTGTTGTTTTTGTGTGTGTGTATGTGATCTAGCCCTTCAAATGGATGTCCATTGTTAAATTATCACAAGTGATTTAATTGTTAACATTAATTTCTAAGATTGTTAACTTTCTCTTATTTACAATATTGCCCTCCCAGAATCAAATAATTATCCCAAAACATTTAAATGATATTTGTCTCCTGAATGAGGGAAAGACTATAATACTACATTGTTATAATGCTATAACATTGGCGTAATAATGTGATATTAAAAAACTCTCCTCCTTTACCATTGTGAAGTTACACGTTTTACTGCTCAGCTAAACAATAGTGTATTGCTTTGTGGTTACTGTTATCTACTATTATTAAGACCTTCCATCTGCAGTCCTCAGTTTCTTCATATGCACAACGATAGTTTAGGTTTATACAGGTTAGGTTCTATAGGTCCTTTCATATCAAAAGCAGTAATATACGATGACTAAAAAATCAAAACTATTTTTTAATTGGAAATATTTTGAAGTAAATGTTGAGGAAAATGCCCATTGTTTGTGGATATTAGGAAGTAACATCAATTCCAGCATTATTAGTGGTTTCCAAACATACAGGCAAGAGAAAATTGAGACTAATTTGATTTTTAAAAGTTACAAGAAGGAATTTGATAGTATTTCCATTAACTTTATTGTAGTGTTATATCTATTTTTGGAGAGGATCATTCATTTCTCAAAACAAATATTATGAATGTAAGAAATATCATATAATGTGGACATACACACACTCAAATGTATATATATATATATATATATATATGTATATATATATATACACACACACACAGAGAATAGAAATCTTCAGTTTGAGGCTCAATCATTTTTTCTTCTATTATATATATATATATAAAA
>CM053591.1:184554509-184591191 GCA_028646515.1 Pseudochirops corinnae
AGCACTCTTGATGAAAAAAAAAACAGAGCTGAACAGAGAAATTTGCCTTTCAAATACAAGAAGCAAGAGAAGCATGAGAAAGTAAACAGTAAAAAGAAATCATAAGGAAATTATTAAAGTTGAATTATTTACATTACTATATGGAAAAATAATTGTAACTCATAAGACTTTTCTCAGTATGAGAATAATTGAAGTATGTATACATACATATATATGTATGTATAGGAGGGCATATGTTTATATAAATATATATGTGAGTGAGGGCATGTGTATGTTCATGTATTCATAGACAGAGGGCACAGGAAGAGTTGAATTTGAAGGGATGATGGCTAAAAAATAAATTAAGAGGTGAGAGAAATTTATTGGGAGGAGAGATGGAGAGATAGATTAGGGTAAATTATGTCATATAAAAGAGGCAAGAGAAAACTATTACAATAGAGGGGAAGAGCAGGAAGTTGAAAGGGACTGGGACAACCTTATTCTCATTGAATTTGGCTTAAGGAGGGAATAAAATACACTTTCCTTTTGGTATTTTACCCTACAGGAAAGAAGGAGGAATGGCATAATGGAGAATGATAGAAAAAAGGGAAGAAGAAAAGGGGAGAGGGTCGTTAGAAGCAGACATTTTTGAAGAGGGAAAAATAAAGTAAAAAGTGTACAGCACAAATACACTCAGGTATTTTATGATGTCTAAGTATTTTACATGGTCTAAAACGATATTGAATATTTCTGACAGTATAGTTTCTCTATTTTTTTCTCAAAGAAGAAAATAGAATAAGTGGGGGGGAATAGAATGGAGGGAAATATAGTTAGTCTTTCACAATATAACTACTATGGAAATGATTTCACTAACTACATATGTACAACCTGTATTGAATTGCTTATCTTCCCAGTGGGAGCAGGTGAGGAGGGAAGAAGGGAAAAAATCTGGAACTCATGGTTGTAAAAACAAATATTTTTTTAAAAATTGTTTTTTACATGCAACTGGGAAATAAGATATACAGGTACTGGGCTTTAGAAATGTTTCTTTCCTTTCTAGAAAGTTGGGGGGGGCAGTGTTAGGGGACTATATAAGAAAGAATAGATTGGGGGAAGTAATAGGCATGCTATTTTGGGGTGGAGTGTAGGGGAAAGATGGGGACAAAAATTTTTAACTCAAAATCTTGTGGAAATGAATGTTGAAAAAAAATAAATATTTAAAAAAAAAAAAGAAAAGAAAAAATGAAGAGGAGAGCTCATGGTTGGGCCCCAAGAAGGACCTGAGGTTTAAGGCATCATTTCCCGTACCTTATGACTACAACTTAATTAAACAATTGCTTATTAAAACAAAATTTTAAAATATGAATAAATAGAAATGAACAAGCAAGGGAGAAAGAACCCAATCACAAATAACTGTTAGAAGGACAGAGAACATCTGAATTTATATTCAGAGGAAGATAATGGAGCTAAAACAAAAATAACAACACTCCTTTTACAATGAGGAATTTTAAATGGTCCCATACACAAAAAGACTTGTTAGAAGAACTTCAAAAGGACTCTAAAAATCAAATAAGAGAGATCTAGGGAAAAAATATGAAAAAAAATAAGAACAATCCAAGAAAATTATTACAGTAAAGTCATTGAACTTGAAACAGAGAATCAAAAACTTATGGAAGAAAACAAATCTTTGAAAACTAGAATCGGGCAAAGGGAAGCTAATGACATTTGAAGACAGCACTTTTGCTATATGGAATACAGCTGTGTTTATGACCAATGATAACACATCCAGCAAATTTAAGTATAATCCTGAATGGGGAAATAATGGACATTTTACAAACTGAAATAAATTCAGTTATTGTTTCTGAACAAAACCCCAGATCTTAAGGGAAATTTTGATATATAACATCCAGGGCAAATATAAGGGGAAGACCAATTACAAGGGACTCAACAATATCAAATAGTTTACTTTGTATATGTGAAAATATTGGCGGTACTCTTATGATGACAGTCTGTGGGTAGTTTAAAAGAAAAATATGGGCTGAGATGAGTATGATGGGGTGATTCTAAAAAAACTGCATTAGGAAAGATAAAATGGAGTAATTATCTCATACAAATGAGGCATAAAAGGAAAAACTGATACAGAAGAAGCTAGTAGGGGAAGGTTGGATAGTGATGGAACCTTACTCTCATCAGGAATCAGTTAAAAAGGGAACAACATAAATATCTAGAAGGATATAAAAATGTTCTAAATTGATAAAGAAGAGGATGAGGAGATAGGGTGGAAGGAAAGGATAAGGGAGGGACTCTCATAGGGGAGGGTAAGATAGAGGATAGAAATCAAGTATAGGAGTGAGGAGGGAGAGGGTAAATAGAGGGAGAATAGTGAGGAAAAATAGGAAGGAGGAAAATACACAATGAGTAATTGTAGCTTAGAGGAATGGAAGAAATTTACCCATAAAACAGAAATGAATAGTAGATTAAAAATTTGAATTGAACAATATATTGCTTTCAGGAAACCATTTAAAAGTGAGAGATACACAGAAAGATAAAATAAAGAGTAGGAGTGGAATTTAGTATGTAAAAAAAGCAGCAATCATTACCCCAAATAAAGTTAAAGTTAAAATAGATTGAATCAGAATTGAAAAATAGAGAAACTGTACTACCTATCAGCAATAGTCAAAATTGTTTTAGATCATTTAAAATACCTGAGTGTATTTCTGCTGCGCACTTTTTACTTTATTTTTTCCCTTCCCTCCCCCAACCACCCTAAAAAGAAAGCTATAGTAAAGCATGGATATGTGTGTGTATGTGTGTGTGTGTGTGTGTGTGTGTGTACAGAGAGATCTATAACATACACAACATAGCAAAAATAGACACAGGGAAATATAGGAGCATAAATAGAAAACACTTTTTATATACATAAAATCAGATCTAAATAACTGAAGTAATATTTCTTGTTCCTGAACAGGTAAAGCCAATATAACTATAAAATGATAATTTTACCTAATTTAGTTATTCTATGTCATCTCAATTAAATTTAGTGAAAGTTATTTTACTGAGTTAAAAAAAAATAATAAAGTTAATTTGGTAGGAAAAAAAGTTCAGGAACTTCAAAGAAACTGAGGGGTGGGGAGAGATGTAAAGGAAGTAGATTCAGCAGTGTCAGACCTTAAACTCTAAGGCAAGAGCATTAGTGAAGTCTAAAAGGGATAATTGTGATTATTTTAAATTAAAATTTTCTTACATAAATAAAACCTATGTAGTCAAGAGTAGAAGGAATGCAGAAAATCAGTGGGGTGGAATTGCATAGACAATTTCTCAGATAGAATGTGATTGAGTTGGAATATTGCTGTGGTGTAGGAAATGATAAGCTGGTTGATTTAGGACAAAAAAAACAAACAAACATGGAGAGACTTGCAATTATGAGGGAAGAGGCTATCTGCCTCCTGAGAAACAAATGATAGGAAGAAATAAGTATAGTATGGTCTTACACACACACACACACACACACACACACACACACACACACACGTCCATGCTTGACCATCCCCTTCTTTATGGTGCTTGGGGGAGGGAAGGGAAAAAAGAAAGTACTAAGTGCACAGTAGAAGACAAAAGAAAGCATACCCGGAAGCAAAGAAAAGCTGGGCAGCTTGGAAAGTGACATATAGTATTTATTACATTCTTGATTATGCTCTGTTCTGCACGTGCCAGTGCTTTTTTTTCTTTTCTTATTTTATTTAAATTTTAAATTAAATTTTAAAAAAATACCAAAAAAGAATGACCCCTCAAGCATCTTGTGCCTATCCCCATTCACTACTCTATGGGAAATCAAAAGTCTTGCATTACCCTCTTTCAAAATTCTTTATAAATCAGGACTGTGTGAGCAGCTGCATGCTTTATTTTCTCTTCACAATATGCAATACAGTCGCTGTGAACATGGAGAGTCAAAATGTAATGAAAACGATTAGAGCATAAAGTGTTTGCTAAATATTTGGTGTTGAAATACTTTCCAAACATCTTCTTTCTAGCTGCCAGCTCACTTACTGCAGTCAAGCATGAGCTAATGATTGATGGCTGAAAACAATTGAGCCACCTCCCATTGTCATGGTTACTTTCCTATCACTTTCACTGATCTTCCAAGGAGTCAGATATTCCTACATTTCTGATCTTGCTAGAAATGTTACACTCTCCAGGGTGTCCTCACATATAACCACCAGTGTACTTTTTTTTTAATGCCATCTAAAGCAGCCCTGAGTGGGAGGGGATATACAAGGCAGATTTTTAGGTTTAAAAAGAAATGAGTTGTGTATTTTCATGTAAATTATTCTCTTCCAGCATGAAGCAAATTGAGGATAATTTTTTAACCAAACTAGTGATTAGCACATGCTATTTCATGCTTTTCTTAATTTCTTAGATGTGATTGGAGTCATGGTAGTTTGTAAAATGATTGTGGACTCCGAAAAAGCTACTAAAAAGCTTCTGAAATTACAATCGGATTCATAATGTATATGTACAAATAATTCACCCTTTGGTTTTTATTGATAGTTACTGCTTTTCTTTTCCTACCTTATTAAACTTGTGTAAAACATATTTTATGTAAAATGCATTAGATGCTATGGGGAAGGTAATAGTAAAAATAAATACAAAACTGAAAATGGTAATAATGAAGTGTAGCGAAGAGCCCAGCATCCTTAGAGTCAGAATATGGGTTCAAATACTTCCTCTCATGCTTACCATATTATAACCATGAGTTAGTCACCTTAAACCTCTGAATTTCATTTAAATTTAGTTTTGAGTTTGAACTTGGGTTTTCTCATCTGTAAAATGAGGGAGTTGGACTAGCAGGTCTCTGGGGTCCTTCTGGCTCTAAATCTTTGATTTCATCAAACTGATAGTTTTATTTGTGCTTCACAAAGAGAATGTGAAATTGATACTACAGGAATGGCATCAGTATTTATCAAATGAAGAAACTGAGGCTTGGAGAACTGTTGTTGTTGTTGTTACATAGAGTAAGGAAGTATCAAAGGCAAGATTTGATCTCAGGTCTTCCGACTCCAATGCAGCAATTTAGTGAAGAGCCAAACACTCTCATAATGAAGATAGGAAGCCCACACAAATCCCTTTTCTTTTGAGAGAAATGTGGAAAGGATGATGTCCTAAAAGCAAGATAGAACTTTGAAAAAAAAAAAAAGAAATCTCAAATGAATGAGTCAATAATGCTTACAGGTGGTGCGATTGGTGGGGGCAAGGGAGCTTTTCTTAGAGTGAGGATTTTCCTGTTATTTTTCCTTGGCCATTAGAAAACTTAAAAAAAAATTATTGACAGGCTAATTCATGACTTCCAATAATAATTTTTGACTTCTGGGTCTTCCTTGACATTTCTCAATTTTAGCTCTATTTTGGATGCTTTTAATTGAATACTATTTGCATAGGTATTCTGGACAGAAACCAGAAAAAAACATATTCAAGGTAAAATTTTCCTCCTTAAATATTAAGTGAGGCTGCAAATTACATAGAACAAAAGGATCAGTTTTTTGAGGATTCTAATTATTATTGGATTTGAGCAGCTATAATGGAACAAAGACAAAGGTAATGGAAGCTTATAAGATATGAAAGATATAAGAATTCAATAAGAGATTTTATGTCTAAGGTAAAAAAGAAAAATGAAATAAACATAGTGGGAGAGGGAACCAAAAGAACTGGGAAATACCTTCACTTGAATTTGCAGATTTGAACTAAGTAGAATTATTTTATTACTTTTTAATCTTTTATTTTTAGTTTTCAACATTCGTTTCCACAAGATTTTGAGTTACAAATTTTCTCCCCATCTTTCCCTACACCCCATCCCAAAATAGCGAGCCTACTGAATACCCCTTCCCCCAATCTGCTCTCTCTCATATCCTCCTTCATGCCCTCCCACACTTTCTTCTAGGGCAAGATGGATTTCTATACCCAAGTACCTGTATATCTGATTTCCCAGTTGCATGTAAAAAACACTTTTTAAAAATCATTTGTTTTTAAAACTTTGATGACCAGATTCTTTCCCTTCTTCCCTCCTTACCCACTCGGAAGAGAAGCAATTCAATATAGGTTGTACATGTGTAGTTACCCAAGTAATTTCCACAGTAGTTATATTGTGAAAGATTAACTATATTTCCCTCTATCCTATCCTGCCTCCCACTTATTCTATTTTCAACTTTCACCCTGTTCCTTTTCAAAAGTGTTTGCTTTTAACTACCCTGTCCCCAAATCTGCCCTCCCATCTATCATCCTCCCCCCCCCTTCTTCCATTCCCCCTTCTTTCCTGTAGGGTAAGATACCCAAAGGAGTGTGTATGTTATTCCAACCTTAAGCCAAATTCAATGAGAGTAAAGTTGATCCATTCCCTTTCACCTTCATGATCTTCCCCTCCATTGTAACAGTTTTCTCTTGCCTTTTTTATATGAGATACTTTACTGTATTCTATCTCTTCCTTTCTTCTTCTCTCATTATGTTCCTCTCACCTCTTAATTTTATTTTTTAGATATCATCCCTTCCTATTCAACTGATCCTAGGCACTCTGTCTATGTGTACATGTACACACATATACACATACTCACATATGTATTTATACAAACCTACGCCCTCCTATACATACACATATATGTATGTATATATATATATATATATATATATATATATACACATGCACACACACACACACACACATACATATATATTCCCTTCAACTATCCTCATATTGAGCAAAGTCTCATAAGTTATAATTATCATTTTTCCATGTAGGAATGTAAACAGTTGTACCAGCAACACAATATTCACAGTACTCATGGTGGCTATGAATATGCTGGTGTAGTTATGAATCATAAAATGTAACAGGCTCTCTACATGGAGGAGAAAACCAAAGCATTTATTCAAATACCAGAAAACCAAGTCCCAAAACCAGAAAGTCACAGTCATTACAGTAACCACAAAGTTGGTACACATACTCTATGCAGTGAACACCCACATGCCTAAGCCTTCAAAGTTAAACAGGCTCCCTCAAGCAAGGATCCTCCTCTCCTCACTCACAGTAGTTTCTCAGCCTCTATGCTACTCGTTCCCAGAAGTCCTGGCTCCTAGCAGTTCTCGTTCCTGGCAGTTCTGGCTGGCTCTCAGTTCTCAACAGCTCTCAGAAGAAGTTCTTCTCATTTCTGCTGAATTCTCTTCTCAGTTCTCAGTTCTGCTCAGTTCCAAGTTCTCAATTCTGTTCTCAGTTCTTCTCTCTCTCCAGCAATAGCAGCTCAGCCTCCATGTTGCTCACTCTGAACAGTTCTGACTTCCCAGCCATTCTGACTCTCTCTAGCTTGGGCTTTGCCTTATATATGGTATTAACTCCTCCCTGTTCCACACCTTCCTATTACATCATCAAGTTCATCCCACTGTGGAATGTTCACAAATTCTGGATCTTTATATTGATACAATCATGAACTTGAAATAAGGTGCTAAGTACCTGTTTTCTTGCCAATACAAGCAAATAGGACCTTCAAATCACATTACTATTACAAAAGTTCAACTTTAATAAGTTCCTTCTGATTTCTTTTTCCTGTTTACCTTCTCATGCTACTCTTGCTTCTTGTATTTGAAAGTCAAATTTTCTCTTCAGCTCTGGTTTTTTCATCAAGAATACTTGAAAGTAGGGCCAGCTAAGTGGCACAGCGAATAGAGCACTGGCCCTGGAGTCAGGAGGACCCGAGTTCAAATCCAGCCTCAGACACTTAACACAAAAAAATTAGCCATATGACCTTGGGCAATTCACTTAACCCCAATTGCCCTGCCTTCCCCCCTCCAAAAAGAAAAACCATACCAAACAAAAAACCAAAATAAACAAACAAAAAAAAAGAATATTTAAAAATCCTCTATTTTATTGAACAACCGTATTTTCCCATGTAGCATTATACTCATTTGCTGAGTAGGTAATTCTTGGTTTTAATCCTAGCTCTTTTGACCTCTGGAATATCATATTCTAAGCCCTGTGATCCCTTAGTATAAAAGCTACAAGATCTTGTGTTATCATGATTAGGTTTCCATAGTACTCAAATTGTTTCTTCCTGACAGCTTGTAATATTGTCTTCTTGCCTTGGGAACTCTGGAATTTGGCTATTATATTCCTAGGAGTTTTCTTTTTGGGATCTTTTTCAAGAGATGATTGGTGAATTCTTTCAATTTCTATTTTGTCCTCTGGTTCTAGAATATCAAGGCAATTTTCCTAGAGACTTTCTTGAGGATGATTTCTAGGCTCTTGTTTTGATAATGACTTTCAGGTAGTCCAATAATTTTTAAAGTATCTGTCCTGGATCTCTCCTTGATCTATTTTCCAGGTCAGTGATTTTTCCAATGTGATATTTCACATTCATTGCCTTCTATTTTTTCATTTGTTTGGATCTGTTTTATAGTATCTTGAATTCTCATAGAGTCATTAGCTTTCATTTGATCTAATTTAATTTTGAAGGAATTATTCTTTTCAGTGAGTTTTTGAAATTTCTTTTCTATCTGGGCAATTCAACTTTTTAAGGCGTTCTTCTCCTCATTGGCTTTTTGGACCTCTTTTGCCATTGGAGTTAGTCTATTTTTTAAAGTGTTATTTCTTCAGTGTATTTTTGGGTTTCCTTTAGCATGCTGTTGATTGACCTTTCATGATCTGGTTGCATCATTCTCATTTCTATTCCCAATTTTTCCTCCACTTCTTTTACTTGATTTTCAAAACAGTTCACATTTTTCTTGGCAGCTTGTGATGCAGGAGTTTTGATTTCATTGTCTTCTTCTCACTCCATGTTTTGTTCCTTTTTGTCCCCCAAAAAAGAATTCTATCATCTTATTGTGCTTCCTCTGTTTGCTCATCTTGCCAGCCAATTACTTGACTTTTGAGCTCCTTGCCATGGTAGATCTCTGCTTCCAGAATGGAGAGAGCTATGTCCCAAATTGCTAGGTTTTTTGAAGTTGTCAGAGGTCTGAGGAAGGTGCCCTCTCTACAGCCACCACAAGCTCTGCCACACTGGCCACTCACCCCAGGACCACCACCCAAGACTGTGACCCAGATCTCAGCATGTCAAAGAAACAGCACTTACCTTGTGAATGGTTGTTTAGTACTCCTACAATCTGCAGGCCATGAGCTATAGAGGCAGCCATGTGGCAGCAGCTGCAACTGCTATACCTCAGCCACCTCTTGCTCCAAGGACAAGAACCAGATCCTGCTCTTCTCCACCCAGTTCCAACAGAGTTCCCTCCTGATCTTTTACTTTCTCTTTAGTGTTTATGGGTTGAGAAGTCTGGAAACCACCACAGCTGCTGGTGATTCACTCTCCTGAAGTCTGCTGTGGCCAGTCTGTGCCAGTAATTGGGGCTGCCCCATGTCTGAGACCCTACAGCTCACACAGGACTGCACTTGGCTCCCTGCCTGGTGTGATATACCCTTTCTGTTGGCCTGCCAGGCTGTCCTCAGAGAGAGATCTATTTCTCTGTCACTTTGTGGGTTCTGTACCTCTCAGATTTGTTTAGAGTCATATTTTACAGGTATTGGATGTGGTTGGTGTAGGAGCTCAGCCAAGTTCCTGTTTTTACTCCACTATCTTGGCTATCCTCAAATTAAGTAGAATTTAAAACATAAGCTCATTGAGGAAAGACTTTGTTTTGTCTTTTCTTTAATAGTGAGAATGATTTTCAAATCAAATTGAAAATCTAAATGTAATTTGTTATCTTTCTGCCCTCCCCACCCCACCCCCACTAAAAGTAAGAGCTGGATTCATTCAAACAGATGAATCATACCAGTGCTGTATCCAACTCTTTAATTTTTGGCTAAGCACATGGGTAATATATACTTTCAAGTACTGTAGACCTTTAGAGAGACAGAAAGAAAGAGAAATCAAATTAAATCTGTGTGTGTGTGTGTGTGTGTGAGAGAGAGAGAGAGAGAGAGAGAGAGAGAGAGAGAGAGAGAGAGAAAGAGATGTTAATAGTTTATAAAGGGTAAACATATAAAAATTTCATCATCTATGATTATATCCAGTTACTATATCAACTGAACTAAAACAGGAATGGCAATTATGTACCATCACCCCACACACAAGTCATTATGTAGGTTATATGATGGGTAGAGCGAAAAAATTGAAATCAAGAAAATCTGTATTCAAATCTTCCCTCAGACATTTAATAGCTATGTGACTATGAACAAATAATTTAACATCGCTAAGGCTCAGTTTCTTCCTTTTTAAAATGAGCATAAATAGCACTCATATTGTGGAGTTGATATAAGGATCAAATGAGAAGGCATATCTAAAGCACTCTGTAAAGCTTCAGGCCATCAATAAAGGCTAGATATCATAATCATTATGACTATTATTAACTGTTTATGACATTATGTTAATGACTAGTGCTGAGAAAATGGATGCCCATTCTGGGGGAAACCAATGAGACAATTCCATTCATATGTGTTGTGATGTGTTGAAGGAGGCTGGTAAATGATAGTTTTCTTTGAGGTGTGGAGAAAATTCAGTGCAAAAAGTTCTTCCTCAGGGCAATTATAGACTACTAGTTAAATATCTTCTGTTCATTGGCATAGTCTCTTGAAAAATCTGTCAATGTGAGGAGAGTTAAATTCTGAGTATTTCTGAAACAGTTTGAAGGAGGAATACTTTTTCTCATTTAAGAATAAAATCCAGAATTTTTTAAAAATTCATTCCATTTTTTAATTTATACAATAACATAAGCATTTCCATAGCATAATATAATTTTTAAACAAACTGATTGCACATGAAATTGGAAATCTATACGACAATATTTCTTTAAGATATATAGCAGCTATTGTGTAAATTTCTTTTTTTTTTCTATTTTTCCTCTTTTTTTTTCTTCTCTCCCTCCTCTACCCTGTACAAGGCCATCATTAGACACATTCGTGTGTGAGTACACGCACTTGTATGTAAAACCATTCTATACATACTTCTGCTTATCAGTTCTTTCTCTGGAAGCAGATTGTGTCTTTCTTCATATGTCCTTTAGAGTTAATTTGGATATTTATAATACACTTGCTCAAAGTTCTTAAAACCATATTGCTGTAACTCTATAAAGTTTTCTCTTGGCTCTGCTCATTTTGCTCTTCATTATTTCATGCAAGTCAACTCATGTTTTTCTAAGATCATTGAGCTTGTCATTTCTTACAGCACAGTACGATTCTATCACAATCATGTACTATGAAATCTAGAATTTTAACTCTGTTTTTTAAGATGGTGCTTTATCCCTCCTCCCCCTTTCTCTCATCTCTCTCTCTGTCTCTTTCTCTCTCTCTCTTTGAGTGTGTGTGTGTGTGTGTGTGTGTGTGTGTGTGTATTGCATGTGTTTATCTAGAGATATCCTGATTATCCTGAATGCAGCACTACCTTTGGAGGCAGTTAGCTGGGGGTTCAACTCCTTCTCCTAAATTTGTAGGGCCTTTGTAGAACAGAAGCCAGAGCTCTGTGTTTCAAATTAGAAAATCTGGGTTGAACCCCAACTCTGTTGCTTGAAAAGGTCACTTTATCTTTGGTGGAACTCAGCTTTATCATTATTTGTAAAATTTAACAGGTTGAAATATTTAAGCATTCTTAATGTCAGTTTACTCATTTACTCATTACAAAATGTTTTTCCCCAGAGTTATTATAAGACTCAAATAAGAGAATATATGAAGAATGTTTTGTAATTTTGCACCTGCATACATTCAGCTGCTATAATTATTGGGATAGACTTAAGACTCTTTAAAAAAACTGTAAAAACTGGTCTTTGTGACATTCTGCTCATGGAAAGTTTTTGTTATTGTAGATTTTTTTTTGACAGGTAGGGTACAAGAGTTAATGAAAATTAATGGTATTTTGAGACTCATTGAAAACTTTGTAGAACTCTAGCTAGCTAGAGGCACATATTATAAAAATCAAAATTGGCAGTCACTGGACTGGAGAACAGTCCAATGATAAAGCACACATAAAGGAAAAGAAACATCAATAGTTATTGATGACAAATAAGGTTTTCCATCAAATTTATGTATCCACCCCAAGAGAGGATCCAAATTGAACTATTATTTTTCAGGCTCTTTCTCACAAAAGGCATGAAATCTTGGATACAATATTTTTTATATATGAGTGATTCTTTATACATTATATCATACATTCATTGGCACAACAATCACAGTCAAGTAAAAAAAAGCTTCTTTTTTTAAATACATTTTCTTTCTTTCTTTTTAAATCCTATCTTTTATTTTTATTTATTTTTTGCTTTATTTTCTTTTTTTGGAGGAGGGAAGGTAGGGCAGTTGGGGTTAAGTGTCTGACCCAAGGTCACATGGCTAGTTTTTGTGTTATGTGTTTGAGGCTGGATTTGAACTCAGGTCCTCCAGATTCCAGGGCCAGTGCTCTATTCACTGCGCCACCTAGCCGCCCCCAGAAAAAGCTTCTTAATAAATATTTGTTGACAACCACTCACCTCTAATTAATATAGTTTATACTTTGCATTACTGCTTTTCTAGTAGTGATACATTTGCATTTATGTTTATGAATATACTATAAATCTCCACTCATTGGCTAACAAGATGACATTATTTTGTATTTGGAAATATCTAAAATATAATCAAAATTTTTTATTTAATTTTTTATAGAAAAACTTTAAGGAAATAATTGGCACATAATAGAAGCTTAATACATACTTTTGCATTGATTTTGCTGCTTAGATCTACAGATCAAAACTAGGAACAACTGTTTCAGTAAAGTAAATTTTGGTTCTATGCATGGAAAACAGGGTACAAAAGTAAAACTTTCCCAAAGTAGAATGAATGGACTGTCTCAGTTGATAGCAAATTTCCCTTCACTGAAGAGAATCAAATTTTAGACAGTTAGGAAATTCAGTGGGGAAAAAAAGTAATCAAACCCTACGTTAGATACTGGTACAACTCACTTAACCTCTGTTTGCCTCAATCTCTTCATCTGTAAAATGAAGATAAATAAGCCGCCTACCTCATGGATTTATTGTGAGATTCAAATGACAATATATTCATGGCACTTTAGAAACCTTAGGGTCATACAATTATAAGCTCTTATTTTATTTTTCCATTACACTTTGGAAGAGTTATGGTATCAAATTACCTGTTTATGTAAACTTTCTGTTTAAAATCTTTTCCCACTTTACCCAAAACAGTTTCATTCACTACAAAAAAGTTGTGAACACTTCACTTTTCATTTGTTACCTTGCCTGATTTCAAATCCATAGAGCAAAGTGTCCCCTCCCAGGATAAGCTTCTACACTCACCACTAAGCTTGTTACTCAAGCCTGATCAACTCTAGTACCTCTTCTCCCCTCTGCTTGCTAGTCTAGAGGGCAGAGTACCAAAATCCTCCCAATGCCCTCCTTTCTAGAGGTCAGAAACTGGATTCTCAGATCATTCCACTTTGCATTTGCTGTCCTATCTGGTTTTAGCTCCATGGAACAAAATATCCCAGGTGTGCCCCCCCCCCCATCCTGTTTCCAGTTTCCTTTTGTGTGGTCTCTCTCCATTAGATTTAAACTCACTATCTTTCTTTTTATTAATTGTATCCCCAGCACCAGTACAGCACTTGATAAGTCCTTGATAAATATTTATTAAATTTGTAAAGTATTAATAAACTATTCCATATGCATTTATTAAGCACTCCTTTCTACAGCAACAGTTAGTGTGGTTTATGGATAAGGGTCCAGACTTGGAGCCAGTAAGACTAGGATCAGGTCCTATCTCTGCCACATACTGAATCTATAACTACATCACTTAACCTCTCAGCAGTTCTAGAAGATCTCAAAAACTAAAAGTTGCCCAGAATGTTTCAATCTACTATTGTGCGGGAAATTTCCTCTAGTTCATCTCTATACTAGTGGAATTCCAGATCAGGTCTTTGACCCATTATAATAAGCTGATACTGTGCTAAGTGCTAGAGACACAAAGGCCTAAGTGAAGCTGTCCTTAATCTTAGGGGACTTATATTTTCATAGTGGAGGTCACTTACATATAGATAAGTATACACAACATATACAAAATGAATACAACATAGCTTTTAAGACTCCTTTCTGCCCTTCATACTCATTTAGAAATTGTTTTGGGAAAGAAAAGAAAGTTTTTTCAGGAATAATAAGAGTAAAATGGGTACCCTCAGAGTAGTGACAGGAAAATACAGAATATGGGGCTTTGTGAAAGAATAAATCACCTAAATATCTGAGACCACATCATTTTCTGGGGGTGATGTGTGCTTCAATCCTCTTGAATTTTTCTCACCTAGGCTCAATGCCACTTTGGGTGTTGCAACTATGGTCTCAAATACTGCCCAGTTGTCCTTGCCCAGATACCCACCTGACCTGAAATGAATTTTTAATTTAACTACCATAAATAAATAATATAATAATAAAATAAATAAATAAATAAATAAATAATGAATAAATAAAATAAATAAAAAATGTATCAGAAAATTACAACTTTCCTCAATCAATAAGGGGCAGTGAGGTAGTATGTACAGTTTTTCCTTCCTCCCTCCTTCTCTCTCTCTCTCTCTCTCTCTCTCTCTCTCCTTTCTTCCTTCCCTCCCTCCCTCTGTCTCTTCCTTCCTCTCCCTCCTCTCTTTTTGTTTCTTTCTCAAAACCCCTTCAAGTTCTCCTCTTTTCTCTCTTTTTCAAAGATGTCACTGTAATCCATTAAAGGAAGGTGACTATAGACCTAACTAAATACATTCCTTTTCATTACTAAAATGAGACTCAATGTTTTCTGTACTTTCTTGCTTTTGAAAAAGCAAAAACAATGACCGTGGGATTCTTTGCAATTATCTTAGTAACAGTTTTAATTGTGTACTCCAACCACTAAACCATTACCAAACAACTCCGGAACTTTGACTGAAAAGAGGAAATTTTAATAGCTGAAGATTCAAGAAATAAATTACAAAATGATTTTTAGAATTCACTAAGTAGGAAATGTTTGTTTTCTCTTGAATAATATTCCATATAGAGTAGGAACAGTGACCCACAAGGGTCCCAACTCACAAATGAAAATGAAATGGGAAACTATAGAGATTGAACATATTCTAAAGCACAATAAATCCATTACATTTCTTATAGCACCTGTCATCATTTTTCCTAAAGTGTAGAGTGAGATTCGCTAACTGGTTTGCTTAAAAAAGAAAGAGAAACATTAAAAAGCAGAAATGGTAGTTGAGGAGATGACAGGAACCATAAACACTGAATGCACCATAAGTTAGCTAAATATCTAAGAAAATATTTGACTCCTAATTTGAGAGTCTTTTACTAGAGAATAATGTAAGTGTACGTGTGTATATGCATGCATATGTATAAGTACTGCATATTTGTGTGCCTACATATGTTCACACACAAATATTTATATTATTTAATATATGCACCTGAGAACACATACAAATATGCATGATTTAAACATGGCAATCATGTAGAACTTCACATATATTATTTCATTTGAATTTTGTTCCAAACCTATGAGATAAGTACTCTAACTCTTCTTGGGTCCATTTCAAAAGTGAAGGAAGTGGGGTTTAGAGAGATTATGAAGTTTTGAAGGTTGTAATGGCTATTAATATTGTAATTTCCTGATTCTCCATCCAGCACTCTATGCACAATGCTAACCTTGCCTTAGAATTCAAGTGCTCTGGATCTGAATTCCATAAAATTATATTGTAAAAATCTTGTAATGATTGTATTTTACTATTATTGGGGTAGTTTTTCGTTGCTTTGTTTTGAAATTCTATGTACCTTAGTTTTGCATTGATACATTATTCTGAGGACATCTACAGGATTCATCAGACTACCAAAGTGGTCTATAACACAAAAATCATATAGTATTGCTGTCTCTGCCTTCCAAAGTCCCTCTCATCTCTATATTTTTATTGCAAGTTATCAGTAGAGATGCTGGAATCTCAATGAGCTGAACTGCCATGGCATTTTATGAATTGGGCTACACTGATAATGCGAGCTCAGTCTATGTTATAGTCCAGTCAGTTCCTTTAATTTCTCTGTCATAATCGTATGTCTTCATCCTCAATGACAAAGGTTTTGGGGAGGAATGAATGACCACTTTTCATATTGGTGTGGACATTTTTCAGAAAGCATCTTCAGTATTTCAGAATCTGTGATGTATTAAGGGCATAGAAAGAAAAATAAAACAATCCCCCTGCCCTTATCAAGGAGCTTGCATATAACTAGGAGATATTACTTATACAAAGACTAGACTTTCTTTAGGAGAAGAATGTTAACAATTGAAGCAATGAGGGGAAATGTCATGAAGATGTAGCAGCTGAGCCAAACATCGAAGAGATGTGGTGGTTCTAATAGGCAGAAGACAGGAGGAAATGTATCAGGGAGAGATATTGTGCAAAAGCATGGAGAAAGGACAAGGAATGTTATGTACAGAGAGCAGTTTGGTTGGAATGGAGATAATATGAAGAGGAGTAAAGTCAGCCAGTCAACAGATATTTAAAAAATGACTATGGGTGTCAAATATAGTGCCAAGCCCTAGAGCTACAAAAAATACAAAATGATAATGTGAAAAGTCTGGCAACTGAGATGGGGTTTTCATGTCAAACAAGGGAGCTTGCATTTTTTCTATAGATTATAAGAAGCCACTAAAGATTCCTGAACAAAGGAATGGCCTGTGTTTTAGTAACACTATTTTGGAAGATATGTTGGTGATTGATTAGAGAATAGAGATATTATAGTAGAGTAACTAATTGGGAGATTATTAAAAACATATAAACAGGATTTGTTGAGTCTGATCTGACATAAGATAAAAGATGAGAGGTGAGATAGTTACCATGGGGTAGAATTGATAAGACTTGACAAATAATGGAATATGATTGAATAAGAGGGAGTGGAATTGATGATGATTCCTAAGTTTAAAATGGGATGACTAAAAATCTGGGGCTAATATTGACAACAATGGGAAAATTAGAGGAGCTGTAGGTTAGGTATTGGGTAAGAAAAAAAAAAGCAGATTCTGTTTTCACTGTGTTGAGATACCTACAGGACATTTAGGTAGAGATAATTTTGAGTCAGCTGAATGGAGAACACAACCAAAACCATGAGAGTTATGATATCAACAAGACACAGAAAATGTGAGAAGAAAAGGGAAAAGGGAACAAGACAGAATTCTGAGGTACATCAAGGAATGTGGTGGAGGGTTTGGGACATGGGTGATCACCTAGCAAATGTGACTGAGAAGTTAAACCATGTAGAAAGAGAGACAAAGTAGAATCTTTTCATGAAAATCCAGTGAAGAGAGAATATCTAGGAGCAAGCAGTTGGCCAATAGTGTTAAAAGATAACATATTAAAGATAATCAAATGTTCTCTCTATTAGGGTTGTTACTTAGCATATAGGCTAGCTGACTGTCACATTATCGTTTAAATTAGTTCTTATTACTGATATATGACTGGGTCTTTACTGAACAAGATTGTATTCCTTTTCATGCGGTGGTGGGGGAGAGGAGCATGTAGGAATATTACAAACAGTTGCATAGCATTCACTGGAAAATCATCTAAAACTTTGTTATGGTGGAATTTCTTAAAGGATTAAACATTAGAAATTTAAGCACATGTTTTATGTTTAATAACACAACCTAAAGTCCACACACTGTTTCCTTCATCCAAGTGAATTGTGACATATTAACAACTGATATAGGGAAAGAGAACTACAAATAAGGAATTAGTTGGAATATGCGGTGAGGTGGATAGACAACATCTGTCTGCATTCAATCCTGCCTCAGATTCTTACTAATAGTGTCACCCAAGAAACGCTACTAATGTCTTCCACCCTCAGTTTCCTCATCTATGAAATGGGGACCATAATGGCACCAAAGTGGTTGACATGATGAATATTAAATACAGAAATATAAGGAAAATTCTGTGAAAACCAGAAAGCAGAATACAAATATTAGCTATCATGTTGCTATTACTACTACTACTACTACTAGTTTACCTGCATGATGCTATTTTAGAAAGTAAAGATTTCCTAAAAGCCTAAATCAAAATACAATTTTAAAAAGTAATGTGTTCATGTTTGTGACTTAATCATTTTAGTTTTATTTTAATGATCTAATGATAGTTTTAAAGTCAATCAATTACATATTCTTCAATCCTTAAAAAAATGTCTTGTCTTGAAGATGATGCTAAGTTCTACAAGGTTATGCCACACTAGTTTAAGCATTAGCATATTCTATCATGCTAAAAGAGGTTTTAGGGACTGATAGACATTTTTGTTGACAAATCGACTCTTTTCTAGTACATTGCCAACCGTGACATTAATGATTTGATCACTGAAATCATCACATCAAGAAAAATAATGAGTAGCCCTCATACCTAGATGCTGTATTCCCCAATACTTCACCAGCAATGCTGATATGGTAGATGAAAGGAGGAAAGCATACTAAGAAACACAGTTTTTAGATCATCAACAATCATTGATTTAATTATTTTCCCTTTAAATGCATGAAGTCCTTGTCCAAATCAATGGGTCATCTTACTACTGGGAAAACAGAAATGTATCCAGGTTGATATCCTCAGTATAAATGAAAGCAGTTTAAAGACATCAAAATGGAATGAAAGAATGACTCACAAGATGTTCCTTTGGAAAAAGAAAGTTTGGGGTAGAGTGCATATTAGATTTAACCTAAATACAAAAAAAAAAATTATTATTTTATAACATGCTTGGTGTCATCATTGCTCGATACTTATAATTAGCATAAGCAAAGACTGTATTTTCCCCACATCCCCTTTCAACAATTGTCATTTTCCTTTGCTCTTATATTAGCCAATCTAATAGGTGTGGAGTGGTACCTCAGAGATGTTTTAATTTACATTTCTCTAACCAATAGTGATTGAGAACATGTTTTCATATGACTAGATTGTTTGGATTTCTTCTTGTGAAAACTGCCTGTTTATATCACTTGATCGTTAATTAATTGGAAAATTAAGTTTCCTCATTAATAAAATTTTAAAAATGGACTAGATGACCTGAGATGCCATCCATCTATCCATTGGTTACTTGTTCTTTCAATTCATGATCCTATGATGAAGTCCAGTCCCTCTTCCACTTGAAAAACATTCACATACATTAAGTCAGTTGTCAGCTCTTCTACAAGTTGTTTCTTCTCCAGGGAGATACACATATAGGTGCAGATACATACATATAAATATGTGTATGTATGTATGTGTATATATGTGTTGTTCATGTATGCACATATAGATATGGATAGATCTATAGGTCCTAAATCTTATTTCCACATGGTATGAACTTGAAGTATCTCAGTAGGTAGTGGTTCACTTCTAGATCTTCTATAATTTGTCATCATTCTTTCAAAACATATGGGGACCTATGGGAGGAACTCACAATGAGAAAGAGGGACCCACAAGGACATTGGTATATGCCCTGGTGAGAAGGCTTCAGGAAATGAAGGAACCTCTAAGATTAGAAGATGAGAAATTGCAACAAAGTCTAGACAATCAAAAACAGATTAGGGAGTGTAATGTTTTGCTGCAGGGTTGATTTAAGGGCCTAGAAATCTTAAAGGTACATAATTAGGATAGATGACAAGGCCCAAGAGTCCTTGGGATGCATAAATAGGTCAGATGATAATTCTAGGGGTCTTTTCTAACTGCTTGCATTTTGGGAGACCTTCTGTGATAGCCTGAGGGCAGAGAGAGGAGCTTAAGAGGGGAAGCTCTGTATAGTAGCATGCTCCTTAGCATTGGTAGCTCTTCTCACTGGCCATTTTTCTGTTTCATTACTTGCTTTTTGAATGCTTGCTTCTGAAGAATTTCACTCATGGAGTTCTCTTAGTGTTGTGAAACATTCATAACTTTTAGAAAAAATATTTCTTCAATTTCTGTGTTTTGTTTGGCAAAATGATCCTATGCTGGCTTCCTGAGCCTACCATTTTCCTCTAGCCTTCATTGATGTTTTGGAACTCTGCTATAGAATGAATGAATCTTTCCTGGCATATAGAACAATTGGTCCTTTCCAAATAGAACTTGCAGTATTTGGAACTGTTACTGTATTTGGATCCAGAGAATATGAGTTTAAATACCTCCTGTGAAATCCACTACCTGGTATGACTTTGGTCAAGTCAATTAACCTGTCTGGGACTCAGTTTCTTTAATCAAATGAGGTTGAACTAGTTAGCCCCTAAGATTCCATCTAGCTCATGATCTCTGACCCAGTAAAATGCACTGTTCATCTAAAGGTTTCATTCTTTGCTAAGACCAAAGGAAAAAAGCATTTCTTATTGATGGTAGGTTTCTTTGTGTGGTATGTTGTGTGTGTATCAGTTTTCAAATTCACGTTCCATTTTCTGTTTCAGTGAATATTGGTCAAAAAAGTCATTCTTACCATGAAGATTAGCCATAGTGTTTTTCATCGAGAAACAAACAAAACAGCAGATTATTCTCCATTTTTGATAGATAACATTATCAGTGGCTCAGTGGCCAGCTTATTATCTCTTTGCTTGGACAAGGATTATCCAAATAATTACTTGGAGAATTCACATTTCACGTTAGTATTTTTCCTGTGGGTCTGTTTTAATTTAGAACTTTTTTTTAAAATTCATAACCACTGATCCTGAATAATCTGTATTTACAAATAAAGTGTCCAATATATCAGTTGACAAATTATGGAGGAAGAATTAGTATACAACACAATAAAGTTCATTGAGAAATACAAATGTGCGGGAAAATTTGTTAGCAGTAGGATGAATCTTAGCCCAAAGGAAGGGAAAGGGAAGAGAATAAACATTTATATGGCACCCACTATGTTTTAGGCAGTGTGCTAAAAATATGTGTCTGTATATGTGTATATGTGTATGTATATATATGTAGACATGTGTATTTGTGTGTGTATGGGGGAGGGGAGGTTTAGTGGGAAATAGAGGTAAAGAGAATGCTTAGGGTCACACAATTAATGTTTAAGGCTAGACTTGAATAGAAGTGTTCCTGGCTTCAGGCCATGTGCATTATCTACCCTGCTATAAGCTTTCTCTAATTTCAGTAAATGGAAGATCACTTAGAAGTGGAAATCTTACCAGTGAGTCAGGAATGTTTCTAAATACATTGGCAGAACACAGATTACTGGTGAGGGCAAAACAGGCAAGATTGGCATGATACGAAGCTGATCAAACACCCATTATAGGATCAATGCTGTTGTGTGTGCTTGGGGTGGGAGAGGGAATAATAATACACTATGGTCTTGAAGAATAATAAATGAACATATGGAAGACCCAGATTATTTTCTCCTGAAATGATGCAATAGGCATAACCAAGGAACCGAATGTGAAATCCTAATGACACAGTGAAATCTGCAAACAAATGGTATATATGCCAGTACATAACTACTGGTCCAAAAAGTTTTCTACCTAATAGACAAGCACAGGACAGAATGGCTGATATTTATATTCACAATTCTTGGCACAGAGTATGTGCTTAATAAACCCTCATTGAAAAACTGATCAGATTATGCTTTGAGGGGCCAATTGGTATCCTTAGATACAAATTCTAGATTTAAGTAAAGTGGTCACCAATGTGATGAAAGAAAGAATCAACTTGTTCCATTTCCCCCAAATTCAACCAACCCCTCACTCAAAAATACCATAAAATCTAACCAGTTCTGTTCTACCAGTACGTAATGCCAAGCAAAAGCAACTTCCAGGGTTTTGCAATACCAGCATAGCAAACTCCATTTATTCAGTGACAGATCAAGGCAAATCATTCACAGAACAGAGAAAATCAAAAGACAGTGTGACTCATTCATTTAGCAAGTAAGTTGTCAATTCAATCCAAGTACTACTCCACCCCTGGACAGTACATTTATTTAGTCATTCAAAGTCTCTCTTCTCAAATGGAGATTAGTTTCCAATCATAAACAAAGTTCATTCATTTAGTCAGTCAAATTCTCTCTTCTCAAATGGAGATTAGATTCACAATCATAAACAAAGTACATTCATTTGGTCAGTCAAAGAGCACAAAAAGTCAAAAGTTTCCCACCCCTGGATCATAACTGAATTACAATACCATCCATTAATGCCGAGCACTTTATCAAAAGGGGCAGGAGAGCACAAGAGGCCATCTATCCTTAAGCTACAATAAGGATAAGATATCATCACAGCATTGAAAACCCAAGGAAAGGTCCTCCCTTCATCTTGACAGGAGGCAAGTTGTCATCAATCTCTGTTACTATGGAGACAAAGCTTAACAAAGCCACAATATACATTGCCAGTGTCCTCATTAATTCACTCTCTGCCTGCAGAAGAGAGTGCAGAACAGTCCTAGAACCCTTGAAAACATCAGCAAGACCCTCTTCCAGGATTTCTGTAAACATACAACAAGAAAATCCTTCTTCAGGGCTTCTGAACCAACAGCAAGGTTCTGGGACCTCTACAACAGCAGCACTGTCCTTCACCAGCTGAGGAAACTGGCAAAACAACATCAAAACAGACAGACAAAATACCAGCATCACAGCCATGCTTCCTCAGTTCTTGGCAGCTGCGGGTGGCAGTTCTCAAAAGTCCTGGCCAGCTCCAACTGGCCCTCAGCAGTCTTTCTCTCAGCAACTCTGACCCCCAGCTCTCTGCTTTTCTCTGCTATTCTCCTCTCTGCTTCCACAATACTGCTCCCCAAAAGTCCTTCTGGCCTCTTCTGCTTGGGCCTTCTCTCTGCTTGGGCTTCTCTCCAAACCCACAGCACCAGCTCTTCCCAGTTCAGCCCTTTCTCTTCAAGTCAACAAGTCCATCCCACAAGTGGGATTCACAAGCTCTGAGTTTTAACACTCAACCAGAAAACCAAGCCAATACAGGGGGATCTTTAAATTCCATTACCATCATATAGTAAAGCTAATTAATAAAGTATTCTAAAGAATCATGCAAAGCATAAAGTGATTGCATTCTTCACTTGTTCTTCTATCTAGACATTGGGGACATTGTTTGAAATGACTATATAAGAAGCTTTGAAGCACCTCTGTTATACCAACATTTGTAGGAGAGATTGGAGCAGCAGTGGTTGGGGAGAACTGAGGTTATATCAGGCCTGAAGAACCAAACTAAAAAAGAATTTACAAGAGTTTAAAGTAGGTTGCACATGTGCATGAATGTGTATGATACGGAAACCAAGAAAGGGAAGAAGAACCCAATTTAATTGATTTCTGTTTCTCCTTGTCCAATATATCAGGAGGAAGCCAAACAAGTGCCATTTTACCACCACTACCTGCCACCCAGACATCTTCTCAATATCCCCACCAACTGGCTTATTCAGACACATACACACACACACACACACACACACACACACACACACACACACGCCTCCATCAGCTCTTGCATCATAATCATTTCACATTGGCAGCTGTTCTTATAAGGGGTATATTGGTCTAGTCTCTATTGAACTACTGACTATTCCCATAAGTTTCAGGAACAAAAAAATGCTACTTCCTGGTCAATAAGTGACTATGTGAGTGTATTTTCTCCATTTGAATATACGTTCCTTGAGAGCAGGTACTGTCTTTGCCTTTGTATTTGGATGTCTAACATTTGCACAGTGTTTGGCACCTAAGAGGTGGTCAATAGATGCCTTTTCATTCATTCACTTATTCATCACTACAGCAAGCATTTAGTCAGCACCTACTGTGTTTCAAGAAATTTATAAGATACTTGGCATAAAGAGACAAAAATCAAAGCAGTCCCTACCCTCAAATTTTCATGTAGATAGAGAGAGAGTCTGTGTAGTCTGTGTGTCTGTGTACACAATCCATATGTATAGACACATACATGTATGCAATACACATGTGTACATACACAAACACATGTGTATTCATATATGCATTGTGCACACATAGATGCATATACTATAGACACGTATGGCTATATACATGTGTGAATGTATGCACATATAATACTATGGACATGCACACACGTGTATATATGTATGAGTATAAATAAATGTGTGTGCCACATAAATCAAGTAACTACCCATTTATTTGGGGGATGGGGAGCACTCTGGGGGGTTGGGTGTAGAATTAAGAAAGGCCAATTGTGTTAGGTGGTACATAAGCTAAGCCTTCAATGGATTCAAAGAGATAAAGGGAGCATTCTGAACTTGGAGAAAATTGTGCAAAATTATGCAGGAAGGCAGGAGATAAAATGTGCCCAGAGAACAGCAGGCAGCACTTTGGCTGGAATGAAGAATTCACAGGGGGTAGTTCTATGAAATCAATCTGGAAAGGAACAATAGTACATTTATTCACTGCAGATTCCATAACAACTCTCTATTCCATCAGAGCCTATGGATTCAAACTATATCTATATTACATTGAATTACCCTTTATTTTTACAATCAGTTAACACAAACAGGAAAAAGCATATCCAACTTGCAACTGGTAGATACCTGAGTTTGCATTTTGTAATAATAAATAAAATATTTATATTGCAATTAAAGGTTTGCAAACTTCTTGACTGCTGCTATGTTATTTGATCCTCAGAAAAATTCAGTGAGGTAAATGCTATCATTATGCCCATTGCAAAGACAGGGAAACTAAAGCTCAGCAGTTCTAAGCGACTTGGATAGGGTCACAGTGTTAGGACTTGAATTCACATCTTCCACATCCCACATCCAGATATCTATCCTTGGTGCCACCCAGTTCATAAGTTGGTTTTATTTTTGCCTGTGTATAATTTAGATGGGGCCTTTGGGCAAGTCACTTAATGTCTATGGGCCTCAGTTTCCTTGTTTGTAAAAAGGTGGATAAATACTATAATGTTTAATTCCTATGTTTTTTGAAGCTCACAGGAGATGATTGATATCAAAGTACTTTGTAAACCTTAATATAAACCACAATGTTGAGAAAAACTTGGAATTTGATAGTTCTTTCCTTCTCAGCTCTATGATGACCCAGAGTTCTCATCAATATAGGAAATGAAGAGTCAATTGACCCATAAACTTTTGATGAAGAAACAAATGACAACAATCATACCCTAGGAAATGTCAGAAAGTCATTCTGCTCAACCGAGCACGGCATGGGGAATCAAATACAGTGACTGAAACAAAACACAAAGATGGTGGAAAAGAAAGTCCAGGAACCAGAAAGAAAATACAGAAAATGAATTGACAGTGAGAAATAAAGGTGATGCAAATTTTCAAATAAAGTTATATAAAAATTGGAGAGGATGGATGTTTGGGAATCTGTAAAAGTACATGAGAGACATACTCAGAGAAAAACCAAAAGTAGGAGAGGCGGAGACATGCAATGGCAGAGATAAAAATCAAGAAACACTAAAAGAGATCACAGCTAGCATGTATATAAGGCTTTAAGTTTCCAAATTGGTTTTGTTCTAGCTATATAATTCCATTTGATACATTGCTATTATATGAGGATTGATAACTACATATATTTTTTTCAGTTTACAAAACCAGCAAGAATCAATGTTCTGTGTATTTGTCTAAGTTCAGTAACTTGCACAGAGTTTATGATAATTTCATTAAGTAAACAAATTAATATTATGATAAGATTGGTTCATCTCCAGAGACAAGCCTCTTCAACAGATGTAAGCACTAAAATCTTTACTTTCTAATAAAAATAGGCAGACACACAGAAAAAAAGAGTATTTAGACCTGAGGAGAATGTGTTAAATGAAGATGCATTAGAATGGTTTATAAAAACAGAGAAATTTAAATGACTCATTGGTACAAAATCCTATTGAATAGATAATAAAGCAACAGAATAAGATAACATTTAAGCTTACCAAGTGGAGGAAGGGCCAGCATAGGGACCAATGAGCTACTTCAGTATTAATAACTTCCCTATTAAGGGTCTGCTGTAGTGATGAGCTAGAGCATTTATGGAAGGAAAAGGTTGAACACTGTTGCAGAGGCCACTTCATAAATTTGTGTATACCTGGCTATGTACTGAGTAAGGATCAAAACCAACTCATTCTGTAAGCATTTAGAAGGAAATAGTTACATGGTTTGTGTGTGAGAGGAGTTATTTTCCTCACATAGGCATCTTTCCATTCAGGTCCTTAGAGTATCAGCTGGTGAGAAGACAATCAGAGAACCAACAAGATGTACCTTATTTCCTGAGATGTGTTCCATAAATATGATTCGTTCCTTTGTTGGTGGTAGCAAGTTAATTTATTTTCTATTAAGGAATGTTTGTGAAGAGAGAACCACTCACAGCGGCATTTTATACATTGTGATTTTTCCAAGTTATTCTGCTAAATACTCTATTTGAGAGCCTAGATATAACATTTTCACAAACATCATTGAAATGATTCCTCATTTCCCTGGCACTCTGGAGAATTTGGTGTAGATTGCTCACAGCCTTCTGGAGCATCTGAATGAGTTCTGACCTCTGAGTAGGAGGATAGAGTCCTAGCAAATTCCCTGTCCTTGTCACTATTGCTTCTCATCCAGGAACATAAGGTATGACCTTTTCAGCACCTTCCACAAGTCAAGTTTTCATTTTCCTATATGTACCCAGGACAATACCTGGAAAATAGTAAATGATTAATTAACATTTGTCAATTAAAAGAACCTGGGACTACCCTGGAATAAAATCGATGGACCTTTTCCTCCTCATCTGTGATACTTACCCGCCAGATCCATGACCCCCTTCTTAGATGGAAGTCAGTTTACTCTGTTTTGTAACTGCATCAAAACTAAACTGTCCTGATCAGTGAATAAAAGGGTACAAACTCAAAAAACCACTCTATCTACCCTGTCCAGACTAGACTTCACGTGTTAGCCAGTCTCAAACACTAGGCTATCAGGTCCTATCAGGACATTTTCTCATCTCTGTGCTCTCACATACTGCCTGTCTTGGCTTTCTGAGTTTTGATATAACTCCAGTAATCAAATCCACTACCATCATGACTGGAAAAGGTATGGCATTGGTTGTCCTAGGACTCCACTCACAAGCCTTATGAATCTCTACACCAAAACTCCCTTCCCTGGGCACCATTTCGTCACTTGTGTTGTCTCTATTCCTTAAGGGTGGGATCTCTTTTTTTTTTATTATCTTGTTTGTTATCTTTTACCCAGTGGATACTAGTCCCTTAATAAATTCCTCTTTTTCATTCACTGTCCCAAAGATAATAAGTGATAATCAAGATCCAGTTATTCTTAGTCTAAGTGTGATATTCTTCTGACTATATCACCCTATGCCATAGGAAGATTAATTAAAAGACAGAAGGATATTCAACTTGGAAATTAGATTAATTAAGGGGGAAAATGAGTCTCATTCATGCACTTGAAGAATTGTCATATGAAAGAAGGGGGAAAAGTATGACCCATGGCCCTTTGTAAGGCTCCAGTCAACTTCTATAAGGTTCTTTCCATTTGCTATCTGCATTTTCTGATTTAAACAAAGGGATCAAAGAAAAATAGTCCTCTATAATATGTAGACTCTTAGACTATGAACCCTCTAGAATATGAATGCGTATCAGTGTATATAAAAATCTAATTCCCCAGAACATGAACTATAGAGAGACCACCGCTGGATGGTTTGTAAAGTGCCCAAGAGAAGTGAGTCTCAGCATGCAAGCCTTGTTCATTTTTGTATTCCATTAATTTTAATGGCTACTTTATTAGAACGAGCACTGGATATAACATTAAAAAGAATTATCTTCATAATTATAAATAGCTATTAGAACTAGAAAGAGCAGCCAATTACTTTAACTATAGAACTGGGGTTTCCTATTGGCAGTAATAAAAACATTGTTTTAAGTCCAAAGTGGTAGGGTTTAAAGGCCTTATTTTGCATTCCCTCACCTTCTAAAATATAGATAAATAAGCAGAAAATAAATAAAAATGCCTACATTAGTTTGAATGGTTCACTACACTTCAACATCTAAATGCTATTGACTCTGTGTAATATAGATTTTCAAGACAATTAGAACCGTGACACCTTTTCCAAGGCATGGAAGTTCTTTTAACATAAAGAATTAATTGCACTTCTGATATGTTATTATCCAGTTTTCCTTTATGTTACCTAATATTAACTTCTACTGAAGAAAGCAGTTTTGTGCTTTGTGTGTGGTGGTATCTGGTCCACATTTTACATCATATGAATTAATGTTGGCGTAAATGACGGAGATCTGCTTTCAGAGTCAGACAGACCTGTGTTCAAGTCTTACATATGACGCATGCTATCTGTGGGGCTGCCTCTGGTACTTACTATTTACTTCCCTGGGTCTGTTTCCTCATTTATAAAATGAAGGGCTGTAGAACAATATGCTTGACTTTTTTCCATACTGGGGCTGATCTTATCTTATGATTGAAGGACAAATCACTTTACCTGTCTCAACTACTACCAAACTACTCCTCAAGTTACTAGCAAGATAATAATTTGTCCCATTGGAAAGTTTCCCGGCTAGGGATCCCTTACACCAATAAAATCACAAAACTTGAACTGGGTGTTGTGGAGGGGAAACAGTTCTTGGGAGGAGTGAATTTAAGGGGGGGGAGGTATTCCAGGTGGTAAATACACATTTCCTGCACTAGACAAGATACTTCGCCTACTTTTAATACTTTTATCTCTTGAAATGGAAATTTCTATATGTGAGTGGGATGGAAGGGTTAGTTTGTAAGGGATACTTGGGGACCAAGAATTGGGAATAGAAGAGGAACATATCATGTCAATATCTGTCCATCAATGAAGTGAAATTCAATCCCCATTCAGATTTGCATCTGGGTGGCTGGTGGGGACAGTTGCCTAAAATTTGAATTATGTTTATGGAGTAATGACAGTATTGAAAGAAGCTATCTTCAATTAATTATAATGTTCTAATCTATCAGTTTAAATTCATGTTATGCACTCCAGGGTTTCCTTAAAACGTCAGATTTTAAATTTGTTAATTTTAACTGTTAGAGCTGACCTAATATTTTTACTGGGTTTTCTTAAAGGGAACTCAATGTTCACCATGTATTCCATGCTATACTGACTTTGGTTGATGGGACAATATCTTAGAATGGAAAGTTTGTCTCTCACTGGCTACCATGGTTGCTAATATTATTCATAGAAAAAATATTTTATCTGAACTTCTCTGATACTTTTTGCAGAACAAGATGCTTAATTTGTATGTGTTAGCATTGAACAAATGATCTGGACATTTATATTTTCTAGCCTACATTTTAGCAATCTGTCTAATTGGTCATTGCTTTACTCAAGAGGTTCCTGACTGGTCAGAAGCTGTTGAAATATTTTCCTGTTTTAGTCATGAAAAACATTGGGGGAAAAAGAAAACAAACACCAGGAAATCTCAACACTTTTGCTTAACAGTTTATTTTTTGTTATTTATTCATTTGTTTCTTCTTATTTATCCTGGGTGACGAGGAAGAAAGTAGGGGATATGTGAAATCTTTGATAGCCCAGAAGATAATTCATAATCTTGTTTTTAATGTCAGAACATAACCTGATTTAGATTTGCAAAAGTTCTCTGGAAAGACTTAAAGGGATGGCATAGCCAATGTGTTCAAATCACTTCCTGGGCCACATACAGGGTGGGCAGAGCCCTGGCAACAATCCTGGCTATTATTTCACCCTGAGGGGGAGTAGAAATGAGGGTGACTAAGCAGCTTACAGAACCTTCGAGTAAGTCCTTCATGGTGTCTTCAACAAGTAGCCCTGAATGACATTGTAAACTTTTTTTTTTTCAATTATTTTGATAATAACACGTAAGCACACAAGCAGGAAGGAAAGATTGCACTTTTCCAGTTGTAGGCAAAAGAGCCAAAAAACACCATATTTTCCTATGAAATTGCTAGGAGCTGCAGTGATTGGGTAGCTCACTATGTCAATTAAGTCATAGTAAAATACTAGGCATATATTTATAAATAAAAGGTTTTGAGTTCTTCAAAAAATTTGTCTGTGTCTTCATCTTTTGCCATCGATGTTAGATATTTTAGATACTTTAAGGATGATCTTTTTGTAAATTCTTTTTTTTTGTCAGAACTGAAATATGACATGGCTAAATGTTCCATGAAATATTTCTTGTTTCTTGTGGACACAACATAAAACAAGTCCACCAACTCTCTAATTTGATCCTATAAAGGAGATATGTAAGAAGTTCCATTTAACTACAACATTCTCCTATCTCTTGTTTATATTTATAGTGAGAATGCCAGCATAATCGTGATTCATTACTCAAGTATGTCGACTCATTGGTCAGTGAACAAGTAACAAAAGTAAGGGTAATGTTTATAGAAGCTCTAAACTGTATGTTATTCTCAGCTCCTTCATCCCCCTTCTCAACCACTCTGCCTCCATTACTGTAAAAGTGTATGAAGGCCATGAGTAGAAAAGGGGCCACTTCAGACTGAAGACTGTTTCCTATTTTTCTTTGGTCTCTGAGTAGTCATGGCCAAAACTTTCCTTACTGAGTGGTCACAAGACTGTCTATACCTAGTGATTGTTCTTGGAACGAAACACAGTCTTTGGCCACAACCATTCTTGCAGTCTTTCCATCTTCCATTCTAAGTAGAATTTCCTTATGCTGATATTCCTCTGGCATAACTTCTTCAAAAAATTGTTTATTGAGTTGTTTGTTTACTTTTAGTTTACAAGATTCAGTTCCACAATCCCTTGAGTTTCAAATTCTCCCCTCCCTCCCCACCATATCCTCCCTCCCATGACAGCATGCAATCATGTATAGGATCTGCAAGTAATTTCACATTAGACATTAGTCTAGTTGTATAGAAAGGTTACAACCATTGGAATGAACAATGGGAAAGAGGAAACAAAACCAAACATAGAAAAGAAAGAGAGCATGTAGTTTGCTTCAGTCTCCATTTAAACTCCATTCTTTCTAGACCTTTCTCTGAATGTAGACATCTCCTTCCATCCTGAGTCTTTTAGAGTTGTCTTATAACCTTGTGTTGCTGAGAAGAGTCTAGTTTATCAAAATTGGTCATCACACATATGTTGGGTCTATCATTGTGTACAAATTTCTCCTGGTTCTGCTCTTCTCACTTAGCATCAGTTCGTATAAGCCTCTCCAGGTAAATATGAATACCGTCTTCTCCCCATTTCTTATAGCACAATGGTATTCCATTACATTCATATACCACAACTTGTTTAGCCATTCCCCAATTGATGGACATCCCCTTAACTTCCAATTTTTTGTCTGGCATAACTTTTAAGAAGGTGAGCTTATGTCTCTGCCACAAAGGAGTATCAAGACAGACCTGTTATGGAGGGGCAGAGAAAACACCAACAACATTAGAATTGATCAGCTCTGCTTTCACTCAATCATTTTTTAAATAATTTCCATCTTACCCAAGCAATGGTCCTTCACATCCCTTCTCTGAAAATCCTCTTTTTCCCCCTCAACACAGCTTTTTGGTTATTTTATTTCAATCATTTCAGTCATGCCCAACCCTCCATCACCTCATTTTCAGTTTTCTTTGCAAAGGTAATGGGATGATTTGTTATTTCTTTCTGCAGTGGATCCATTTTGTCAAAAAAAATCAGAGGCTGAGTGACTTGTTCAGCATCACACAGCTAGGAAGTGTCTGAGGTTGAATTTGAATTCTGTTCTCACGACTCCAGGCTGTGCTCTATGCACTGAGCAACCAGATGCCTATAACTCAACAAAACTACAGCAAAACAAACTTCCCAACGAAAAGCAGAATTTTTTTATTGGCTTAGCATTCAATCAACAGGGTAGCTAAGTGGCACAATGGATAGAATAGGGGCCCTGGAGTCAGGAAGACTTATCTTCATGAGTTCAAATCTGGTTTCAGACACTTCCTAGCTATGTGACCCTGAGCAAGTCACTTAAACCTGTTTGACTCTTTCTCATCTACAGTATGAGCAGGAGAAGGAAATGTCCAACCACCCCAGTGCCTTTGCCAAGAAAACCCCAAATGGGGACATGGAGAGTCAGACATGACTGAAGCAACTCGACGATAACAAATGCAACCAATCAAGAAATATTAATTAAGTACCTACTGTGTATCAGACACATTCCTTACTAACCTCCACTCATTCTGAGCTGTAACAGTAATAACACTATTTTTCAAGAACTATGCCAAATTTTGTATTCATCTTGTATTTTTTTTCCTTCCATCCCTCTTCTATAGATATCTTTATAACATTTAAATTGCCTTTCCCTGTAGAATTTTAACTCATGGTATCCTAATTATCCCTTTGAAATCTTTCCTTCCAAAACTTAGAGTGCATATCAGATTTTGCCTATCTTTCCTTTCCTTTTCCTGAATTCTAAGAGGAAATACACACTTACCCCTAAGGTTTTAGACTGTGGAAAATATAAAGTATAATGGAAAGGAAATTAAATTTTATTTTCTCTAAAGACCTAGTTTAATATCATCCTGAAATATCAAACATTTTTAATCATCAAGTACGAGAAGCGTTTCAAAACAACTCTCCCTTACTTCTTACTAGCAACTTTTCCCTCTGCCCAAACCTTTTAGGTTATTTGTCAAATTCTTTTTAAAACTAAAATAGCTCTTTCAAAACTTTGACTATTTATTCTGAGTCTTCTCAATAGTGAGAAAAGTTCAACAGAATTCACTCAAATGTTTGTTTAGGAAGCATCTTGAAAGCAATAGTCATGACATTTCAGCTAAACGATATTTTTAAGAACACAGAACTTACAATCTGGCACTACATTAGATAATGATCTGGTTCTTTATTAGATAAGATAAAATAGGAAGTACTGCTTTTCAAGAAATTCTGTCATCAAGTACTATAGTAACTTTTTGATGCGCTCAAATAAACTCAGTTCAACACATCTCAACATCTATTGTGTGCAAGATTTCATAATGATCTTCCAAAATGTTATCATTAATATTTTATGTACCATACATAGTATTATGTAGGGATTATGCCTTTCTTAGCAGAATATTCCTTGTGTTAGTCAATTGCCAACTGCTTTGTTTTGAATCATTTCAGAGAATACCATCTGCACTTTTCTTAGTTTTATATTTCAGTGTACTACTGATAATTATTATAATTATTTTTTTACAGTTTTTATATTCATCCTGTAAGTGAAACATGCATTGACTTAATGTAAAATGTAAAATGCTGTTGATGAGTATACTTAGTGTAAGACAGGGGTGGAAAGTGATAATTGCTTAGCATTGTGTCTCCTCTGCTCTAATGGGTATAGCATTTTGTTTCATTCAGTTAGGGTTCCACAACTTCTGACATGGGCATACCAGAAGTAATACAGAAGGCTTCACCAGTTTGCAATGAATAGATATAATACAAACTCTAATTTGACGATCCATGAAAACGAGAGTTATCTCACATAATCTTTGCCATCAGATCTCCTACTCTTCTGACATCAAGCTTCTAATACAGTGTTCTTTGCATATAGTTGGCACCTAATGACATTTTTTTGAATGAATGGCCAAAAGACGAATCAATCAATAAGTAAACATTTATTAAACATGTACTATGTTATCAGTCTATACTAAACTGTACTAGGGATACAAAAAGAGGCAAAAGACAGTCCCTGGCCTCAAGGAGCTCACAGTGTAATAAGGCAGATGACAAACGAATATATATGAACAAGCTATGTCCAGGGTCAATTGGGAATGATTAACAGAGGAAAGATACTAGAATGAAGAGAAATTGAGAGAAATTTTATCTGGGAGCTAAAGGAAGCTGGGAAGCCAATAAGGAGAGAGGAAGAATCAGAGCATTCCTGGTATGAGGGAGAGCCAGAAAAAAAAATGCCTAGAGGTAAGAGATGGAGTGTCTTGTTCACTGAATAATAAAGAGGTCCATGTCTTTGGATCAATGAGTATATTCTAAGGAGTAAGATGGAAAGGTAGGAGACCAGCAGATTTCTTCCCATTCAGAAGAGATTCCATCAATGTAAAGGGGAAAAGACTATTGTCCTCTGTAATCCACTCACCACTGAATAGCTTTTCAAGGAGTTGAAGACACTTACAATGTGGTACATGATAATATCCTCTTTCCAAGGCTAAAAACTCCCAATCTACACAGCCTCTCCTCACAGAACACTGACTTACTCTCCTTTGCTGTCCTGATCTCTTTGTTTTAGACATTATCCAACTTGTATCATCCTTTCTAATGGAAAACGTGAAATCTATAACTGAATGTAGATTAGTGGATGTAGTCTGAGTAGGGCAGAGAATTGTGGAACTAACATAATTAATGTCCTTTGTCCCAGATTCTATGACTTTCTAAGTCAAGTCTAATGTCATATTCGCTTTTTTGATAGACATGCCATGCAGTTGATTCATGTTATGCTTGCCAACCATTAAATTCATCCTTTGTTTTGATAAAATATGATGACAAATTCACAAGATTAAAACTATGTCAACCAATTCATCAAGGGAGGAGAGAAAAATAATCTGCTTATTTTTTGAATTTATATTATTTTAGATTCAATTAATCAATGAAAATCTATCAGAGATTGAAAGTTCTCATATAAATGACAGATATAGTCAAATAATATTAGTTTTAATCCTGTCTCTGCTATTTATACCTCTGTGACCTTATGTAAGAAATGTAACCTTTCTGACTCAATTTCCTCATCTGTCAAATGAAAGGATATAAATACATGGCCTCTATTTTTCCTTGCAATTTATATATCACAGTGCTGAGAAGGTAGGCTTATGGAGCCTGAGCGAAAAAGAGAGTCCTGTAGCTAACTTGTGAGGTTTATTCAACAAAAAAACACAAAAAAACCCCATTGATTCTGAAAGCTTTGTTCTGGAGTGTGAATTATCTATTTTATCTTTCTCCCACTCAGAAATACCACTAATAGGCATATACATCAAGGAGATCAGAAAAAAGAACATAAGAAGCCATATGTTCAGAAATATTTACAGCAGATTTTTTTGTGATGGTAGAAAAATGAAAGGGCAGGGTATGCCTGTGATTTGGACACTGACTGAAGAAATTATGATATATGAATGTAACAATACTATTGTATTACAAGAAATGATGAGAGAACCAGTTTCACAAAAACCTGGGAATACTGAAAAATAGAAAAGTAAGCAGAAACAGGTGAATGACACATACAATAACATTGTAAAGGCACAAACATGGGAAAAAATTAAGAATTTTGATCTATGCAATGACCAATCACAATTCCAAAAAGCCAAATATGAAGCATGCTATCACATTCCTGACAAGGAGGGAATGGATTAGAGCTGAAGAATCACATACACATAAACATACACATACACACACACAAATAGATGTATGTATGTACATATATATATATATATGTATATATGCATGTGTTCTTAAGCACACCTATACACACCTAAGAACATCTATATATTTTTTGTATGTGTGCATGATGCATGCATTTGAATCATTATATGCATATGTATACTTGCATGTATGCATACATTTGTATATTTCACCATGGCCCTTTTGGAAATTTATTTTGCTTCCTTTTTTTTTTTTTTTAATTTGCATCATTTGCGGATCTCTCCTTTCCATAACAGGGTTTTGCATACACTCATAGTTTGCCTATCTTACCAAGTCAAGTCACTTTTATTAATCAAGAAAAAACAGTGAGTTAAACTATCATTAACTGTGAGGAAAATGAAGTTTTCAGGATACATTATTCAGATTAGATCTCCACATTCGTCTAGTCACTAAATGACTATAGTACAGGTAAACACATAGTAAGCATTCTGGCACAAGTGTCCTGGCACTCTAGGTCATACTTGTCTCTCTAATCTAGACTTCCAAAATAATTCATTTTACAGAGTCTAGAGGCATCAAAAGAATGTATTTTGTTTAATAAAAAACCTTTAAGAGATCAAATTCCTAGAAACTTGGCCAATTAAATCCAAATATATAGATTCCATGGCATTTTTATTCTGATTAAAGATGCAAAGGATCTAGGTTTCATCTAGAGCACATAACTATTTAAAAGGAAAACTAAAGGTATCACGTAGATGATTTCCCCCCAAGGCACCATATAGACATCACAAAGACATCAGATAAAGTATTTGTCAAAAGATGGAGGCAGCAGGTGATATACTGTGTTGCTTAGATGACTGAGTTATGACTGGGTTACTTAGATGAATGACAAAATCTTTAACCCAATAGTCATTATGGATTCAGATATGATTAATCAGCAAATGTTACATTGCAAAAGGATTTGAGACAAAAGACACACTATCCTTTCACAGTGTGTCTCTCCTTTTTTTACTTTCAGGAAATTGCATGAAGAAATAAACAGAAAACCTTTCAGTGATTGTTGGCAGGTTTCGAGAGTTTGGTACAATTGCCTACTAATGTGTTTGCTTTCTGGGTGGTTTGTTATTAACTAGCTACTATAATTGCTATAGAATTACTGCATTTGCTACTTAAAATGAAATGTTTCTTAGCTTTAACATCTGAAAATGACAAAATCATGCTTTGCATTTGTAAAATGATTTCCGTCAATGATTGCTCACTCTGATCACTTAATATTCTTACTTTAAAATTTGATAACTATTTACATATACAATGTATGCATACATATATGTGTATATACACCCTCTGTATGAGATTTCATGATTGTTTTAATATATGAGGCCTCCATAGGTAGTTCTTCCTCTTCTTCTTCTTCTTCTTCTTCTTCTTCTTCTTCTTCTTCTTCTTCTTCTTCTTCTTCTTCTTCTTCTTCTTCTTC
>CM053591.1:184591691-184611518 GCA_028646515.1 Pseudochirops corinnae
TATTTTGATTTTCTGTGAATGTTTTGCTCTGATTTGTTATTGAATAAGTCGAATTCGCTATGCTATATAAACAGAACCTTGAAAGCTGTTCACAGCAGCAATCCTCTGGAAAGCTGCTAGTACTTGGCTTTATACCATTCCCCTCCCAGGCATACATTAGTGGATTGGCAAGTCCCCTTCTGTTCTAAAGCCATAATTCTGCATATCTATCTATCTATCTATCTATCTATCTATCTATCTATCTATCTCTCTATGTGTTATTAAATACAAGAAAGGGATCTTTGTATTATCTTTTTATAACCCCATGCAAAAAGTAGAATGTGTGCTACGATATTAAGGGTTAATGATGCAGACAGAAGTTTTATATGACTTGTCAGCATGCGTGATATAAGATGCTTTTCAAATAAAAGTAAATTATAGACAAATTTGGGCCATCTTCAAGTGCAAAACTGCCGTCCACACCCTGATATTTTGCTCTCAAGCCTATTAGACAACTTTGTACACCAATGTTCCAACTGACATCTTCATGTCCCTTGAACTCTCTGGAGAGTATGTGCCATAATGAGAAAACCTGTATGTCTCTTAAATTTTTGCGTTTTCATTTTCTTCATCTCCTAAATCTCGCTATTTCCCATCACCATTTCAAGACTTTCTCTCAGCAACCTCTCCTCCACTGATGTCCGATTCATCCAAATTTATCACTCAATAAAGATTCTGATAGCTATTATCAACCAAGTCCAAGGATATTTCCCTCCTTATTCAAGTTCTATACCTGGCTAATAATTTATCTAAATACCACAACTCTTACCCTCATATTAAGAGATTTGATTATGCATAATAGTATTCCCTCAGATATTCATCTTCCCACTTAACCTATGCAATTCTCACCATTTCTTCCTCTGCTCTACCCCAGCAATAGACAGGAACAATTGTAACTTGGATTCTCCCACCAGTCCCAAGTATTCTACTTTTGTGTTCTTGAATTCCAAATCCCTCTATCTGATAGTTGTTTTGAGGATTCTATCACAGCATCATTTTATTTCCCCTGCTTGATAATTTCTAATCTTGGTCTTCCCTTTCAGCCTGACTTCCATGCTCTCTGTTGCTCAGGTCATCGCTAGATATAATAACTGACTGGTTAGACTGTTGGTCCTCTACTATCTGTGTCACTTGGTGAATTGTTTGAACTTTCCTCTCTTCTACACAGGCATAAATTAATCTCTCATCTTTTTTTTTTTCTTTTTGACCATTTCTTCACAAAACTCAGCTTTGGATTACTCTGACCATCCTCCACCTCATTCATATTTGAATGCTGCAGAACAAAGCTAGAGTAAATCCTAAAATTGAGTTGATTAGATCCAATATCAATTTATATCTCATAATCTAAGTTGGACATTTGGTTCCTTGTTGAAGAAGAGAAATCATTTTATATATCTCCAATCAATTTACTAGCCATTCACCTATATAGCTATTCCAAATCATTTCATCCTTCCTCAAGCCTTTTCTGGAATATTCCCAACTGAATAACAACTCATATTCCATTGTGAAAAACAAACAAGCAAACAAAAATATTTATTGTGAGCTCCCTTTTCCTCTCCTCTTCATCTCTCATCACTTATATGTCTTCCCTTAATATCTTCCCCATCCCTTTCTCACATTAAGATACTGCCCTTTTCCTTACAAAAGTAAATATCTCTATGTGCACCTTTGATCCTGTCTCATGCTGTCTTCTTTAAGGTTATTGCTTCTTACATCCTCACTCTTTCACTAATCTTCTTTTTTTTCCCAATCTTTTCATAAATTTTCTGCTACCTGAACACCTGCATGTAGTCTCTTTTAAACTAAGGTCTTGCTTTATCCTACAATTCTTGCTAGCTCTTGTCCTATGTCTTGCCTTACTTTCTCAGCTAAACTTTATGAGAAAGCTTTCTGCTCAAAAGCATCCATTTCTATGCCCTCACATGATTCTATACTCTCTGCAATATTGCTTCTGCTCTCATCTTTCAACTGAAAGTACCTTTCCCACAGTTTTCAATAATCTCTTTTTTGGACAAATCTAATGTCCTCTTTTCAATTTTCATTCTTCTTGAACTGTCTACAATCTGTGACACCATCATTGTCTTCACCTCATCTGACCATGTCATTTCCCTGCCCAATAAATTCCAGTAACTTCATATTATCTCCAAGATAATATATAAAATCATCTCTTTACAACTTGGAATCTTCTGTCTTTTCCAGTCTTGTTACATTATACTACCTTCCCTATATTCTAAAAGCTTGCCCCTTGCCTTCTTGTGTTTCCTCATATTTGACACTCTACCTCTTAATTCCATATTTGCTTACTTTTTGTCCCCCATACTTAGACAATTCTCTCTTTATCTCTGCCTCTTGCCTTTCCGAGCTCCCTTCAAGTTTCAGTTAAACCACCATCTTCTGAAAAAAAACAAACTAGCAAACAAAAGAAAAAACAACATAATTTTCTCCTTATTCTTCAAGCCTTTCCAGAGATTACCTCCAAATTATCCTTTTGTATGGACATAGTTCTTTACACATTTTCTCTCTTGTCAAAATGTGAGCTCTGAGAGAAGAAACTGTTTTTAACTTTCATCATATCACCATTGCTTAGCACAGTACCTGGAACTTAAGTGCTTTAAAAATGCTTGACATGATTATGCTCTCTATATTTTGTGTTGTTCTCCCCATGACAATGCTCACCCCAGGCTCTCCTCCTACCTCTCTGACTCTTCCTCCTCAACCTCCTTCAGTGGATCTTCTTCAAGACAAACACAATGTGTGCCTTCTTTTCAATTCCCTCTATATTATCTTGCACGGTAATCTCATTGGCTGCCTTGGGTTCTCTCTCTCCATCTTTCCCACCCCTGTGTGTCTGTCTCTCTCTGTCTGTTTCTCTCTCCTCCTGATCTCCTTGAATGTGAATATGCATATATATATATATATATATATATATATATATGTATATGTATATGTATATATATGTATACATGTGTTATATTCATATACATAGATATACATATACAGACATGTCTATATATATATACATGTGTATGTGTGCGTGTGTTTGTGTATACACACATGCACATATTCAAATTATTCCAAGATTTGTGTAACCATTCCTAACATATTCCAGCCTCAAATTACCAACTGTGATTTGGACATCTCAATGTCCAAAATTGAAGTGAAGCATCTCAAAACCTCCCAAAACAGTCTATAGTCTCCTCCCTCTCTACCCCTCTCAAAGCCCTTTCTTTCCAACTCCCCTCTTCCCATCAAAGGCACTGCCATGCTTCTGATCACCTGGCTTGCAGCCTTAATCACAGTCATCCCCATACCTAATCTGTTGACAAGTCTTGTTGGTATTTTGGCAATGATGGCATTTTTGTGCCTTTGCTTCTCTTACACAACTCCCGGCTGATGGAGGCCTTCATTTCCTCATGCCTAGGCTATTGCAATGATCATGTTGGCCTATTTGCCCTATCTCTTCTCTCCTGTAAGCCATGCTCCACACGTCTTCTAAATTGAGCACTTGATCCTCTTCTCCATCAAAGTCCAGGAATATCCTACTACATCTCAGATAAAAAAAGTGATATTCTGGCACTTAAACTGCTTCACAGCTTGTACCCCTCCTACCCTTACAGAATCTTTCTCCTCTTCCACATATTCCATGACACAACTTTGGCCTTTTCTCTGTTCTTTGCTTATGACCCTCCATCTCTGGACTACATGCTTTTTCATTGCCTGTCCCCCATCCATGGAATGCTCTCTCTCCTTAACCCCCCTGCCCCTGCCGCCTTAATGTTCTTCTCTTCAAGAAACAACTCCATTCATACCTTCTGCAAAAGGCCTGTATTAGCCTCTCTGCTTTTAGTGTCTTCCCCCTGAGACTATTTTCCATTTACATTCTCTTTGTCACTCACATAGAGTTTTTCCATGTTGTTTCCCCAACTAAAATATGACTTCCTAAAGGGAGACACCATATTTTTGCTTTCTTTTATATCCTCAGTGTTTAACAACAGGGCCTGATACACATTAAGCATTTAATAAATGATTGCTGATTGACTTCTTGGCATGTTAAAAATTCCTGTTTCACATGAAATGATCCCTGCTACATTGGTACTTTTTGAATCAGTGATTCAGCAATCAGTTTATGATTCAAAGAGATTAGTAAAAGCAGAAAGAAATTATGGATTAAAATGCAATAAAATAAAATTTATATACATATATATACACTATATATATATATATATAACCAAATGCAGGGGTGGAGAGGAAGGAGGAAAAAAACCTTTTGCCATATCAAAATTTATTCAAAAAACATTTAAGTTCACATCAAGTACTATACTAAGTAATGGGCATACAAAAAAAGTTAAAATTATTCCTTACCCATAAATAGCTCACATTCTAGAGCAGCGGTTCTCAACCTGTGGGTTCTGTTCAATTTGTAACAATGAAAATACATCCTGCCTATCAGATATTTACGTTACTATTCATAACAGTAGCAAAATTACAGTAATGAAGTAGCAATGAAAATAATTTTATGCTTGGGGGTCACCACAACATGAGTAGCTGTATTAAAGGGTTGTGGCATTAGGAAGGTTGAGAACCACTGTTCTGGAGGAAAAGAAAACATGTAAATAACTAACTACATTCAAGATCTATACAGAATAAAGGAGAGTTAATCGCAGAGCAAAAGTCAAAAGCTTTAAAGGGAAGACAAAGTTGAACAAATTGTGATACGTGAAAATAACAAAACATTGTTGTCCCATAAGCTTACATGCAAAAATCCGAAGCAATATGGGGGAAAACTTTACAGAATGATGGAAAATAACCCCAATAATGTCTGAGAAATAAAATAATGAAGGGACACCTCCCTACAATAGGATACGTTTTGCTTGGATTCAGAGGAGCTGCATTTGAACCTACCTCCGCCACATTCTAGCTGTGGGACTTTGAGTAAGTAAAGACAATTAAAAGTGATAGAGTGACTACCTTCTACCAGGTACAATATTTAGCCCTGGGTATTCAAAGAAAGGCATAAAAACTAGTCCCCACTGTCCCAGAGCTTACAGCCCAATGTTCATTTATTTGTAATTGTAGGGAAAAATGAAGAAGTTGTAGGAGAATGATCCCCAAGGCGCATTTTAGCTCTAAATTTACCGTGAGGGAAAATTAAGATACCTGATAAGAAAACTTAAGTGAAAAAGGTAGAAAAATGAACATCTACCAAATTATAGAAATTAAAATTAAATGTATTCTTCCTTTCTGACAAAAAATAGTAAACTACAAAAGAAGCAAGGACATGTGAAATTCACTTTTTTCATAGAAAATGCATGTTTATGTTTTTATTCTGAGATGTCTTCTGTGTTAAAGTAAAATGTACATTAGATAGATAAAGATATATGTGTGTGTATGCATTTATAGAGACATGTATATGTATATATGTATGTATATATGTATACACACACATACTCACACACATACATACCTATTTACAGAGAGAGATGGGAAAAGAAAGATAAGAAATTGAGCTTCCTTATATATAATTTATATAAAGCAGATATATTGTCTCATATCAACCTACCTGAAAGCTAAGTGGCACAGTGGATAGAGTGTTAGGCCCGCAGTCAGAAAGAGTCATATTTCTGAGTTCAAGTCTGGCCTCAAAGACTTACGAGTTCTGTGACCCTGGGCAAGCCACTAAACCCTATTTGTCTCAGTTTCTTCATCTGCAAAATGAGCAGAGGAGAAGGAAATGACAAACCACAAACAAAAGGAGAAGGAAATGACAAACCACACAAACCGGTGTCTTTGCCAAGAGTATTCCATTTGGGGTCATGAAGAGTCAGAGAAGACTGAAAAAATAAACACACACAATAATTACATGACAATTTTGTTGTATATCTTAAAGCAATAGAAGTTGTGCATAGTAGGTTTGCAGTTTCATATGCAATCATCTTTTTATTGCATTATGTTAAGAAAAGGTTTGTTTTATTCCGTATTTTAAAATGAAATAAACTTTAAGGATAAACACATACCTATATAAATGCATATGCATATATTATGAGGAGTCAAACGTGTATGCATATGTACTTTAATGTAAAGGCCTTCATACCATGGGCTGTTTCACTCTTGATTTCATGTCAGCATCACCTAGCAGAGTGCTGGTACATATTAGGTACTTTGGTAAGACGAAAGGAAATATATACAATAAAGGAAATATACTTTGATTTCATCAGTATGGGGACTCCTAATGGTAGAGTCTGCCTTTATCAATATTGAACAATGACATTTGGTCATTTTCAGTTTTAGTAGGTTCCTTGGACACTGGAAACTTAAATCACTTTCCCATGATCACACAGGCAGTACGTATGAGAAGCTAAACTAAACCCAGGTTCTCTTGGATCTAAGCTTGACTCTCCATTATACTTCACAGCTTCTACTAAAGAAAGGAAGGCACCAAGATCATAATTATCAAAGAAAGGTAATTTTGGAAGGAAGACTGCAGAGTTAGATCTTGTCTAGTCACTAGAGGAGGAGACAATTTGGACCCAAATCAGGTTGAGCCCCAGAGAAATGTATATGGGGTCAATAGAAGAGTTTGCAGATCTCTTTTGACTGAGAACCTAGAGGCTCCCAGGCTAGTCAGAGATGCTTCTGTAGGCCCGCTTAGAGCTCTTAGATAGCTAACAGAAAGGGATTAGCTTGAGGAAAGTGATTTGCTTGGTAAATGATTTTAGTAGACATAGCAGTACAAACTTTTATTGTTTCTTCTTAGCAGAGGAATGCTTGGGGAACAGGAGAAACGACTATCACAAATAAAAGCTATGGTGATGTTAATAGGGGATAGTATTATTTTATTTCTTTTAGTTTCTTTCATACTGTTTGGGGAATAGCAAACTTTATTTCCTGGGAAGTCACCACGTATTTCTGTTCTAAATGCTGCAAGGCTTTATGAGCAATAGAAGGCTTTTAAAGCTCAGCTCTCAGGGATACTAAAATGTATTTATTTAAAGAAGGTATGCTTACAGACCCTGGGAGCTTATACCTGATAAAGGTAATACAAAACCATCCGAGGTTTGGATTCCCCATAGAGAAGTAACTTGAAGAAAATTTAAATATTACTTGAGGAACTATCATCTTATCTCACTTATAAGGAGTTTTGAAAGTGTTCGGTGATATGATGTGATATATAAAATCTTAGCCAAGATAAAAACTTGCTTGATATCAATTCACAAAATGACAGAACTTCAAGAAACCTGGGGAACTTGACTTGTCCATTTCTTCCCTTTTAGGCAGCATCATACTTGAAATTTGTAAAAGAGCATTCATATTTTCAAAAGTCTCCTTGGATTGTTTAATCCAGTGTTTAATGGTTTCAAAATATTGGATCTTTCCAACAACCTGTACCATTATTTTACTTTATTTTCATTGTGCTGTCCTCAGTTGTTTTTTTTGTTTTGTTTTGTTTTGTTTTGTCCTATCGTCAGTCTTTCAAAGGACTCATGAATTTCTAGAAGTACTTTGCTTTGGGAGTTTTATGAGTTCCTTATTTCTGAGAATTTTCAAGAAAATTACTTGTTGATGAAATTTAAATGAATGAATGATTTTAAAAACACATTTGTGTACCAAGCACAGTTGTAGGCACTGGATACAAAGACAAAAGAGAGATAGTAAATGATTTCAAGAAACTTGCATCTAATATTAAAGAAAGGACATATGTGAAAGTGATTGGCATAAAAAGTGTTTTCTTCCATAGAGTCATGAGTATTCTGAATAATACTATGTGACGTTTGATTAGTATGGGTTTTTTTTGTTTGTTCTTTGGAGAAGGAAAGGCAGGGGAATTGGGGTTAAGTGACTTGCACAAGGTCGCTAGTGTTAAGAGTCTGAGGCTGGATTTAAACTCAGGTCCTCTTGATTCCAGGGTTGGTTCTCTATTCACTGTGCCACCTAGCCACAATTGATTAGTATGTTTTTGTAATAATATAACAATATTGATTTGATAGCTAGTTGAAAGATAAGAGGCAGAATTATGGTAAGTGGGAAGTTACTACTGGCTAGGATAGATATCATGGCCAATCAGGCCCCTGTTCCCCGGTATAGATCCAGTGGCTAGAAAATCTGTTAAATACAATCCAAAGAGACCTTTGAAAATATGAACGTTCATCTATAGTCTTGATGTTTCAAATTAAATTGTCATATTGGACAGGAAAATGTCTTTCAGCATGATTGAGCTGGATAGCTACCAAGGTCCCTTCTGATCCTGAAATTCCATCACTTTGTGAACACTTGTCAAATCACCTCTCATCCTTCTGCTCTCCAGAATACATAATCCCCATCTTCTCATTCTTATTTCCTGGAACTAATTTATTTCCAATTAATCGGCTTTATTCTCCCTTTAATAAAACAAGTCCATTGTCATTCTTGAAGACAGAATAGGACACACATTCAACTTTAATCTAATTTACACCAAGAATAATACAACATATGCTGATTTCCCAGTTCTGCTATTGGCTCCTCAGACTTTACCACCATGCTGTAATTGCCTTTTCAACTTGAAAGTTTCATCTTCCCTTGTAGCCTTCTCCATCTGAAAAGAAAATCTACATCCCTGTGGTATGCTTTTCCAATTGATGAGAGGTCCAGGGAAGTCATCCTTCATTTCTCTCCTGGCTCTGCTTCTGACTCTCCGGGCTTCAACCCCATACCACACCAGATCTCCAAACATATATATTTCTTTCACCCCTGACTCATTCTTTGCAGATGTCTTTTATGTGTTGTCTTCCCCATTAGAATATAAATATCTCGATGACAGGGCATGTCTTTCTTGTGATTTATATTTGTATCCCCAGGGCTTAGAAAGAGATTGCCACATGGTAAACATATAACTGTTTTGACTTATTTCTTCTAAATTTTATATATTTATGTATCTTGTGAAAAAAATGGTTTGGTTCATGGATACTAGTTTGGTTTCAAAGGTCATGCAAAAGTGCTCTAGAGAAGGCCCTTGTGCAGAGGACTGGAAGTCTGAGGGAGGACTCGACTGGACACCATTGTAATAGATAGGTAAAGAAGGATCGGTGAGCTAGTTCAACACTCAGCTACTGCATTTACCTAGTTTGTCTATGAGCACATTGTGTAATATAGTAACTGATGTCATTGTTCAAGTCAATGTAAATTGTTCCTGTCACTTCTCCTCCACTTAATAGACCTGTCGGTCTGACAGGAAAGCAGTCTCTTGATGTCTGACAAGACTATTCTTTTTAAATAGAGCTGTGATAGTTGCTTATTCACCAGAGACTTTTCTCCTTTCCAGGTGTTTGTCACTTCCTTGTGCCTATTATCTCCAATTGTCTTTTAACTTCCACAGAAGTCAAAGTCAAAGAGTCTGCAAGTGCTATGGTGTAAGTTAGGCTTTCTATATATTAATTTCAGTTCAGTTTCCTAAGCCTTTATTGAGTACTTACAAATTCCCAGACCTTATATCAGGCCTGTGAATCCAGCAACAAAAAAATTAAATATTCACTGCCTTCAAAGACATTTCATTCTACTGGATGTCATTGGACAGAACACTTCGAATACAAAGTTTTATTCCTGACTCCAACCTTTAAATTGCCCAGGTCTTCTTATTGGTTCTCAGTCACCTACTCTTAAGTTTTTCTTGTATCCTCCATCACTCATTGTATCCTATTTCCTCCTGGTCTCCTCCATACCAGTAACTAATTTGAAGAACTCTTTTTTTGTATTCTTTTTGACTTAAAACCCTTCATACATTGCAGGTTTTAGACTATTCTACTTAACCAAGCACAATTTTGGTTTTCCCACTTCTGTACTTTGAATTTTCCTTCCCTTCTTTCCCCTCCCTCCCCTTTTTTTCCTTTCCGTTCTCTTCTCTTCTATTCCCTTCCTTTTCTTTTTTTTTCTTTTTCAGGAATATACTTTTCTTCGATTGCATCCATTCAATCTCTACCATTCTTCAAGGTCCAAGCCAAAGGTACCTTAGTCCACACTGAACAATCCCTTATGACAAAGAACAGCAAGTAGGCAAAGATAACTAACAGTGAAAGATTGTTGTACATTGTACACTATATTCTGTTGTAATAATCCTCTACCTCTAGGTCACGGCATAGGAAATATGTCTGGTTGTCTTTTCTCCAAGCCCTCCTTTTTTTTTTCTCATGAAGCTTTTGCTGATTACTAACTCCATGACCTCTCCCCTGAGCTAGAAATAATCTTTCTTTATCCTGAATTCCCATAAAAAGGTTTTTATCTCTCCTACACCTTTTTCATGCTATCTTGTATTACCATTATTGCTCTGTCTCTTAACTCTTCTATTAGCCTACAAGATCATTAGATATAGAAATCACATCCTTTCTCTCTTTAATTCTTCCCTCAGTATCTAGAAGTACCTTGACATAATAGGCACATGGTAAATATTTGTTAAATGAGTGAAATCAAATAGAATCACTGAATCACTCAACATTTATTATGTCTGATTATTTTATTCAAGCAGAATTTGTTTCCATTCCAATATCTTCTACTTCATACCTTATACTATGATTCAGTTTTTTCCTTCTATTTTATTGTGAGAAGACAGGAAATTTTCCATCTTCCATCTTCTCAGATGCCTTATTGTTCAACAGAAGAAACCCCTGGTTCTAGATGCTTCTCATCTCATTACTCAGGAACCATTTCATTCCGAGCTCACTGGTAAATCATCTGTTCACAAACCTAGCAAACTGAGCTAGATTTAGAAAGGCTCACTATCAGGGTGGCAGTAAGAGTGATGAATTTTTCAGCCAGAGTAACTCTGGAAGACTGTCTTCAGAGTTGTGCAGAGAAATTTCACTAAACACTAAGGAGGAAAGATCAACACCAATAGAGTCACAGATTCCCCAAGTGTTGATGTAGCAAATTTCAGGTCTTAATTCTGGACTTTCTTTCAGACTCTCCCTAGAACTCACTTCTCTCAAACAAGAGAATTAGTCTTAGGTTGTAAGTTAGGAAATATAAAAGAAATTTGAAAATTTTCATCATAAGGGTTCAACCAATTAAAGGTCTGTCAAAGAGAATGGCTTTCTACTCTAGTGGACCACAGAATGTTGGAAAAAAAAAATCCCTCAGATAGCCCTTAATTTATAATTCAAGACTAATTTACAACCTGCCTCATTTGGAATAAATGTCAATGAGACCTAATTTCCTGGTGATTAAAGGAATGACAAAAGATCATTGTGTTTTGGTCTCCACAAGTTGTGGAGAACAGTTAATCAACGACTTTATATTAAGTTCTGTGTTGGTCAGCATATTAATTGCTGTTGAATCAAATATATAAGAAAAAAAAAGAAAAGAAAGGAAGGGAAGAGAAGAAAAGGGGAGGGAAAGAGAAAAGAGGGGATAGAAAGAAGAAAAGAAAACAAAAGGAAAGAATTGCAAAATATTTACATTGTCTAAGCAGCTAGTCTGAATTAGGATGGTCTAAAGTAGGTTATGCAAGGTGGATGTCATGTAAACAGAAGTTAGAGCATGGTAAGGCCAACAGATTGAACTGGCAGACCTATAACTACAATGGAGAAATTTGGTCTTGCCTCAAGACACCAAAATCTAAGACAGGACAAATATCAACATATTCACTCCTTCAATGAAATAGGAAAAACAAAAAAAAACAAAAAAAAACAAACCCTACTTCCTAAGTAATATATAATTAGTAACCAAACAAAACCAAAACCCTTCTAATGCCCACCATTTTTAGGAAAAACCATGATGGAGCTGATTCCATTCTCAATTGTCTAAATTTGTATTAATTACTGCTTGCATTATTTTTCAACTAACAATACCATTACTGGGAAGAAACTGAGTAGGCTTCCAGTCCTATTTCCTCATTTTGGCAACAAAAGTCATTTTTGCAACACACACACACACACACACACGCCACAAAAGTAAAGAAAGTTCAAAAAGTAAGCTTCAATCTATACTCACAGTTCATGAGTTTTCTCTCTGGAAGTAGAAAAAATTTTTTTCTTTTTATCATGAGTCCTTTGGGACTGTCTTTAATCATTCACAATTTATTATTATTATTAATTATTATTATTTTAAATCCACTCTGCCACACCCTAAAATGTTCTCTCATTTTGCTGTTTGGCCTCAGTCTAACATATATTATGTTCTCACATCTACACCTACCTCCCAAAGTAATCTGCTCTTTCCTAAACTCCAAGTTATCTAATCTAGGAAAAGCAACTCTTCTTTGTTGGTAAGAAAAAATACAAAGTTATATGTATATGCATATATACACACATACATATATATATATATATATATATATATATTCTATATACATATGAATTATATGTATAAGTTGTATATTGTATGTACATATATATATGTAGATATATATAGATATATATAGATATATATATGATATGTATATACCTTTCATAACATGTCCATGCTCAACATTGGTCAGCTTTCTATTATTATCACCAACAAAAATAGTTCCAGGTACTTTACAGTTTTTGAGTCTTGTCTTCTTTATGACCATATATTTGTAGATGATGGCCAGAAGCTGAGCATGGCAAGAAAATGCTGTGATAGAGTTCTGGGGTCATGTATTAACAAATTGAGTGTTACTTGATGTACTTTTCTAGAATAGCCCACCCATCTGGCTTGAAAATAAATAGCTCAAATAAGCATGTACCACTTAAAATTTGTTGAGTGTAAACAATGGGCATTGGACCAGATTCAGTGTGCAAATGCCAACTGTCTTTCTTTAACACGCTCAGCCTACATTTCTTTCAATCACTAGCTGGCCAATTTACAAAGAATAGAAAATATATTGAGACATTTCAGGTCCTTACAGGACCTACTTTTTTCTCCCCCTTATTCTTTTAATTCTATCATGTAAGGAAATCATAATCTGAAAAAGCCTGCAAAGGATAAAGTTTATTCTGTGACTCACTGTGGAAACCAAAGTTCTCTGAGCAGTAAATACTCAAGAGGCTTCTTGGTGAGAAAGGCCTCAAGGTACCAAATTCATTAACATAAGATAGCTTCCAAAGATTAGCCCTGAGTGACTTCCTGGAGATCTCTCTTTTGGTCTCAAAGCAACAATAATGCCTTCAATTCATTCCGTTTTCAGATTCCTCTCCTTCTATACACCAAGACTGCCAGATGGCCACCTGTCTGTTTTCTCAAGTTAATACTAGAGGTGATGTATAAACATTACAGCATTCCCTTTCCTTTAATCTAATACTGAAATGCTTGATGGTTGTCACACACCCACTGCATGGCGCACACACGCACACACACACACACACACACACACACACACACACACACACACACACACACACACACCCTCCCCACTTTCCGAACATCTTTCCTATGGCTACTAATTAGAGATGGCTATAGTGTCTGCTAGCACCTACCTTACTAAAACATCTCAAGAATGTAAGCATTCACATTGTCCTTTAAGATGGCATGGGAGTAATCTTGGGTTTTTAAGATTTTTATCAGTTGAATACTAGGTTTGCCAATTCCTATCAGGCTGGCATGACTTTGAGTATGTACCTGGAGATGGATTGTACTTTACCAACCAAGGAATACGCTTATTAAAATGGGAAAACACATCATTATAGTGAAGGAAATAGGACCAGGGATCAGAGCCGGCAAAGTTGCAGGGTTACGCTTTTGTTTATTTTTTGTTTGATCATTTTTTTTCTTTCTAGTACTGGAACATAGTAGGCACTTCATAAATATGTTGATTAAATGATGGATTTTAGTTACTGTAAGTCTCAAATACCATCCAATAAATGAAAGATCAGCATTAGTATAGGAAATAGCGACTTATGAAATCATCGGTCTTTGGCAGTAGTGGATGGTGTAATGGATAGTGGGTTGGAGCTGGAGAAGTCAGGAAGACTTCCAAGTTTCAGATACTTGCTAGCTTTGTCAGCTTCAGTTTCTCCATCTGTTAAATGAGAATTATAACACACCCACCTCAAAGGATTGCTGTTAGGAACAAAGGAAAAAACAAAAATAAAGCACTTTGAAAATTCAACAGTCCTACATCAATGCTAGCTATTGTTATCGTCACCATCATCTAGGAATATTTAAATATTAATCAGATAGACATTTCCAAATATGCTCATTTAAATCCTACTTAAGTCAATTACTATGACCAATTTGTAAATATAAATAATCTATTAAAACACTAGCATCTATTAAAATAATAGTCATTATAATAACAACTAACAATTATGTACTTCAAGGTTTTCAAGATGCTTTGTAATTATCTCATTTGGTCCTCCCTACAATGCTGTAGACCAGGGAGGGAGCATTACTCCCAGTTCAATTGATGACAAAAATTGGTTCTAAAAACAGGTTAAGTGACATCCCCCAGGTATCTCAGGTAGTAAGTGTCTGAAAAAGGGTTAGAATTTCTATATTCATGACTCGAATTACAACTTGCTACACAACATATTTATTATTATGTATGACCTTTTTAACTTTGCCAAGAATTGGAATCTATAATTGTGAGCAGGTAATAACTGTTAGCGTGTAGATCTTACTCTGAATAGTTTGATAAGAGATGCTACTGGACATCTGAAATGGAGGTACAGTGAGAGATTCTGCATTTCCATGTTGAAATCTCTAAATTAAGCAGAGTATGAGAATTCCACACAGTGCTTCCCCTTTGCCTTTCCCTTGTGTTCTCTTGCTAATGTATCTTATAACTTTTTGCATTTCTATCACCAGACATGAGACTTGTCCTGGCTTTGTCAGCAGTATTGCCACTACTGTCACAGTCCCCAGAGTAACTCCCATAAAGATTTGGAATAGTGAAGCCAATGGTGGTCAGTGCCAGCAGTGGAGAGCAGGATAGGAAGGGTCACAGCCTAGATCCTGCTCCAGAATCCATGGATCTTCTAGTTCAGAAGTGTAAAACATGTGTGGCTGGAACCAGATCAAATATAATCGAGAAATATTTAAAAAATAAAATGTAATAAAACACAGGTATTTCTAATTTGTGGTTTTCTAAGTCAATATGCCACAGATATCCTTATGTATGGTTTTGTGACTCCCATTTCTAATTAACTTAATACCACTATTCTAATTCATTTCACTTTGGATCTTTTAAAGTAGATCATGTAATTAGTTGCATATTGCATTCACTCAAAAGGCCACCTCTACCCATTGTTATGAAGTACCCTAAAGTAGTAGAGTTTGTCTTTCTAACCAACTATCTTCTACTCAATCCTTCAACAAGATGAGGATCTGAATTGCCTTCTATATCTTCTGAATCCCCAGGCTTTATCCTACTATCTTCCTGAGATTTGGTCTCTTTTATCTCTTTTTAAAATGGAACTATGATATCATGGACACAATGAAGTCTTTGTGAGGAACTCCCTCTACCAATAGAGGTTGGCAAGTGATTTGTAGTCTTAATAGGTTTATCTGAGGCAATAAGAAGTTCAATGACTTGGCCAAGGTCACACTGCCAGTATATGGAATAAAGTAGACTTTAATTCAGGTCTTCCTGACTCTGAGGCCAGCTCTTGTCTTATATCATCACATTCAGACATCTACTCATTTCTCACATAGCTACACTTACTTGGGACTTTGACTTCTCACCAACATTCATCCTGGGCTGCTTTGACTTCCCCATCATGCCCGGGCCCTGAGCACCTTCTCTTTGCCCACTTTTCAGCTTTCTTCAGAGTGTTGTCTCCCCTTCCACTGTGTTCAATTTTAAGGTCCTTGAGGGCAGGGACTGTCATTCTGTTTTTTTATATTTATATCTCCAGTGCTTAACATCATGCCTAGGCCACAGCAGGTATTCAATAAATGTTTATTCTCACAACTCATCACATCTACATAAGTATAATTAAAAAAAAAAAAGGATCCTTAATTCCTAAACTCAAAGAGAAAAGGTACGACAGAGGAATTACTGACATAATGTTAAATGACGTAAAGCCAAAAAATAATCTTCAAATTGTAGATAGGTAAACTGAGGCTGAGGATATTAAAACAATTTCCCAAAGTCACAAAGGTGGTAAGGAGGTAGTCTCATGAATTCTGAAATGGGAGAAAGTATCATGCATTCTGAGTTCCAACAAAGGAAAAAACGTTAATGGGTTGATTAGTTTCACATCCTTTTCATTCTTTGACTCACAAAGTACTTTTGATATCTATTACTTTAATAAATCACTTAACTTCCATGGCAATCACTTTCCTTATATGTAAAATGAAGGAATTGAACAAAAGCCTCTGATTCTGTCATTCTATGAACCTGGGACAAGTTTCCCTGGTCTATTTTTTACTTCTTATTCAACTGAGGAAAATAATTAGTTCTATTTTCTAAAATGTCTTGTTTCTTCATTATAAGAGTTTCCATGCATTATTTGGATCTTTTAAAATTAGCATGCTTCATCATACACTCCAATATTTAGAGACTCAGCATAGTATACAGTACTCATTAGGTAACATGCATAAATTTTCTTTCCCATAGCTACTGAAGATCCTGTCCAGTCAGCTGTCAGTGATATGTAATTAAAATATAATCATTTGGCAAAACAATTTCATTTTATACCATGTGAAGACTATAGAATGAATGAGGATCAAAGTTCTACATTTCACTCTCTGACAACAGTAAAGAATGTAGAAAGGAATGTAAACCAGGAAAGGTGATTAATTGTTCTTTGTGATATGAAAAGATATATGCAAAACCTTTCAGAATAATCCTACCTGTTTTGTTTCTGCAAGTCTTTGTCCTCTTTGGATCCTCCTCTTTAAATGTCACATAGACATTTTTATTTTTTCTGATGAATAAATTTTGGGGTTTTTATCTAAAATACTTGGCCGCTTTTGCATTCCAACATATCTCTAACCTACTCTTCTATTATAGGCTAAGTAGAGAAAATGGATCTGTGTATAGAGGACACCCAGAAGAGAAACATCTGTCAACCAGGGCAGGTAAGCATTTTCTGTACAAGTTGTAGTCTGAGAACACAGCCTCGAACACCAAGAGCTGAAGATACTTGTCAAAAAGGAGTACTTGGTGTTACTCCACCATACTGAGAGTATTCTATTATATTATATTAAAAGTACTAATTTGGACCCCAAGTTTTTATTAATTATTTAATGGTATGTAAATTTAAATGAATATTTTCTATGTATGTCACTTTATGATTAAAAAGTTCATGGATGATTACATCTATAAGTCAGAGAATCCCTTTGAGAGAAGGACTGTCAAAATGTGTCTAGTCAAACACATTCTAAACAAGAATCTCCATTATAACTTCCTTAGCCAATAGTCTTTTACTGAAAACCTTTAGAAATGGGTAACTTATCACCTCCTGAGGCAAACCTTTGCACTTTTGGACAGCTCCATTTTTTAGAATATTTTTCTTCAAGTCAAAGTCAGACCATCTTTGAACTCCAAACATTGGTCTTAGTTCCCCCTCTTGGACCAAAAAAACCACTATAATGGCTCTGGCATGGGATAGTCCTCCAAGAGCATGAAGATAGGGTTAATTTACCCACTATGTCTTTTTTTTTTTTAACCAGGCTAAACGTCCTCAATTAATTTATTCATTTCAGTCCAAATCTCTTTCCATTCCAGTTCCTGACCTCTGCAAAATTTCCTGTTTGACGGTCTTTTATTTTAAATGTGGTCCTTAAATTGGAATACAGTGATCTTACCTTTAAAATCCTAGAGACCCTTTTGAGCAGTCACTTTCAAGGTATCCTGTATGGATACAAATATCTGAACTCAACTTTTTAAAATAATTGCTGTTGATGTAGTCTCATTTAGAGAACTTATTCTTCATTATTCAGAAAATAGTAAGAAATTGAGTTATCATAAAATAAAGCTTTATAAAGTAAAGGTATGTTTTAATTAATTAATTGATTGATTGATTGATTTTCTTTTAGTTTACAACATTCAGATCACCAAGCTTTTGAGTTGCAAATTTTCTTGCCCTTCCTTTCTCCCCTCCTCCCCACCCCATGGCGGCATGCAGTTCAATAAAGGTTCTACAAATACCTTCACATTAAACATTACTCAAGTTGTAAAGAAGGATTATAACCAATGGGGCAAACAAGAAAGAAGGAACAGAACGAAACAAAAAAGAGAGCAAGTAATTTGCTTCAATCTGCATTCAGACTCTGTAATTCTTTCTCTGGATGTGGAGAGCCCTTTTCCATCATGAGCCTTTTGATGTTGTCTTATAGCCTTGCATTGCTGAGAGGAGCCCAGTCTATCAAAGTTAGTTATCACAGATAGGATGTGTCTGTAATTGTGTACAATGTTCCCCTGGTTCTGCTGCTCTTACTCAGTATCAGTTTATGTAAGTTTCTCCAAGTTGTTATGAAGTCCGTCTGCTTTTCATTTCTTACAGCACAATTGTATTCCATTACATTCATATACCAGAACTTGTTTAACCATTCCCCAATTGGTGGGCAACCCATTGATTTCCAATTTCTTGCCACCATAAAAAGGTCTGCTATAAATATTTTTGTACATACCGATCCTTTTCCCACTAGTATGATCTCTTTGGGATACAGTCCTAGAAATGACATTGCTAGGTCACAGAGTATGCACCTTTTTATAGCCCTTTGGGCATAGTTCAAAATTGCTCTCCAGATTGGTTGGATCAGTTCACAACTCTACCAACAATGCATTAGTGTTCCAGTTTTACCACATCTCCAGGATTTATCATTTTCCTGTTTTGTCATCTTAGCCAATCTGAATGTTGAGATGTGGTACCTCATAGTCATCTTTATTTGCATTTCTCTAATCAATAGCTATTTAGAACATGTTTTCATATGATTATAGATATCTTTAATTTCTTCCTCTGAAAACTGCCTGTTCATATCCTTTGACCATTTATCAACTGGGGAATGACTTGTATTCTTACATATTTGACTCAGTTCTCTGTATATTTTAGAAATGGGGCCTTTATCAGAGAGACTGGTTGTAAAAATTATTTCCCTATTTTCTGCTTCCCTCCTAATCTTGGTTTCACTGGCTTTTTTTGTACAAAAACTTTTCAATTTGATGTAATCAAAATTATCCATTTTGCATTTCATAATGTTCTCTAACTCTTATTTGGTCTTAAAATCTTCCCTTTTCCATAAATCTGACAGGTAAACTATTCCTTGCTCTCCCAGACTGCTTACAATATCAGCCTCTATTATCTAGATCACGCACCTATTCAGACTTTATTTTGGTATACAGTGTAAGATATTGTTCTATGCCCAGTTTCTGCCATACTATTTTCCAGTTTCCCCAGCAGTTTTTGTCAAATAGTGAGTTCTTACCTCAGAAGCTGGATGAAGTCTTTGGGTTAATCAAACAGTAGATTACTATTATCATTGACTCCTATATCTTGTGTATCTAATCTATTCCACAGATTCACTACTCTATTCCTCAGCCAGTACCAAATAGTTTTGACGACTATTGCTTTATAATACAATTTAAAATCTGATATGGATAGGCTACCTTTCCTAGCATTTCTTTTCATTAATTCCATTGACATTCTGTACCTTTTGTTCTTCCAGATGAAATTTGTTACTATTTTTAGCTCTATAAAATAATTTTTGGTAGATTGACTGTTATGGCACCAAACAGGTAAATTAATTTAGGTATAATTGTGATTTTTATTATATTAGTTCAACCTAACTATGAGCAACTGATGTTTTTATAGTTATTTAGATCTGACTTTATTTGTGTGATGTCTTTTGTTATTGTGTTCATTAGTTCCTGGGTTTGTTTTGACAGGTAGACTCCCAAATATTTTATAATATGTA
>CM053591.1:184612018-184659458 GCA_028646515.1 Pseudochirops corinnae
TGTGTGTATGTGTATGAGGTCAGGCAGAAAATACAAACTCTGCCTGAGTACGAGGAATTCTACTAACTTGGAGACTTGAACTATCTTGTCGTATATTATATTGTAATGAACTGTTTCCTGTCATAATATATTATTTATCATAGTGTCTGGCTTAAAACAAGCTAGTTATTATTTTTAATAAAAAGTGTTACAAGTTACAAGTTCCAGCCCCCATTCTCAGAGATGAGTCTTGGGTATGAGAGCACAGCTCCATCTTGCCCTCAGGTTCTCTAGGTATTCCTGAAGGGTTAGAGATGCTTCTCTAGAATCATCAGTACAAGTCTCATCATTGTGCTTTTTCCCTAAATTATTCATTGGTGATGCATTGTCACCCAACCTTAAGAAGCTTTGCGAAAAGGATATTTACTAAAATGGTGAAATAAGAATAATTGGTATAAATCACCTTGCTTCCATTAAAAAAATGAGATATCCTCCTGTAAGTATAGATTGTATTTATAGAAAACTGCATTCAAATTTAAAGAGGATATTTGACAAAGGAATATCTCTAAACTCTAGTGACTAGAAGTCAATTTCTCCCATCCATGAGGTTCTCAAGAGCTTCCCTTTATGTATGCAGTAGATTTTTTTACTGGACTCCTTTATAAATTATGTTTTTTTGACTCCTAATGAAGACACTGCTGCTATTCATGGGAGATGGTGATGGAAAATCTAAAAGCCTCCAGATATTCTCAAAGCTTGTGAAATCCTTCTCCTGCCAATTGAGCCGCAGAGAAGACTCAAGGCTAAAACTGAGGCCTTTCTTCCTTCTTTGCTGCCCCGCCCAATCCTATTACATTTTGGGGTGGAGGGGTTGGGGGTTTATTAAAGCTAAGCTTTCCACATTCTCTCTGCAAGTCTCCGGTTCTAGCTAATATTATGCCTTTATGATTCAGAGTGTTTGATAAAATCCCTTAGCCAATTGGAACGGACTTCTACTTCTTCAAATGACTTTCAAAGAGGTTTCACATGCAGTCTAGGGTCTATGAATGAGATTGAATTATTGAACATCTTGTCACTCACTTTAGGTAAGCCAAGAATGATTTATTTGCTTAGAACAGAGATTCTCAATCTGTGGGTCACAACCCCTTTGGGGGTCAAATGACCCTTTAACGGGGGTCACCTAGGACTATTGAAAACATTTCTGATGGTCTTAGGAACTGAGACACTGCTCCTCTATCCATCTCTAGGCAGGTCCAACCACATGCAGATAAGCCCACATATGAGTATTAAAGGGTTGAGGCATTAGGAAGGTTGAGAACCACTGGCTTAGAAGAACCCTTACATTTAGCTGGGACAGGAATAATAAATATAATTTAAATCAATCCAGCATACATTTAATAAACATCTACGTGCCAAGTGCTATACAAAGATGAAAATTAAATCATGTCACACATGAAGCCTGGATTCAGAATGAGGAGATCTGAGTTCAAATCCTATCTTTGACACATGACTTCTGTGACCCAGAGCAAATCACTTAACCTCCCTGGGTTTTTCTTGCCTCAACTGCAAAATGAAAGAAATGAATTAGTTGGGATCCAAAGTCTCATTCTGCTTCTTATCAATGCTGGATGAAACAGTGGGTGACTTGAAGGAGTTTAAATTCTATTGAAAAAAAGCATTTTTACTAAAAATTTTTCTAAATACAAAATAAATTACAAATTAGTTACAAAAATAATCTTGTGGTCAGGAAGGAAATTAATAACTACAGGAAACAACCATTATTTTTGGAAGTATAATTTGAATTTAGTCTTGAAAGGAACAAGGAATTCCAAAATCTTGAGAGGAGTGAAAGCATTCCAGGAGAAGAAGACAGTCTAAGCCAGCTGTTCTCAACCTGCGGGTTATGTTCAATTTGTAACAATGAAAATACATCCTGCATATCAAATATTTACATTACGATTCATAGCAGTAGCAAAATTATGGTTATGAAGTAGCAACGAAAATAATTTTAATGGTTGGGGGTCACCACAACATGAGGAACTGTATTAAAGGGTTGCAGCATTAGGAAGGTTGAGAACTACTGGACTGTAAGCAAAAGCTAAGACACAGAAGATGTGAAGTCATATAGAGAATCTATGGATCATATATTTAAAGGCGAAAAGCACCCTAGTCAAGTCCCACTATCTCATTTTATAGGTGAATGGACTGGAACCTAAGGAAATTCAGTGAATCAGCGTAGGTCCCAAAGGTAGTAAACATCCAAAGCCACATTTGAACTCAGTCCTCTAATTCACTATTCTTTCCACTGTGCCCCACTGGATCCAGATTAGTGTATATGAAAAGAAGTGATGTGAATGTGTTGCTGGAAGTAAAAGATCTGGGCAATTTATGGGCTATATGAGTTGAGAGACAGAGAAAAAAAATTCTGGACTTCTGGGTTGTGAAACTGGATGGCTGGATAGATGTTGGTATCCTAAGCAGAAAGAGCAGAGTGAGAAAAAGGAATGGGCTTGAAGGGGAGGACAAACAGTTCAATAATTCCCCAAAACCTCAGGAATAAGACTTCAGGGTCAACACACTGTCATCATCCTGGAATTTTCCAGTTCAATTCTGCGCCAACAAAGGACATTTGTGTGATGGTTATAAAGGTCTGCTGCCTCAGTCCTCACTCTTTAGGGACACTGAGCACACCTGGTTGTCTCACTTTTAATTTCAGTGTAACTGAAGTAAGATGGACTTGTCCACAGTCAGAGGAAGGGGAGGAAAAGCACACTCTGTGGGAAAAAATTAGGTCTCCCTACACCCCACATTCACACACCTGCCATGTACTGCTGCCAAGACGTTGCCGGCCAACAGTCACTGCACACAAAACTGAGAGTCGGAAAAGTGGCAGGAGCAGCAGGAAGTACATCTCTAGAATCTCGTGCCTTCACTAATTTACAAACCATTTAATGATTATGTATTCAACATTCCCTGAAAACATTATGGCCAACCTTTAGGCATTTGTCCTGTCTTGTCCTCCCATCTTCACACAAAAAGGGCCATGTGCTCCTTTGTAATTCTTTTCTGATGTATTCCCCACCCCCAACCCCTTCAGAGTTCTAACTTTCTAAAGTAATAATAAGATCATAGAATCACAGTTTGTTGTGCCATAATACTCACTCTATTATTAATTCTCTTGGCACCAACCTTCTTTGCCTGCTAACTCCTCGCTAAATCTAGAACCTTCCAGTATCCGGGTTGGTCCACAGCCTAGTTCATGCTGAATGCGTTTAGATACAATCTAATCATGCCTTGCTGAAAAGAAAGAAGCCTTTTATATGATCAGTACTCTAATCAAAGTTTCCAGGTGATTTTTTAAATTTTCTTCTTTTTCTTATAGAAGGGAGTAAACTCATTGTTTCTAGGCAAGAATCCAAGACATGTCCTTATAGATGGTGTAACCCAGTAACAGGAGCAAGAAATACAAGGAACTCAAGGGGCTTTTCCTGGCTGCAACTTTCAGAATCCCCATGATTCCAGACCTGGCAACATTTGTTAACTTGGAATTCAGCTTTCCTGAATAGAGAGGGTACATCCAAATATCTGGGCCATGGAGATTCAGCTATTCCTTAAAATGGAGTTCCATTATCATTTATTCATGAATTGCCTGCCTACAACTTTACATTGTGGTATCCAGACAGACCTATTCTAAATAGGTTTCATTTAATCATGTGTCTACTAAGCCTTGTGAGAAAACACACACACACACACACACACACACACACACACACACGAACACACATGCAATTCTTAGCCTATTTTATGATTAAATTGTATTCGGCTTATTCCATAAGCCCTTCAGAGTTTTGATACTGATTACATAAAAGGCTTCTTTCTTTTCAGCAAGGCATGAAAGCTTAAGGGACTGAGTCCAATTCAGGTAATCTGTTTATTTAAAGGGATATTGCAAGGCTTTTTAGAAAAGTCTCCTAGTTGTATGAAGCATCCCAAAAAATGACAAATCAAATTTAAATTATTCACAACAAAATATGTACAATATAATCGATCGTCAGTCCTCCATTTCCTATCTGTGCCCTTCAACTATGAAGAAAACATATAATTCTGCCATGGTACCCCCCTTGGACCAATCTGTAAGAGACACTGGATGATATTTCTGATCTCATGAAGTAGAGATGATATGACCCTTTAATAGGTAAACAAATTACTACTGAGTTTACACTTTATCTAAACTTCCCCTCACCTTTTTTTTTTAATCTGCAACAATCTCTAATTTTTTTTCTACTCTGATTTTTTTTTTTTTTTTAACGTTTCAGCATGTCCCTGACCTTACATACTATCTCAGCTTTGTTTTCTGCTTGGGGATGAGGTCCTGGCTTCTTATCTTTACTCACAGTATTCTGTGATTTAGATCACCATAAAATGTTTCTTTGGTAATTCATTCATGTAATCTATCATTTCACAGAATCACAGTGCAGCCTATGTAAGCTTTGAGGACCTTTAGCCCATTCCTGCTGTAACAGGGTAGTCTCATGCTGTAGAACAAGGCTAGATGTTCTCCTCAGAGCTCTATTCTGGGATCATTCTCTCATACCTGTCACTTGAACTAGGTATCCATGTGCTACTGCAGATACAGAGCTGGTCCTGGAGTTAGCAAGACCTCAGTGGAAATTCAGCCCTGAAGACTTGCTAGCTGTGGGACCTTACTTAACCTCTGGATGCTTCCATTTCCTCAACTAAAATAATAATAATAACATCGGCCTCCCTCGGTTGTTGTGAGGATCACAGGAGATAATGGTTGTAGGCGCTTAGTACAATGCTTAGAAAATTGCAGGCGCTATATAAATGTTAACAATAATAATTATTATTATTAGAATTTTCCAATAGGAGTACTCGTAGACCAAGATAATTAGTTGAGAATCATTTTAGTAAGCCAGCCTTAATTAGCTTGTAGAATGGAGTATTAACTAAGGTTATATGTATGCATATATGTGTATATATGTATATACATGTATATAATGTGCATATGTATGTATGCGTATATTCCCCAAAAAACATCTATGACATACAGTTTCATGAATTCATCAAGAGGCAAGTGAAACATGGGCTCCTACTTAGAACAAACAAATTGGACTGTGGGAAAATATAGTTGCTGGAATTGGAAGTCCTGTTCTACTATATATAGTGTGCTTAAGAGCTGACCCTTAGGCATGGTGTACTTTCTTTTCTGGGCCTCTCTCAATAATATGGATTTATGTCAAATCTTTCCTAGGCTTCCAATGCAGACAGTGCTATCACTGGATCTGATGACACTATTGGAACCCTGAAAGAAAAACACAACATTCAGCGTGCTCTGGACATTCTGAAGATTGAAAGGTCTTCCTCTAGTCAAGGGGAGAGAGAAGAGAGGGAATCTAGGCCACAATCTAAGCTAAGTCCTCTTCTTCCCCACAAGATGTTCCTCCTCCAGGGTTTAACTGGAATGCCCTACTTGCTCCAACCTCTCAAATGAATCTGTTTGTTCTCAACTCAGTTGATAATATATAGGTGACTGCTGGAGTGTGACAATGGTTCCTTAGCCAAGCTAAACTCACTTCCTATATAATGTCACACTCTGTCTCCTTTTTTTTCTCCTATGTACCATTAACATGTATTGTCCCCAATTTTTCCCAACTGCTGGATGCCTATTCCTGCAGATCCGTTATTCTCAAAGGTGGCATGTTTACCCCGTCCTCTCTGGCAGCAGCATCAAGGAGACTAGGATCAGCTTTATGCCCATTTATTCAATCACCTCCTGTCTAACTGCCTTTCCCACCTAGATTAATTCAAATACCTTCCACCTAAATCCCCACCCCCAAGTAATTGCATTCTATCTAACAGCTACAAAAATATTCACCAAGGTTTGTCTCCATCCAGTTTCGGCCTTTTAAACAAATTAATAACGACTTATGCTTATATGTTATACATAAGAAATGAAAGTCAACTTCTCTATAAGCACAAGGAGATTAAAAAAAACGGAAACCAGCTAAATCAATGTCTATTGAGACAAACATTTCTTTATGATTCATTGAGCAAATATTATTTTGTGTTCATGGTTAATGAATATGTGTTTTACCTAATAAAAAAAAGCCTGGAATGATACAGGTTACTTCTCCACCAATATAATTCCATTTATTTTCACGTCCCAGCAATCCAGATCATGGGAAAAAGCATGGGATTTTAAGTAGTTTTATCAGTTGTAAATCATATGATTTGACAATGAAATAATAACAACATTTCAGACTTTCATGGCCGCTTATATTTTAGTCAATAAGTGTCTATTGTTTATTAAGTATCAGGCCCTTTGAAAGTCACTGAAGATACAAGAAAAAAAAGAGAAAAAACAACTTGGTCCTTGATATTAAGGACCTCACTCTCTCATGGAGGAGAAAATACAGCAAAACTATGTACACAAGGTATATACAGGATAAATAGGAGGTGATTTCAGAGGGAGTGCATTAGCAGTCAGGGTGGGGGAGAGGTCAAGACATACTCACATCATTAGTATTTCAGCTGAGTCTTAAAGGAAATCAGGCAAGCTAGGAGGAGATGTTGAGAAAGAGAACCATCTAAGTGTGAGTAATGGCCAATGCAAAAGCAAAGGAGATAAACCATTGTAGCTGGATCAGAGTCCCATGGATGGGATTATATTCTAAGACAGCGGTTCTCAACCTGCGGGTTATGTTCAATTTGTAACAATGAAAATACATCCTGCATATCAGATATTTACATTATGATTCATAATAGTAGCACAATTACAGTTATGAAGTAGCAAAGAAAATAATTTTATGGTTGGGGGTCACCACAACATGAGGAACTGTGTTAAAGGGTCGTGGCGTTAGGAAGGTTGAGAACCATTGATCTAAGAGGAGTGGAAAGGTCAGAATACGCCAGATTGTGAAATGCTTTAAATGCCAGACAGAGGATTTTATATTTAATTCTAGAAGTAATATGAGCCAAGAGATGATATTGAACGGGTGGGATGGGAGGAGGTAACATGCTGAAACTTGCTCTAGGAAAATTATGTAGCTGAATGGAGAATGGATTGGTGTTAGGAGGCATTTGGTGCTGGGAGATCAATTAGAACATCGCAACAGTGTAAGCATGAGATGGGATGTGAGGTTGTGAGTTTCTGTACAAGGGTAGCAGTTATATAAGCAGAGAGAAGATGACTTGAGCGCTATTGTGATGGTACCAATGACAAGATTTGATAATAGATTGGATATGTGGTATGAGTACGAGAAAGGAATTGATGATGATTCAGAAGTTGGAAGCCTGACTCACTGGAAGAATGACAGGTGTCTTTGACAGTAATGGGACAGTTAAGGAGAGAGAAAGAGGAAAGAAAGTATGTTCTCTTTCAGATTTGCTGAATTTGAGATATCTAAAGAACATCTCATTATAGATGTTCAAAAGACAGTTGATGTGGGAAGAGAATATATGTATATGTGTGTGTATGTTTGTGAATATTTGTGTTTACATATATACATATATAAACACATGACTATATATGTTTATGTATATATACACATGTACATGTATACTTTGTGTATATATACAAGAGTATGTGAATGTGTGTATGTATATGTGTGTATATATAGGTTAATATGTGTGTACATATGTATGTATATGCATATATACACATACATACGTGTGTGAGTATGTACATGTGTAGGTTTCCCACCCACTGAAGATGATGAACCAGTAAAGGATACTGAGATAGACCAATCCGAATGATGTGGGGAAAACCAGGAGAAAGCAAGCTTATAAAAACACAAAAAAAGTAGGAATGAGGCACAGTAGTTCCATATTATCTGATGTTGCAGAGAGGTCAAGAAGGATGAGGGTTGACAAAAGCCATGGGCTTGGATGATGAGGAGATTGTTTGGTAACTTTGGAGAGGGAAGTTTTATCTGTTTTGACCACTAGAAGCTGATCTTTCTTGGCAAAGATTCTGGAGTGATTTGCCATTTCCTTCTCCAATTTGTTCTACTTACAAGAAAACTAAGGCAAACAGGGCTAAGTGACTTGCCCAGGGTCACAAAGGTAATGTGTGGGAGGTCAGATTTGAACTCGGGTCTTCCTAACGGCAGGCCTGGCTTTCTATCCACTGCACCATCTAGGGGCCCAAGGCTAGACTTTCGGGTTAGATTAATCTCCAGTCTTAAAATATTTAAACTCATTATCATTATGTAAATTAAGCTTAATCGGGAAAAACAAAGCAGTTTTTGCACTACTGTTATCTCCCCAAGACAGAACAAATGAATGAACATCATTGTTGATCTTCACCCTCTGTCCCAGCATTTGTTGAGGATACAAGCAGAAAAGTCAGACAGCATTTGCTTACAAGGAGCTCACACTCTAAAACAGAACTATGCCCTTAAAACAGCAGCTAAGAGGCGGCGAGGCGGTGCAGTGAACACAACACGGCGCCGGCTAGAGTCAGGAGGACCTGAGTTCAGATGTGTCCTCAGACACTTAACACTAGCCGTGTGACCTTGGGCAAGTCATTTAACCCCAATTGCCTTGCCTTCCCCCCTCCAAAAAGCAAAAACAAACTAACAAAAAAAGTAGCTAAAGTTCTTCCTTCTAAAGATTTGATTTTTTATTAAGTTTTGTCATTTAAGGCATATGAAAAAATAATCTAAGAAGTCGTGATCTAAATAATAATGCCTTTCTTTTTAAAATGTGTTTTATCATGCAAATTTAATTAAGTGAATCTAATTTATGTGGTTACTCTTATTCCTACATCTTTCCTTAAAAACTTTCATATTTAATTTCTTTTAAAATCTCTATTATAATTAAAAACAAGCCTGTTGAAGGCTAAATTCTTATACTTTTTATTTTTTCTCTCTTTCCTTTGTTTAATTTTTAGAAGCTGATACAATATAATTATAGCAAAATAAATGGGAATAACAGCAATCTATTCTTGGTCATATAATTGGTAAATTGGTCTTGTCAGAGGAGAAGAAATGCTACTAACAGTAATGTGGCCAAGACTTGCACAACCACTGATATAGAGAGAAACGAGAAGATCTGACCTTCAGGACTAGGTTGGAACATGAGAGTTTAGTCCTTTACTAGTCAAAGATGTGAAACAGTCCCAAAGCTAGTCTGCATAGGCAGCATTAATAGAAACCAAGAAAGGCAGGTCCCATGCCATCTGGCTTCTTCCTTTGTGACTCTTCTCTCTTGCCTATCCAATATACTGTCTCCTATAGTTTTCTACTTCTTGCAAGAAATCTTTTCTTTCTTTCCTATTCCACTCCTCTAACCCCACATGTGGATTAAGACTTATTAATTTAATGTTTGTACAATATGTGTATGTGTGTGTGTGTTTATACACACACATACATAAAACTGACACTTCCTCTCTAGATTCCCTTGATCCGTCGGTAATAGCTTTAAGGTTTCAGTGAGATTATGGATTACCAGCATTCCTTTTTCTTCTACTTCACAGCAACTCTCTTATATATAGGCCAGTTTTCCCTAGTCTGTAGGAAACAATAATCTCTGAATCTCTGTGAAACACTGTCATTTTTTTTTCTGGGTTTAGAGTAGTGGTTCAAGGCAATAGGGGTGAATGGAATAAGGATGTGGAGAATAATCATCACCGCTTCTTAAATCCACCATATACGGAATTATATTTTAAATCCCTGCATCAATGCTTTGCCTTACCCAGGACTACCTTTTGTAAATTAAGTCCTTCACCCTGTTTTAAACACCTTGGCCATTATAACAATATATCTCAAAACAACAAATTATTTGGAAATTTTGAGATACTTCACTTATTCAAGTTAGGTTTTAAAAATGTTATATATATATGTATATATATATATATATATATATATGTGTGTGTGTGTGTGTGTGTGTGTGCATGCGCGCACATATAGATGTATGTATGTATATATAGTTACAGTAACTCAAAAAGATGGCAAGCCACTGAATTATTAAAAAAAGAAAATTCAAAAGGGATTGTACATGTTGGACTGTCCTTGGGTAGAATGAAGAGAGTTTGGTCTTTTGTTATTTGTATTTCAAATTATACCTACAGTAAAATATTTGGGGAAAAAAAATTAAACTTCAGAAAGCCCATACTACCTATGCTTAGCACAATGCCTTACACAAACCCAAAATGTAATAAAGGTTTGCTGACTTGAACTGCATTTTAAAAATACATACACCTATAAAAATAGGTGAAACAGTGGAATAATTAATTAGTTGTCTCTCTTATCGAAATATTTTGGCAACTTGGAGAAGACTGAGGCAGTACCAATGTTAGACTTCAATAAACATCCATTAATTATATTTTCTAAATTGTTCATATCTGTGACTTTTTAATACATTTTATACAACTACATGAGATACTTCATATAAAAGTATATAGTATATATCATGAAGTGATTCTAATATAAAAATAATAATGGATTAGTGTCATGTATTTCCCACTTCAAAATGTTATTGATTCCTTCTGGAAAAGTATAGGTTTCATCACCTTTATCTGTAAAAGCAGCATGCATCCATCCATCTGTTATCAACCCATGCACATATTCATGCACACATGCATGTATAGATACAGCTATGTATGTATGTACATACATGCTAAGAAAGACATATTTGTATTGATTTTGGGACTGGTCATTGATGCCATCGGTCTAGGAAGAGTCAGGTTAAAAAAAAAAAACTTCACTGACCAATTCTAATCAACATCTACAGCCACATTGCAACTTACGGTCTGATAGATACCTGGGGAAATGAGGTATTAAATTCCTTACTCAGGATCATAAAGTTATTATTTGGCAAAAACATGACTTCTAAATTCAAATCTGATTCCAAGGCCAAGTCATTATCCATGGTACAACACTGTCTTGAATTGTGATATAATGTATATGTACATATTATACACATAAATGCACACATTATCTTTAAAATTGCAGATATTTCAAACATAACTCGCATTTAACATATAAAATTTAAAATAAAATTAAATTTATTTGAACACAACTTCCAGTTAAATAAACATCTCATGAAAACTAAAAATTCTATACAAATATGAGCTAATTATTATATAATAATAAGACAGAATAATGAGGGTAGCTAGGTGGTGTTGTGGATAGAACTTGGAGTTAGGAAGACTCATCTTCCTTAGCTGAAATCTGACCTCAGAAACCTATTAGCTGTGTGACCCCGGGCAAGTCACTTAACCATGTTTGCTTCAGTTTCCTCATCTGTAAAATGAGCTGGAGAAGCAAATGGCAAACCATTCCAATATCTTTGCCAAGAAAACCCCAAATGGGGTCACAAAGATTCAGAGAGAAGTTTAAACACCCATTTGATAGAAGCACTGGAAAGAACTGCAACAGTCCTTACTTGAAGCCTGAAATTGACAAGAGGCTGTACTTCCATTGAAAGCAACAAGATGCAGTTTCACTGGCTTCCTCTTTAGTCAGTTTCAACATAGGCTCACAAAGACACAGGTCTGATGAGGGTGGGCAAGAAGCAGTCCTTCCTTGTTAAAACTGAAAAATCAGGGCTTCGAGACTGACCTGGATTCTCAGAGAGGAGCTGAGTACGGGCACTGCTTTGTGCTGGGATTCTCTTTGAGTACTTGTCCAGGTAACCTGTTCTGAGTTCTTCATCATGGTGTTCTCATGGCACTGGTATAGCTATGACCCCTGTAATCTAGGTTTTCATAGCCATTTAGAGGTGCCCCCAAGATATTCTGCACCTGCTGGACTCTTTCAATGCCACCAGCTTCAAAATACAATAATCAATTCTGAGTGGTCATTATCTACATTTCAAAAAACTATCAAATTCTTTCTTTATAAACTTTCATTTTTTTAAATTTTAAAATAAGATTTGTTGAAGCAAGCTCAGCGTGATTTTCTCTACAAAAAGTTTGAAATTACATTGTTTTGTGGATTTTTCCACTGGTGCTTTAAGTATACAGTGACTTCCTTTTGTTCTTATATTAATAAAAAGCTTGATTTCAGCCTTTTTTCAAATCTTTATACATTTCCACATTGTAGCATGAATTTTCTGAACTTGTAGTATCAGGATATTGTCCAACTCCTTTAGTAAAAGGAGAGAAAATTTTCAAAAGAATTCATTCACTGTTAGAGGAAGTCACTGAAAAAAGTAGATAGAAAGCCAGATCTGGAATCAGGAAGACGCAAGTTCAAATCTAGTATTGGACATTTCCTGTCTCTGTGATGTTGGGCAAGTCACTTAACATCGATCTGTGTCAGTTTTCTGATTTCTAAAATGGGAATGATAATAATAGCAGTCACTTCTCCTATTGTGAGGATCAAAGATGACATTTGAAAGTGCTGAGCACCCTGGCACGTAGTAGACACCATACAAATGCTATTTATTATTATTAATTGTCAGCATTATCTAAATACTAAGTAATTCTTTCCTCAATCCTGGCCAATTCTCTTCTTTTGTAGATTTGCTAAAGTTAATTCAATAACCTCTAATAAGCCTCAGTATCAGAAGACCTGAGTTCAAGTAATATCTCCAATGCATTATGGCTTCTTATCCTAAGAAAGTCACAGATTTATTGGTATATGTATACTAGCAGGTAAATAAAAATCACAAAGTAATTTGAAGAAGACAAGGGTACTCATTACTGGGCAAGAGTCAAACATATGAGAATAAACCTAACTTGTGGTTTGTGGGAAGCCAAAATGTTGTGAGGTAGATGTGAGGTGGCCATGTCCTTTGAATGGGGAAGGGTGTTAGAAAGTCCTACATGGGAAACAACTACCAGGCAAGTGAAACTGAGACCAAGGGAGATGATCACCCCTAGAGGATACTGGAAGGAAGTAGAGAAATAACTCCCTAAAAGTCAGCCTCTGACTTCAAACAGTTCCTCGTAGGCCTAATCAGCCTTCAGCAGTAGGCGATACAAAGCATCAACAGAAGGAATTAGTGGAAGTGTTTTCTGAAGATTAAATATATTTAAAATATTAAAATCTTCTAAAATATTTGGATAAAAGTCTGCAAGTTTTCCTTTTCGTTGCTTTTGTTATTTTCTGCTTTGATGTATCTTTCCTTATCTCAATTCAGGGAACCTGTCAAATTCCTAGACATCCTTTGTTCAGTCTTTCAGAAGTGTCTGCCCCTTTAGGAATCCATTTGAGGTTTTTGTGGCAAAGATACTGGAATGTTTTGCCATTTCCTCCTCCAGATCATTTAACAGATGAGGAAACTGAGGCAAAAAAACCTTACCTAGTGTCACACAGCTAGTAAGTGCTTGAGACCAAATTTGAATTCAGGGCTTTTTGACTACGGACTCAGTATTCTAACCACTGTACCACACAGAAGCCTAGACATTCTTTAAAACTCTTCTAAAATTTTGCTTTCCCTAAGAAGGCTTCCATGATCCTCCCAGTTATACGTGACCTAATTTACTTCACATAGAGCTTTGTTTACACTTCTCTTTTGCATGGTCCTCAAAATATTTTTTCTGAAGTACATCAGAAAAATGTACCCCCCGCAAAAAAATACACTACCATGGCCCCCTATTTCATTTAAAATTCTCTGTTTGACAACAAAATCCCTTAATTAACTTTCTAGCCTTATTATACACACCCACCCCCAAACACTGTGGTCCAACCAACTTTGTCTTCATGCTGTTCCTCACCTACAATTCTCTATTCCATATCTCTATGGCTTTGCATTGGCTATCTCCCATGTACTCTATGTACTCCCTCCTCAACTAGTATTTAATAATAATATTTAACAAGAATAAAAGTATTTCTTTCAAGATCCAGTTCCAGACCTAACTTCCAAATGTAGGCCTTTCCTTATGACCCAGCCATAGCATCCTTCATCCCAAAATTACCCTATGTTTACTTTGCATATTTTTCAATATGGATTTATAGACTGGAAGGTTCTCACATAATCAGTCATGACTAATATCATAGGAAGGTGAGCAGTATAATCCTGTTCAGACGTTGCCTGAAGTCATTTCCTCTCTGTTTGAGTGTGTCTTTGCTCCATGTTGCATGACATTTCTGTCTTCTGTTGCTGTTCAGTCATGTCAGACTCTTTGTGACCCTCTTTGGCATTAACAGGGGTTTGCCATCTCTTTCTCCAGCTCATTTTACTGATGAGGAAACTGAGGCAGTTTCCAGTTACCCAGCTCCCTCCAGTTTCCCTCGGAAACAAAGTTAAATCAAGATTCTAAAAGGATTCTGGAGCAACAGAATTCACAAAAAGAGTGAGTGATCAGTTTTGCAGCCAAGATAACTTAGGAAAAGTTTGTCTCACTTGGGTAAAAGGGGAGTGCAGCCCTGGGGACAGTGCCTCCTGTACCTCAGGAACAGAGCTCACCTTTTTAAAATGAGCAAAATCAAAAAAAAGCCCTGACCTTAAAAAATTCATTTTCCCCCCTTTTGTTCTGATTTTTCTTTCACCACATGATTAATGCAGAAATATATTTAACATGACTGCATATGTATAACCTATATCAGATTGCTTGTCATCTTGGGGAGGGGGTTTGGGGGAGCAAAGAGGGAACAAATTTGAAACTCAAAATCTTATAAAAATGAATGTTGAGAACTATCTTTACATGTAAGTGGAAAAAATAAATTGTTATTAAAAAAAAGAACAACAAAACCATGAGTAGGGAAGAAAAAGAGAGAACATTATTTCTTTTCTCCCTTCCAGTGCCCTAGAGGTTATTTCTTCTCAAGGTTCTGATTATTTTCTCCTCTGCTGGCTCAAATTGAATGAAATTCATTTAGACCTTAGGAATTTAGTCTTTTGAAGATACCTGGGTTGGGTCAAAATTCTCAGGGCAGCCAATCCCAAGTTCCTCTTTCACTTCCTTTAGAGGCATGTTTACCTATTCTAAAAGGACTGCTGATTATTACCACCTGAGTAGCAGAAAAAACATTATATCTATAGTTATAACAGTTGGGGGTGGGGGGTTGGAAGGGAAATTCTTCTTTTACAAATATACATTTGGGTCCAGAATTTCTAAAGTAGAATGTAAGCTCCTCAAATATTGGAACTTATTTTTGTTTTTCCATTCCGGTATCTGGAATATAGTAAGCGTCTAATAAATGCTTACTGATTAACTGATTAGACATTCATCATGTTATATTGCCTTTTTTGTACATATATAATTTCTTTCAGACATTAAATTCCTTCCAGACAAGTCTTTATCTTATCTAAGCATTACATCACCTCATAAACTTTATTATAGCTTCCTGCCCACATTAAGTTCCTAATATGTATATGTATGCATATACATATATATATACATGTATGTATGTATGTATGCATATATTCTGAATTGTACTGAGCAGAATTTATTGGTGAACATTTTTTTAATTACTCGTAAATTAAAAAAAGGAAAAACTTCCTTTAAATTTCTTTTTTCATTTGCCACTTGTTCATTATTTTTTCTTCTACAAATCTAACCATTATAGCTGTCATCAGCAACATCATTTAAAATTCTGTTTACTTGTGAATAAAAACTTATAGCATATTTTTTTTTTCCATCAGACTAAAGGAAGGGTTTGAACATAGATTTTTGCGATAGGTACAATTAAGGAATCAAGTACCTGAAATATTTCCCATGCACGAAAAGTTGATTCTGTTTCCAGATAGCACCGTTAATGAAGCAGAGAAGTGAGAGAAATTGTGTTTATTTAGTATGCCCTATTTGTTTCATTATCTGAAGGAAATTTATGTATCAATTAATTTTTTGCTACTGCCCACATAGGCACACAGAAAAGAGACTGAAAATTAAAATTTTGACACAAGTAATCTAAGGTAACTTTCACTGGCAAAAAAAGAAAAAAAATTCCAAACTTTTTGCTTGAAATGCAAATAAAATTAAATGTTTAAAAAAACTATATACACATCTATGCACACATATATGCAATACATATATGGACAGATGCATGTGTGTTTATATACACATGTGTATATACACATATACTCATGAGGCAACTAGGTAACTGAATGGATAGAACTCTGGTTCTAGAGTAAGAAAGATCTAAATTCAAATGTGACTTCAGAAATGCACCGGCTGTGTTACTCTAGGGCAAGTCACTTGACCTCTATTTGCCTTAATCTACTGGAGAAGGAAATGACAAATCACTCCAATATCTTTGTCAAGAAAACCCCATATAGGGTCACAAAGAGTTGGACATGATTTAATGAATGAATAATATAAACACATACTTATAGACAGACACATGGAGAACTGGATGGATGGAAGGAGAAATGGATGGAAAGATAGATAGGTAGCTAGCTAGCTAGATAGATAGATAGACAGACAGACAGATAGACGGGTGGGTGGGTGGGTGGATGGATGGATGGATGGATAGATAGATAGATAGATAGATAGATAGATAGATAGATGATACATAGATACATAGATACATAGACAGACAGATAGATAGATAGATAGATAGATAGATAGATAGATAGATAGATGGGTGGATATATTCCCATACCATATTATTGTTTGTTAACTGATCTACTGACACATGTCCAAATACTGGAAGCAGGCAGATGATATAAGATTAGGACACTGGCATAAAAAACTTTTCATCTATAATTTACAACTGCTTAAGTTTAAAGTAGTTGGTTTTGTTTGTTTGTTTTCCATTCCTGGACACTAGGAATAGTGTTCAATTTCACATAATCCTTTCATCTTTTTTCTATCTAGATAGTGAAGGTCGAATTGAATGTAATATTCCTTATAAAATCAGATCCAAGGTCAGCCTTTGAATTTTATGATCAGAAGGGTCAACTAAGGGTAGGAATCAATCCAGCTTCTGAAGCTACCAGGAGCTAATTACTGAATATTCACCTAGGAAAAGGTCTGTTTAAAAATAAAAGAAAGAATATGCATCATAGTTGTGGTTTGTTTTTGAAATTTGCATCTCTAGAGTTTAATTCAATTTTGATCTTTTAAAGATGTTTTTTAAAAGCATTTTAAAATGTTTTTTTAAAACATTTAAAAAAATTTTTTTAACATTTAAGAGACTATAGAACTACCTTCATTATAATGATTTGAAATAACATCTGCTTTACTTTTCAAGAAGAGGTTGGACTGCATGGTCATTGAGGTAGTTTCCTACTTTTGTATCTCATGAATTTCTGTATCTCCTTAAGTATCAAAGTCTTTATAGATATCATGAAGCAACCATTTTATATCATTGTTTCTTGCCTCAGCAATATTCAGTGGTATTCTTAATAATAAATTGATTTCAAGAGGAAGAGGAAAGTTTTCTTATTTTTATATAAGTTCTTAATAATGTTGTTTTGAATGAGAGAATAAAATATCTTGCCCTATCCCAAGGCCAAGAGAAAGGGGAAAACATCTAATTTTTATAAATACTTTAGAAGCACTGCTGAGTCAAATGACAAGCCTTCTTTAGCATCCTTTATAAGGCAACCAGGATGCCCATCAGACCTTAATGTGTTTTCCAACATTCTAAGTGGCCAACCCACAAGTTGCAGAGCAGTTACCCATCTATACTGAGAAGTTTCTCCCAGGTAATTCCTAAGGGAATCACAGATTCAGGCCCTATCCTACCATATCTCTATTTTTCAGTATGAGCTTAGATTTACTTTATGAAGCAGATAGGTGGTGCAGTGGATAGAGCTCAGGGCCTGGAGACATGAGGACCTGAGTTCAAATCCTGCGCTAGACACTAGTTGAGTGACCCTAGGTAAGTTACTTAACATTGTTTGTCTCCGTTTTCTCATCTGTAAAATGACCTGGAGAGGGAGATTGCAAACCACTACAGTACTTTTGCCAAGAAAACCCTTAATGGGGTCACAAAGAGTCAGACACAACTAAAACCAACTAAACAACAATATGATCAGCATTTGAACCATTTTTATGTATCTTCCACATTAATTTGAAAAAAGTTATTATTTACATTTCTCAATTAATATTTTTCACATAGCTTAATAGCTATGTGGAACAGCTAAATAGCTAAAAGAAATAGATTTTTTTCCATATTCTAATGTGCCCTTCATTTCTGATTGTTCTTTGTTATTGGATTAGTCAGATTCCAGTAATGGAGATTTTATATTTCCTAACATTGGAAAAAATAAAGCATACCCATTTCTTCTTGCATACCAATCAATGTTTCAGATAAGTTTAATTGCCAAATTACTGGTTGCTTGTTTAGATTGCCATGCTCCTATTCTGAATAACTGTTTCAGTTTAATATAAAGTCCTAATTTATTGATTTTCAAAATTTTGTTAAACAATTTTATCTCACATCAGAGCCATGAGCACTTCTCATGAATTAGCAAAAATAGAATAAAATTTAGTCTAATCTTCCAAATGGAATGTAGTAAAAATCTTTCTACATTAACCATATCTCCTAAAAACAACCTATTGTTGGATGATTTTTTAATATTCTGAACTGTTTATTAAAGATTTCATAAATAACAAATCTTGAAACTTTTTTCTTCTTCTACTTTTTTCTTTTCTTTTCTTTTCTTTTTTTTTCTGCAAGGTGTCTGTGACTTCATTCCTTTAGGGGAGATTTGGCCAGGAAATTACTTCTATAAAGGAGATATGTTCCTCAGTAGTCTTAGAAAGCTTTCTGGGGCAATGAGAGCATGCCAAAGAGTCAATGTCTGTCAAAGATGGGGCTTAAATCCAAGTTGTTCTCACTCAAAGGCTGGTTTGCCAATCCCTAGCCAATGCTGCCTCACTTTGTCAAATTATAACTTAATTTAATGAAATTTTCTTATTCTTATTACTACTGTTAAACTCAATTAATGGAACTAGAAGTGAAATGACAGCACAATGGATAGAGTGCAGGTCTGGAGTCAGCAATATATGGCTTCTAATTCTTTGATTTAAAAGGTTTAGCTATTTTTCAAAGGTTTCCCTGAAATTAACATTTTTGCAAACATTTCAAAGTACATAAGCTTGATCAAGGGTAATCTTTTCACTTCATACATTATAGTAAATTTTGTTGGATAAATATTTTTGTTTGTAGACGTGAGGCTTCTTTATTTGGTGTAAATCACATTTCAGTTTCTTTGATCACGTCCTGTCTTCTTTCAGAAGTCTGCACTAACTCTGATCGATGTCTCTTGGTATAGCTTTTCTATCTTTCCTCAGAGTTTAACCACAATCTGTGTAGGAGAATCAATTTCTACTCCTGTATTGTGACTGCTGATTTTTTCTTGTTTGTATTTATTGCTTGTTTTTTTCATTCATTTTTATATGTTTTCATGAAATATTTCCTAAAATATAGTCCTCAAATTATATCATTTTCTCTAAAATTTTCAGAATCACAGTCATTTTAAAATTACTACTTACATTGAGATTTGTCTTAGGTTTTAAATTTAAAAATAAAATCAGTCCATAGGATGGTGTTTTGTTTTATTAAGTCACAGGAATATTAAATTGGTCCAGCTTATGGGAGCTCGCTATATCGAACCAGTCCCAGTACTCAGACATGAGTAGTTTGGCCTTCCATGGTATCGCATTTAAGACCCCTTTCTCCACCACTTCTCACATAAAAACACACACACTCCTGCTTTCCACCTCGGTTTTTGGCCATCAAAATGAAATTGATATTATTTCTCCTAGAAAGGGTGTAAATATTTACAACTAGAAGAATCAACTTCATACTCCTGTGACTTTTTGCCAAAGACACCTTCCCTTTACCGTTGTCCCACTAAATACAGTGTTTCTCCATGTGAGCACCTTGAGTGAAGTGACTTTCTCTTTTTTGTTTTTAATTCTTGATTTTAGTTCAGTGTCTGGCATATCATAAGCACTCAAATACATGTTGTTGTTGTTTTTTTGCTGTTTCTTCTCTATTTTTGAGGGTCTTGATTTGAAACATTGATAAGGTCCTTGATGTCTTCTTTGTAAACTTTTGTGCTGCCAATTTACTGTAAGGAATACAGAAGCCTTCCTCCCATCCCACTCTACCCCCTAACCTGCAGAACAAAGAAGCCAAAGGAAGCTCAAAAATCCCCTGATATCAGCCTAAGGCCTACAGTAATTTAAAGCCCCAGATTGGGGAGATCCCAATTTTTCCTCCTTTGGGGAAGAGAGCCAAGCCAACCTAACCTTTGTCCAACATTCTGCCTGAACATTCTTTCTTTTCTGAGTGTATCCCTTCAATAATGCTACCTCATTGTAATATCTTGTTGTGAACTCAAATTTCCTTGTACTCGACTATCTGTATTCTGACTTCACACACACACACACACACACACACACACACAAAACCTCCAATCTGTACGAGACACTTGCCTAGAAATACTGATTTTTTTTTTCTAGCAAATAAATAGATGCTTTGAGGTCTGTATATCATGGTGGGAGCAGTAAGAACTCCCGGAAACGATCCAGTCAATCTCAGCCTTTAACCAGGTGGCAGTGTGAAACTATTTAGAGATTGTTATCCTTATTGTATTCCCACAGTAAAATAATGTTCCTTGGAGCAGGGATTGTCTTGCTGTGGGAATTGCATTCTCAGTGCCAGGCACCCAGTTTCTGGCCCATCACAGGTACTATAATACCTCGTTCATTGGCTGATTGAATTCTCAAAGTGCTACAGGAGTAGAAAGTAACACAAACTCTGTCAAAAGGCTCCTTAATTATTTTATTATCTGAGCAGTCTAGTTCTTCCTTAGGCTTAACTGAAACTTCTCTGCTTCCTAAGCAAGCCAATTTCCTTGTTGGGGATTCCAAGGGCAGGAAGAGCAATTGATTATCATTTCCCTGCTAGAAACCTTTCGTGCATTTGTGAATAATAATTTGCCTCCTTGCCTTTTATCCCTCCCTCCAGGCTAAATTCAACCCAATTTAATAAAGATTTATTGAGAACTTAAGTTTAAGACATAGTGCTAGGAGCTGAGACAACAAAGGTGGATAGCATGTGAGTCCTGCACACATGGGGCTTACAATTTTGTATTATTGAATTGACAAGTGCATGAAAACTATTGTTTCTTTCATCATTCTATAAAAGACAGATTTTCATCATTCTTATCAATCCATTAGTCCTCTCTAAACCCATTGGGAGTAATTTGGAATTGGAATTTTTGCAAAGCATGATCAAGATAAAGCAAGTGAGAAAGCTAATGGAAATTATCTCCTGCTTTATTAAGTAATATAACATCTAAAACAGTGGTTCTCAACCTGTGGGTTATGTTCAATTTGTAACAATGAAAATACATCCTGTATATCAGATATTTACGTTACAATTCATAACTGTAGCAAAATTACACAGTTATGAAGTAGCAGCAAAAATAATTTTATAGTTGGGGGTCACCACAACATGAGGAACTGTATTAAAGGGTCGTGACATTAGAAAGGTTAAGAACCATTGGTCTAAAGCAAGGATGAATTCTACTTGCCATCATCTCCATTCTCCCTTTATTATATAAATTTGTTATGCATACATGTATATTTATATATGTGCATGTATGTATATGTATATATGTGGATGTATGTATGTGTATGTGGATTTCAGATGCTTTTAATACATTAGTATGACAATAGTAAGTTCCTCTGTCTCTCTCCCTCCCTCTCTCTCTTCCTCCCTCCTTTTTTCATCCCTGAATATGCCTAGAAAACTTCAAATTCATCTTTTCTTTGTCACTATCAGTTTGACAATGAGAAACTTATTTAACTTATAGAAGTCAGAGTTTACTGATTTATAAAAGCCTTTTGTGGGGAAAAGCACATTGTGACACTCAGACAGACTAGATGATATAGTAGATAGAGTCTGAAAGATTTGCTTTGAAATTCAGCTTCAGATACTTTCAAACTTTGTTTGACTTAACTAAGATAAAGTCACTAAATATCCATTTGCCTCAGTTTCCTCAACTGTAAAAAGTGGATAATAGCAATCCCTCAGAGTCGTTGTGCGGATCAAATGAGATAGCATATAAAACGTGTTCCAAATCTTAAAGCCCTATATAATATTCGCCTATCATCATCATCATCCCCATCGTCATCACCACCACCACTACCACTAAGTTTCTCTATCGTGTGTGTGTGCATGCATGTTTCATTTTAGTTCTTAAATTTATGAGCTTGGACTTGTCACTTGACTCATGGTTTTGCAACATCCTTTTTTTAAAATTCTCTTCTTTTTATCAAGATCAGAGATCTGCAAACGAGGCAGAGTAAATGGGATTCCTAGATGCCCCGACAGCCTTTGACTTGTGTGACTATACCTGCAGGGGAGGTTTTAGGGAGTCTGGAACAACCTGATATCATTACCTTGCTCTGAAGCTCAGTGTTACAATGGAGGAATATTCAGGTCTTTCAGTTTTCTCTCTCTAGCTCAGTGTTCAGCCAAGACATCTGTTCAAGGGACTTTAGTCGTTCAATTTTAGGTGAAATATTTTCCAATCAGTTTGTTCCTAAGGATTAATAGAAAATTACATTTCCATTGCTGATGGACTTTTCGTGCAGATCCATACTGTACATAAAATAGAGGGAGGAAAACATGCATATATGCACTTATTCACTCATACATCAAAAGATCTAATGTATAGAATATTTGAGAGGACTCTAATTGGTAAGGAAACTTTTATTTTGAAAGAGTTGAGAAGATGAAATAATTTTTATATACCAGTTCAACAGCCACCTCACTATAGCAATATATATTCACCCAAATCTATTTTGTTTCACATATTTCCTGAATGGTTCAGTTGTTTGCTTGGAGATTTCAGCAACAGTAGCTAAAGTGATTACTCTAATCTATATATTATTTTACATTTAAGAGGACATTCACGGGTGAGGACAAGTTTTACAAAAAAAAAAAAAGTATGCATTTTAAGTGAATAGCTTTTTCGTGATCAGAGATCTAGAATTGAAGGAGCCCATAAGACCACCGAGCGTTCAATTCCCTCATTTTTCAGATGAGGAAAGGCAAGTCCAGGGAGATAAATGGCTTACTCAAAATTTCATATGTGGTAAGCATCAATGTGAGAATTTGAACCCAGGACTAGAATCAGTACTCTTTTTAATATACAAGCTGCTTCCTGCTTAACAACATGAACTGAGCTTATAGGGAATAGTCTCCATCATTACAGTTGTGTCTAGATAATCAGTAACTAGAAATTTACTCCCCTGAGAGGCAATTCCAATGTCTCTTTTATCTTCTCCAGCTACCTACACAGTCACCTAAGCCATTGCTCTTAGGAACATAATTTATTTCATATTTCATTAAAAAATTCAAGGCCTTATGATTCAGATCCCTGCTCCCGTCAAACTTTGTCTCTCTCTCTCTCTCTCTCTCTCTCTCTCTCTCTCTCTCTCTCTCTCTCTCTCTCTTCTCTCTCTCTCTCACACACACACACACTTTCTCTCTCTCTTATGCACACACACACACACTCTCTCTCTCTCTTTCTCTGCCTTTTTCTGTCCCTCCCTCCCTTCCTCTCTGAGACTGAGATGCACCTCCTCCAACTAATGCCAATATTTCTTCATATGTCCTTAATTCCATCTTGTTCTTCCTTTATAGGAGCTCTCACCTTCCTCTCTCCAACTTTCAAACTTTCCTTAACTACTGGTTCTTACAAATGTATGAAGATTTCTGACATCTTTCAAGAAAAATAAACAACAAATCCTTCCACTTAACCTTACCAGAGTCCTGCAAACTAGGCAGAGTAAATGAGATTCCTAGATGCCCCTAGAGCCTTTGACTTCTGTGACTTTCCTCCCTTTCTCATCAGTGTTTAACAATGGTGACCACTCCCTTCTGTAAACACTCTTTTCGAAAGGTTTTCATGATGTTTCTCTCCTACATATCTGATCCAACTTTCTCAGTCATTTGTAGTCATTACTCATATCTGTATCCATGCACATGTGCATGCAATCTAAAACTTCATCTTGTCATCTCGTACCTTCTCTCTATGTTCTCTCAGTGATCTTCTCAGCTCTTGTAGAATCAGTAATTTCTTCAGTGTAATTAACTCCTAAATCTTCTAGTTCCATTTTCCTTTTGCACACCAGTCCCATAACTTGAATATCTGCTGGACAAATTCAGCTGAATGTTTTATAGCTATCTCTAATATAACATATACATACAGAAATTATCACTTTCCCCCCTAAACCCACCCCTTCCCAAATTTCCTCAATTCTTTTCCTGGGAAGCATAGGATGGGACAATCATAGTTAGGAGGAGGACAAGGGTTAGGTACCATTTATAAGACTTTTGTCTTCATATAGTGTATATCTTCATATATTAATCATACATGGCTATAAGTTGTACTCCTCCCTCTCTCCACCCAACCTTTCCTGTGAATCACTGGAACTAAGGAAAGAATATATGAGTGTGCTCCAAAAATGGCCCCTATATTCCAATTAACATGCCTTATTCTATTCTTCATCTTTCTAATTAAATTATATTTTTCTTAATACATGTCCACATAACCCAAAGTCCAACATAACTTCCCCAGAGTGGTTGTTGGAAAAACTGTGGCTCATAAGTTAAAAGAAACTCTCTATTTCAGGGCCTTATAGGGAAAGCACATATAGAAGAGGCTAGTTAATAACCAGCACTGATTTCCTGTTAGCCAATGGAAAAAGCCCAAGTAAACTCAATTATTTTTCAGCAAATGTGGACCTATAATTGCAGTGGTCAATCAGGCTGTAAAGATTTTTATTATGTCATCAGGGAAATAAAGGTGACTTCAATTATTGCTTCTCTCTTCTATGTTCACAAAAGTGTGAGCAGAATCACCCCAGGACAATAATTCTGTGTTCAAGCTGGCATTCACAGGATCTACCCCGTCATGTGTTGGAGGCATTAATGGGTCACGAGAGTTCTGCTCTTCCTGTCATGTCCATATGTAGGAGGACTGGAGAAAAGTGATGACGAGGAGAAGGGAAACTAATTTGGATGGAATGTTCTGAGATGTGCAGAGATATTTATGCACTTTATTACACTTGAATCTCATAACTATTAAAGTGCTATTTCAGTAAGGATTAACTGAGTAAAATAATCAATTTACCCCACCCCATTTGAAGTAAGTGACAAAACACTTAAGCAGATGAGAAAACATCTACAATCAATTCTCAACTCCATGGGAGTAATGTTCCTAGAAAATGGCACAAAAATTAAAAAAGAAAACCATTATAGGAAATAGGGGGTTAGGTTTCCTTGGTCACAAAAAACTGTAATCTTATACTAGAGATTGCTGAAAATACATTTCTCTGTGTATAATACTTTATGACAAGACATGAAGTCTGATAACATGCACTTTTCCTAACACGATAAGCCATGAAACAACTCATAAAATGCAGTACACAAAATAAAACTGGTAACATACAAAACATTTTTTCACTTGCGATACTGTTCTGTGACCTTTCCTGCTAATATCAATTTTTAAAACCCACTGATTTCAGATAATACGCATTTTTCACACACATGAAATCAAGAGTAATGTAAATATTTAAAACAAACAAAATTCTAAAAACTAAACATGTTTTAACCTGAATCTCATATTCTACTGTCAGATGGCGGTATGAGGGTGTTGTCCTGTGTACTATACTGTATTATACTGTATACTGCTGTAAAACCTCTCTACCCTGACTGCCATCTGAAAACCAAGGGAGAGGTTGCTTTGACTTTAGTCACTGCTGTTGGAACATACTGTGACTGGTGAGGTCTCAACATCACTTTAGAACCAAAGGACTTGCGTTATGCTTTGGGAGCATAATTGCAACAAAAAATTTGAGTTTTAAGGGCAAACAATGAAAATATGAAACAAATGCACAGGTGGCTTGTTTAATGGTAGGGTGAACAAGACCAGTGAACAGTGAAGCCCCTAGTAGGATACCAGCTGTGCTATAAAGTTATGTGCATCAGGACTTTTTTTTCCCACATAGCTGTGAATGTGTGTGAATGATGCCAATGCAAAATGAAAATGAGGTTACAAGTAAAATCATGGGACTGGTTTAAATTGAGAAAGTTAAATATGCAAATGTTAAGGATTGACTGTAACTCCGCTTATTATAGGGTTTCCAGAGGTTCCCAAACTTATTTGTCCTACCACTCCTTTTCAAAAAAAAAAAAAATACTCAGATCCCCCCTGGAAATCTACTTTATTTAACCCTTTAATAACTTTAAAAAATTGGGGGGAGGGGGCTCCTTTCAAACTACTACTACACCTCCCTGTTTTATTCCAGTACCCCCCCCCGGGGGCAGTATCACCCCCTTAGGGAACCTATGGTGGATGAAGTACAACATTGCTCAGGATGAGTGTTCATAGTAGCTTTTGAAACTCACCCTATGGGGCTTGAATAAAACCTGGGAGCTGGTGGAAGCTTTATGAGAACTCAAGAGAAGCATAAAGGCGTGAATCTTTCTGAATCCTCAGAAGGAGATGATTAGCAAGAGAGAAGAGTGCCCCAGGTCTTGGGCTCAGTCTTAGTATTGGTCTCCTCCCTGCTCCTGGACAGCAGGAGGATCTCTTGAACTTTGAAAGTATGAATGACCTTTCATCATCTCATCCACTTACTAGCAGCGTACCTGGAATATCTGATGGCAATATCTACATCAGAAATCAAGAATAGATTTGGACACAGTTTAGCAGCTCTTCAAAGAACCCTACAGAAAAGTATACCATAACTAAAAGATGTGTCTTGAGGACTTAAGCAAAAGTATTTCCTGAAATTTGAAATTACACCTTTCCCACAAATGTTTTCCATGTTTGAGAATGTTGTTACAACAATTATATAAATTCTCTAAATCATTAGGGAAATGCAAATTAAAACAATGCTGAGGTACCACCTTAAACTATCTGATAGGTTCACATGGCAGAAAAAAAATGGCAAATTATGGAAGGAATGAGGAAAAAATAGGTACACTAGACTATATTACTTCTTAAACTGTGGCTTGCAACCCTATGACCAAAAATTAATTAAAAATCAATGAATCATGAATCTGAGGTGTTTCTGGCTGCACTTGCTTGTGGTGCATTTTTGTAGCCTTGGTTCTGAATACAAAGCATGGGCACTTTTCACTGCACATGCCCTTGGGCCACACAACTCCAAAAAACTTTGCCTGAAACTCAGAAAGGGGTCATGACTGGAAAAAGTTTAACAAACCCTGCATTAAAGAACTGCTGGTGAAATATAAACTGATCCAACTAGTCTGGAGAATGACTTGGAGCTATGCTCCAAAAGTTGTGCATACCTTTTGACCAAGAAATATCACTACTAGGTCTATATACCAAAGAGATCAAAGGGAAAGGACTCACATGTACAAAAATATTTATAGCAGTTTTTGTGTGTGTGTGTGGTAGCAAAGAACTGGAAATCGAGGGGATGCCCATCAATTGGGGAATGACTGTACAAGTTGTGGTCTATGATTGTGATGGAGTGCTGTTGTACTATAAGAAATGAAGAGATGGATGGTTTCAGGGGGAAAAAATGTCAAAAACTATAGATACTCACACAAAGTAAAGTGAGAAGAACCAGAAGATCCTCGTTCACAGTAACAGCAATGTTGAAATGATGGTCAATTGAGAAAGACTTGGCTACTCTTACCAATACAGTGATCCAAGACAATTCCAAGGGACTAATGATTAAAAAAGAGAAAACCAATTAACTCTGTGCAAACTGAAGCATCATTTTCTCACTTTATTTTTCTTGATTTTTTTGAAATATGATTAATGTGGAAATGTTTTGCATGATTTCACATATATAATTGATATCCTATTGCCTGCCCTCTCAATGGCTATGGGAGGGAGCAAGAGAATTTGGAACTCAAAATTTAAAAAACATGTTAAAAATAAGTAATAAATGAAAATTAATATGAATGTGTATGTATCCAGACTTTCTACTTAGTCTCTTTAGATAAGTCTCTCAAACTCTCTGTATTTGATTTATTAAACTATAAAATCTTAGAGGTTGTATTAATTGGTCTCCAAGTCCCCCTCCAGCTTTATATCTCTGATGCTGTGGTAGCCAGTTAAAACAGTATGGGGAATCCATGTGAATTAGGCCATATAATGAATTGCTAAATTATCTTCTTTTAAAATGAGACTTAATTTAAATATCTTATGTCAATATGATGGTTTTATCCACCATGTATAAAAATTAACCTGCCAGATTCACTGAAAAATCCTTTTACCCACAATGTTTCCTATGCTATAGACAAAGCACTGAGACAACAGATTGGATTTTTGCTTAGATCAGTGGGATAACATTTAAAGACATGTCTTCATTTTCTTTCAGATATACAAGATGTATGTCAAACCTCTTTCTACTCCATTACACAAGCTCACAACTCCTTAAAGACTTTGAACAACCACTTTGAACTTACAGAGAAGTTTTTTTGTTCGTTTTGTTTTATTTTTGGTGAAGTAGACCAGACCACTGACAAGGACCCTTCTCCTCCCCCCCCCCCCCATCATTATCAGTTTAGTATCTGCTCTTCAACACACAGTCTTAAAAAGTGAGGTGTGGAGTTTCTGCTAGAGCATGTCTGAGAAGTCAAGTGACTTATCCAAGATCACAAAGTCAACACCATTGGAAGTCATTGAAATATCTTTCTGATTAGGGATCTCTAGCCACTGTGAAATAGAGATATAAATGTTAACTTAATTCACTTCAGTTCAATTTATTAAGACCTTTTAAGGAGTATGTGCCATGTCTTATACTAGATACTTTTGTTATTCTCTGGCAGCTTTCAATCATGTCTTACTCTTCTTGACCCCATTTGGGGTTTTCTTGGCAAAAATCCTTTGTTTGCCATTTCCTTCTCCAGTTCATTTTGCAGTTGAGAAAATCAAGGTAATAGTGTTTTGTTTTTTTTTTAAGATAGACCAACCATTCTATTTTCCTCTGAGAGGTTCAGGAATGTTGACGGACAGACAGCTCTTTACATGGGCTTTGGAGGGGGCCTGGTGGCAGCACCCGCAGGTCTGAAGCAGGGTAGGGGCGTGCAGTCCTTGCGGGTCTCCTGGACCGATTCCTGACTACCTTGCTGTGGATGGCGCAGCTCACGCAGTAATGCAGCTTCACTTACAGCTTTGGCAGCACTTAGGAGTCGAAGACGCCGGCCTCGGAGATGTCCCTGACGGCCGCCGCCTCCACGATGTTGCAGATAACGGACTTCTTGATGGCCTTGTCCTTGGGCACGCAGCGGGCACAGTTGGTACAGCAGCTGGGCTGCACGTGGCCGCGGCCCTTCTTGGCGCGTCCGTTATTCCTCCTCTTCTTGGTCATCTTGGAAGCCAGAAACCGAAAGAGGAGGTAAATAGTCTTAAATGACCCCCCTAGAGTCACACAGTAAGTAAGTGTCTGAGACTGGATTTTCTTCCCGACTCCATGCCCAGCGCTTTACCCACAGTGCCACCTAGCTGCCCTATGCTACATATTAAGGAATGAAAGAATAAAAGTGAAGAAAAGAATCAGCAAAATCAAATCCAGAAACAACCAACCGGTAACATGGAACAGTCCTGCTACACAGGACCTCCCGTTCCAATGGAGGAAAGTCCTAGGCACGCAGAGAAGATGTCTCGCTGGTGGTGGGGTTTTTGGTTGGAGGGTAGGTTGGGGAGAAGAGCAGAGAGCGTTCATTACTGGATATAAGAAAAATGTCTTCATTCAGTAGGAGGTGGCATTTGAAATGACTCTTGAAGGAAGCTAGGAATTCTAAGAGGTAGAAGTTAGAATGGAAGACATTGTAGCCCTGGGAGACCATGCAAAGGCACGTGGGGAGCTCATAGGGAACAACTTGTCAGTCATTTGACTGGATGGAAGAGAGACATCAGCCACAACTTAAAACAGTAGAGAAAGAGTGATAGCAGCTAGGTCATTAAGGTATTAAATGTCAACTAGCAGAAATTGTATCTTATCCTAGAGTCAATAGGAAGTTATTAAAGTTTCAGGGAAAAGGGAGTAAGGTGCTCAGGTCTGAGACTTAAGAATATCCTGTTTGCAGCCATGGGGACACTGGACTGAATTGGGGAATAGACTAAAGGCAGAAAGATCTATTAGAATCATATTATAATGATGTAGTTAAGAAGAAATGCAGGACTGGAATAAGTGAATGTCTGTGGGAACTGAGAAAATGTTGGACAGAAGAGATACCATGCAGGTTGAATTTAGGTAACAAAGAGAAATAGGTTATTAATTTTTATTGGATTAGGACAAGAAGAAGGGAATCATTCATTTTTAGGAAGCAATTATTGTGACTTTCATGTAAATTAAAGAACAATTGGAAGAAAAATTATAAAAATTTTGAAGAAGAATGTAATTGAATAGGAAAAATAAATCCCTAAACTAGTAAGGGTATTACAAAGTTACTAAATTAATAAGGAGTTTGGATAAATGCTTATTTCCTTAAACAAAAGGGAAAGAAAAACTTATTTCAAACTTAAGTATTAATTGGAGGTATTTATTGCAATGATCCTTAATGTTGTCTCTGTTAATGACACCACTGTTCTCTCTTGAGGCTCAAGTTTAGAAGAAGGAAGGAAGGAAAGAAGGAAGGAAGGGAGGAAGGAAGGAAGGAAGGAAGAAAGAAGGAAGGAAGGAAGGAAGAAGGAAGGAGAGAAGGAATGAATCTATGCATTGGAAATGATATATAGTTATGAATATATATCTATATGTGCATGTATATGTGTATGCATACATGCATGTGTACCTGAGTGTCACTGTTATGAAGGCATGTATATATGTATATTCCCATGCACATTTGTGTGTATTTATTTTGACAAAAGAAGAGGCAGAATGACCCAGTGGAATGAATCTGGATTTTGTGATTCCATGACTGAGTTTGAATTGCCTGCTGTGCTACTTTCTACGTGTTTGACTTTGGGGAAATCACATAATCTCTCTTGGCCTCAGTTTCCTTATCTTTCAAATGTGGGAGGTAGACTAGATCACCTCTAAACCCCCTCCCAGTTCTGGATCTAAGATCTTAAGGAAGAAAACAAGACTATATCACAGTCGAGGAGTTTGGACACAATCTGTAATGCTTGAGAATATTTTTTTCTTCCAAATTTCAATTCCTTCCAATTTCATATTCAGGTCTCCTCTAACATTATTAGCTATATGGAAATAACCTTACATATCTTTTACTAATTGAATTTCTTAGCATATTACTTGATTTAAAGTCATATAATTTATCCCTGTTTGAAAAAAAAAAAAAGATTTCAGTTCAAGTTCTCTGGTGTTATCAGAAGTCAAAAAATCACTGTGTAATTTATCATCCTTACACCACCCAAAAAGTCTATGATTCCTTTTGAAGCTCACCATAATGCACCTCTCTCCCCCCCCCACACACACACCCTCTGTCTCAGTCTGGCAAAAAGAGAATTTCTGATTTTTATGTATTAGATGTTTCCTTCATTTACCTTCAACTGTTCTTTAAAGTAAAGGACTGAAATACAAAAAACAAGGAAGTGGACTGGCTGTGTCAACTGTGAAGACTAGAAGTTGTTTATTGGATTTCTGCTTTCTTAATTTAAATGTTCTGAGGGGAAGTTTAATAGCCATAATGAAGATGGAAGTCTAATGTGCAAAGAAAACATTCAACTAAAGTGCCTTTCCAACAGCCAAGTCACCTTAAGTTAATTCCATTTTGAAATGGTTATTTTTAATTTCAATATATCCAGAAAATTGATAAGAACAATGTGAGTGTGTCTGACTAGTGCACAGCTTAACTGGCTGATCTTTGAATCAAGGATGGCAAAAAACTTCATTCACTCTTTCCTTGAGCTTTGTTTTCTTCTTTCCATTCCCTCTACTTTGCTTCCCTCCTTCTCCTTTTCTTCTTTCCATCCCCTTCCCATATCTATCTTTCTTTTTGTTATTAAATAAATGTTTCTTTGGTTACTGCCCTTAGAAAAGGACAGCACAGTCTAAACTTGACTCCACAGAGTGAAATCTCATTTAATTTGTGAAATGCCAACTCAGTGGAGCATATTGCTCATCTTCAATTGAGGTAACGGGCTTTTCTCAAGTAAATAAGGTCCTCAGAAGAGGGGTTTCAAAATATCCAACACAATTCATACATTTTCTCACTCTTTTATTAGTGCTTCTAAGGATCATCATTTTACTTGGTATTTACATCTTTAAATCTCTATTTCTACATGTAATTATAAGTGTACCTATTGTTCCCCAAGTAGAATATAAATTTCTTGAAGACAGCAATTGTTTTGAATTTGGTTTCTTTTTTTCTTCAGAGAGGCATGTAATTTCTCCTGAAATCTTCCAGGATCTATTGAGATAGTTCCCTAAGTGGAAGGAATTGGTAGAGATTAGCTAGGATAGGAATTTGGGAGAAGAATGGATGAGATCATGTTGCCTCCAGGGGTACCAAGAGAGAGACAGGAAGAGGAATACATAGACTACTGTAGTTAGAGAAGACATCTGCTATGAAGCCTGCTGTATACTTTAGTAGAGAGCATGACACATAATGCCTGCTTAATTCAATTGAATTGGGCATTTGGTCTGCTACTTAGCTGTGAAATTGACTCACTCGCATTTTAAATGCTTGATAGATTTAACTTTTTGAAGCAAGGATTTATTGATTTCATCTTATTGGGGATGTGACTTTGGACATTAAATCAATCAGTATTTATTAAGTACCTACTATATGCCAGGCACGGCTAGGTACTGGGAATATCTCACATTCCAATGGCGGAGAGACGCACAATCATATATCCACCTCTAGGTCTATCCAGGGTTATTTGGAGATAATTCCAGAGGAAATGACATAGTTAAAGGGCTGTCCCTCAAGCCTGAAAGCTCTCCTTCCTCATCTTTGCCTGCAGGCTTTTCTCTGTTCTTTCAAGTCCTTCTAAAAATCTCACCTTGTAAAGGAATTAATTCCAATGCCTTTAATCTGTTGGCTTTTTCCAATTTATCATCTATCTCCTTTTCCCTCCTTGTCTCTATCCTTGAGAGAATGGGTTGTCGTTGTGGTTGGTGTCTGACCTTTTCTTCTGCAATTAGCAAAGTGCCCAGTACATAGGAGGCATATAATAAATGTTTATTGACTGAGTAATTCCACAGAAAAGGCTTCCTGAAGAAGGCGGGAATTTAGCTGGTGTGAGAGACAAGGAGGGAAAACAAATATGGGAACAACCACAGAAAATCAATGGAATTGGGAGATGGGATGCCTTTTGCTGTGAATAGCAAAGAGGTCAGTGATATGAGATTGTAGAGAATGTATAGAAAAACAAATCTAAGAAAACTGAGAATATAGGAAGGGGCCATATGAAGGGATTCAACAGAATGAAACAAAATATTTTAGATTTGATCCTAGTGACATTAGGGAACTCAAAGAAGAAATAATTTGCTTGAGAAGGATCATTTACCTTGATTATAGATGATCCATACATGCCAGCGAGTCTTCATTTCATAAAAATAACAAAATTTCACATCAAACAGTCAATATCAGTGTTCAAGCCACAGAGGTATTGGTTATGCACAGGAATTGACCAAACTGGAAGGTTATTCTAAAGGTCAAGAAAATACTGCAAATAAATAAATATGAATATTTGTGTGTATATATATGTATATATACACACACACAAATATATCTTGTAATCACATATAAGGAAAAATAGAGAAACTAGCTAATTACAAATGATAATTCCATTGTTAATTTGTGATTTTGTCAGTAGGTATCATTTTTGGTCTAATGTCAGTCAATTGGGGAGGAAAAAAATCCCCCTTGACTTAGAATAAATGAAATGAGGCAAGGCATCTCAAGTGACTAAGAATAATTTCCAATTTATTATTGTTGCTATGAGAAGGATTCAGTGAATCTCAGTCACTTTGAATGAGAACAGAAATACTCACGTTAAGGAAATATTTACATCCTATTTAACAAATACATTTTGAGTTATTTTTTAGTTATTTCTGACCATTCTGTGTTCATAAATTCCGTAAGTATTTTTTAAACATTCAATTCATCTAACCAAGAAATATATATTATATGTGATCATATCTTACATTTATGGGCTATGAGTAATTTTTACTACTTCATTTTTCTCCATTATTTGGACTTTTACACAATAATGTCAATGCTTTTGGTTACTGATAGTTGCATAATATTAATAATTACACATAATGCAGAAAATATATTTATCTAGCATTTTTTAGGTATATATGATAGCCAACTACCAATGTCAAAGTTTGTTTCAAGCTACCTTTAGTCATTTTGCATCATTAGACCTGGACAGATTTTTTTTTTTCTCCAAAGACAACAATATCCCCCATCGTGGGGGTAAAGTTCTCCTCAGCTCCCTTTCACTTATTAGAATTAATCAGGCCACTCTGTTTATCTTTCAAACCCTAAAAAACTCAGGAAATTCAGGAACAATAAGACATTAATCAATCCCTTTTCATGATTTTTAGTAAACACAAAACGGATGCTCAGTTATATATGTAAATACAAGTCATTCACTGTGGAGGCTGAGAAAGGATATATATAATGTCTGAGATTAGGAAAGGAAGCATCAGAGTCCTTCCTTCCCTCCTCTTCTTTTAAATAAGGGCATTCATTAAGGTGAAGATAGATAAGTATCATATAAAAGCTATCTTCAATATTTTAAGGACTATAGTGTGAAAGATGGGTCAGAGGACAGATTTGGGTAGAAACTTCAAAGAAAAAGATTTTTGGTGTGATAGAAATGAAAAAAAGAATCCAGCTTCTTGTGGGGAATGAGAAAACATTAGAAACTCTCACAGACAATAGGTAAATAAGATAAGTATTCCTATTTTTCTTATCTTTATATGAAAGAATTCTAAAAAACTAATCAATAGTCATGACAAAAGAAATAAAGTATAAAAATGTACAAAGAAAAAGATTTTAAAATGCTTATTTTCTGATAAAATGATGGTTTACTTTTTTAAAAAAGCATAGAAAATCAGAAAAGAAACTATTTGGGATAATAAATAATTTCAGCAATTTTGCAAGATTCAGAATAAACCTACAAAAATAATAGCATTTCTATATAATAACAGAATCCAAAATTCAAAACTGGAAATTATAATATATCAGTAAATAATAATTTTTAATTATAATAAGAGGATCCTATTGGTAAATACAAATCACACCATAGTAAAAAGTACCATAAAATGCATAAAAGAATTGGGAGTAGGTCTACCAATGCATATTTATTACATGTATAGGCTTATTTATAAAGCCTCCCTTAAGAAAAGGAGAAATAACTCTTAGGGTTGGAGTAATATTCAGTCCTCTTGGCTAGTCTGTGTCAATATAATAAAAGTGCTAATAACACCAAAGTTAATTTACAGTTTTAATGTTATGCTAATAATACTATCAAGGTACACTTAGCCTAACTCAATAAAATAATATCAAGAGAAATAATGAAAAGGGATAGGAGAAGGGTAACACTTCCAGACCTTGAACTCTTCTATAAAGGAGCAGGCATCAAAACCATTTTGTGCTGGCTTAAAAAAAAAATAGTGAAGCAGATCAGTGGAATGTATTAGACAAGGGAGAACCAAAATGAATGGAACAAGTGTTCAATAAAGCTGAAAAATGCACATTGCTTAATAAAGAACACATTAAAAATGGAGAGTCAATTAAATTAAGGATCATATCATGCAAGATAGAAGACAAGCTGATCATTTATCTTTGATAGCCACAGGTAAGGAGTCTTAACTAAACAAATGATGGAAGCAATTATAAAATAAAAATGATTATATTAAAGTGAAAACTGTTTGCAAAAATGTTTATGCATTTGCCATAAGAAGGGAAGTGACAAATAGGAAAAAAAGAATAGTATCAAATTTCAAAGATAAGGATTTAGATTCTAAGCTATATTGACAACCAATGGAAATATAGAAGATCAAGATCAAACACTCCTGCCAAAGACATAAATGATTAAAGAATATTGACAAATAATTCTCAGAAGGGTATAAAACTGCTTATAACAATATAAAATAATATTTTCAGTGACTAGTAATAGTATAAAGGCAAATCAAAACAGCCTTCCTTGAAGTGTTAACTTATAATCAGCAAATTGACAAAGATGACAAAAGACACGGAAAATGAATAATGGAAGGAATGTGAAAAGATAGGAGGATTGATGTATTATTGGTAGAAATGTGAGTTAGTGCAACCATTCTATAATTTGCAATTATACAAATAATGTAGCTAAAATATGTATATGCTTTGACCCATAGGCTCTCCTTTAGTGACTTTCAGAGCGGTCCCCATGAACCCCAAAATATTTATAGCAGCACTATTTTTGCGTGTGCAAAAGCAAAGAGCTAAAAAATTTTGAATGCTCATGAATTGGGGAATCGGCTTAAATATTGTGGTACATAAATGGAATGTTACTTTGCTATGAGATATGATGAGTGATGAATAAAAAGAAGAGGGCAAAAACCTAAATGAATTGATGTCAAGTGAAGTAAGATGTACCAAGTAAACAATATATACTGTCACTAAAAAAATGTCCAAAAGAAACTAAATCAAATTTTCAAAATTTAAAAGAATGAACTTGGTCCCAAAGAAGAGCTATGAAAAGACATTCCCCACAAAACCCTACCACCACCACAATAAAGCCATACACATATACTCCTTTGAAGATGCTGAGGAAAGAGTATTTTTAATTAACTTATTTGTTTTTCATCATGGCTTTCTGAGAAATGAAGGAGGAAGAATGTGGGTGATTTAGAAACAAAAAATACCAAATAAAACTTTTTGTTTAATCAAGGAATCTAAAGTAGTGACCTTATGATCGCTGGAGGGTTTTAAATGAAGTTTTTAAGATCTTCTGTGTTGTCCAGAGAGTGGTTCAACTAGGTGACCACTGAGATTTCTTCAAACTATGATTCTGTGAACCAACTGAATATATACCTCAATATGCCAAAGAGCTGTGATTTCATCAATGTGGGAATATATACTAGTGATATAGATCACAACCATTCTTCACCTTGAGAGTTGTTGTAAGTTGCTCAAGTTTCAGAGAGCTTATGAGAATAATTCATGACTTCATAGCTAGTAACCATCAGAGGCAAGATCAAAATTGAGGTCTCTTTGATTCCAAGTCTGTTGTTTCACATTCCTCTTTGAGGGTGGCCTAACGAGGACAGAGCTAGACTAGGAGAATCCACAGAAAATAGCTTGGACATTTAACGCCTTTTTGTGACCCTGGGCAAGTCACTTAACCTCTTACCCATAGATTTTTTATCCTTAAAATGTAAGTAATAATAGCATCTACTTCATATGGGTAAAATGAAGATCAAATGAGATGATATAAGTAAAGTTCTTTGTCAACCTCAAGACATAATAAATACTGCAGATCCTATACATGATTGCACGCCACCATGGGCAGGGGGGGAAGGGAGGGGAGAAAATCTGAAACTCAAGTGATTGTGGAACTGAATCTTGTAAATTAAAAGTAAATGAGTAAATAAAAAAAAAAATAAAAGACATGACTAAAAAAAAAGACATAATAAATACTAGCTATTACTATTACTATTATGGAATATATATGTTCAGTAGATCTATAAACTTATGCATTCCTGTAGAGTGATGGAAGACAGGAAGGAAAGAAGGAAGGGAGGGAGGGAGGCAAGGAAGAATAGGTCATTGTGTTTGTTCTTTTCCTGTTTTTCCTAAATCCCTTCCTTAGCATGAACACACAACTTTCCCAAGACACAATAACTTATAGCAGTAGTTAAATACAGAAAATCAGCAGTGTATTTATAACCAGAGTCAACTTTGAAATTATCTTGGAAAAATGGTGACATACATAGTACAAATCTATCAATATACACATCAGCATTGATCAAAGCATAGGAAATAAAGGAAGTGAGAGTTTACTTTCTCTCCCTCAACCTATTTCTTATGGATTTTTACTAAAGATTTCCCCTTAAACTGTTCCCCCCAAAGAATTGAAGAGCAGAGGAAAAAAGAAAGAGGGAAGATGTAAAGGATGATAGAAAGAACTGTAAAATGAAAGCACTCCCCAGTTCAAAAAGAAATGAAAAAAATACCTAGAAATACCAGAGTCTACCTACACAGGAGGACTCTGACCGGAATAGAAAAGAACTCAGCCATCTTATGGGCTAAGTCCAAAGACCTAGGCAATCAGAGATCAAGTCAAAGGTCTAGGTCAATGAGTTGAGTCCTACATTTCAAAGGACAAAAAATTTCTGATAGCAACACTATCAAAAGAAGGCACTCAAGAAATTGCCTCCAAGCATGTATGTTGTTGGTTTGTCTGTCTGTTTACTTTTCTCTGTAGGTTTTTTTTCTTGATGTTTTGTGGTGCATTGGGAATAGACTACATAATTACATACTTGCCAGGCAGGAAAATAAAGTTGAATGCCAAAGGTAGAATTTGCCCTTAATTAAGCCAGGAGAAGAGGTGTTAAGCCTTGCATGAAATTCATAGGTTCACAGTAGAAGAACATTGAGAGGTCATCTCATTCAGTAAAAAAAATTCAATAATCAACAAAGAGAATTAGAATTCAGACCCTTTGTCTTTAAATTCAATCCTCTTCTTGAAAGCAAGATGGAGAAGGAAATGGCAAACCATGCCAGTATCTTTTCCAAGAAAACCTCAAATGCGGTCACAAACTGAGTAAGGAATCTGCTACATCTCGTAAGTTTTACTATATTGTTTCAATGGCATTCCCTTTCAGAATAGTTTATTATTATTTTTCTTGGCCTAACTCATTATGTAGGATAACATGTCTAACTTTTCCAATTTCAATTTCTTTCATTCACACTGAATTTCCTTGCTTTGTGGTGGCTAAATTATACATCTAATATTTTTGTCTTTTTTGTCCATTATAGCCTGAGATGATCAATTTTGTAATCATTCTATTCATACTGAGATAGTAGTATGCTCCTTGATATTTCTGTTCAATATTTGCTAAATATCTAACATATCTGAATTTTCTAACATATTTAATATATAATATATTTTAAAATATGTTTATCAATTTGGCTAAGTCTACAAGAAGTATAATGAAGTTATCTCTAATTATAGTCTTATAATCTAGGTCTTTGGGGAATTGTTTAGCTTTTCCTCTTAGTTATTTGATACCCTGCCATTAAAAGTGGATATTTTAATAACAACATTGACTTACTATTTATAATAATCAAACAATTAAAAATTCTTTAAGCACATTTGTAAGTTCCCTGATTTTCTCCCCTGTTATTTCTTTCTACTTTAGGCTTTTTGAAATCACAATTACCACTCTGGTCTTTTTAGACTGAGTAGAAGTACAAAAATATTATACCAGTCCCTGATTTTAACTCTGCATGAACTATGTTTCCTCTATGAAGAAAATCATTCAGTTTTGTTTTCTTTTTCACAACCCTGGTGTCTTATGGACATATAAGAATACGTACAAATAAGGTATATTGCAATTCTAAGTTGGTTTTTTGATTTCATGATGTACCTGTTCCCTCAAATGATACAAACATAAACTTTCCCCCGCTTTTGTGGTGGGGGAAAGATAGCTTCTATATACTGGATATGTTTTCTTTCCTTTCTATTTTTAAATTTTTATGCTTGTTTTAATTTCATCACAAGTTTTGAGTGGTGTGGTTAGATAAGGAAAATATGGAGATTATGAAGGTTTTTTGTTTTGTCTTTTTTTTTTTTTTTTTGTAAATGTCTAGGTTCTTGAGGAATAGTTAGAAAAATCTGAAAACTTAAATGGAACCTCTTGAGTTGTGTGAGATGTTGGAAAAGTTGAAAACTTCATCTCTATTCTCACGGACCTTACAATTTAAAAAGAGTTGAGTAACTCACCAAAGTCACTAATAGCACCTTAATTGGTGAAATTAGTGTAAATGTTCAGTAATTTCTCTGAAACTTGACTGGAACCTGAACACAGTGTCTTGACCCAAAACAAAAAGTAAGGATTTATTGATTTGAGGGAACTATACATATAATGAAATCTAGAAAATAATGATTCTGGTTCCCAAATTTGGGGATGTAGAAATGTGAATATTGCTTAATTTGAAAACTGTTCTAAGTTTCTTGTTTATGAAATAAAGATCATTAATGTAATATCTGAGTTCAAAAAATTCTGTTATAGTTGTTGTCATAGCTTTTAATAGAGGTGTAAGCTTCCTTTCCCAAATGAGTAACCTCCAATAAAGTCTCAAAACAGTAGACACCCCTCTGTTCCCCAACTCCATTCTCTAGACATGAGTTATTCCCTTGCTAAAATGGAGATGGTGCATAGACTTATGGATACATAGAGCAAATCTTCTGATATCAGTTAACCAGTTCTCCCCGGGTAGCCTGCAGGTAGAAAGGAGTTTCAAGAGTCAGCCAATGCTTTCAATCTACCTTCCCATCTGGTTTCTGACAAACCCAAATAAGCAGAGCTAACATACATCTTAAGATAAGCATAAACCACATATGGAATATCATTAGCCTACTGCTGCTGACCTTGGGAGAGTAAGCAGCTCCCTGCTGGCAATCTAGAAGGAATATATTCATTCAATAAATATTTATTAGCATCTGCTGAGCGCACAGCCCTGTGTGAGGTATGGTGGGGGTCTTAGAAAAATACTTGGTGTCTGTTTACTACATGTTTGTATAAGTTCTATAGTTTGTTTTTTAATGTGACTTAATTCTCCAGGATATTTAAAAGGAAGAAGTGATGTTGTGAGACAGAAGTAGCCAGGGTACACAGTGTTAGATCACTGGACTCAGAGTCAGGAAAACATGAGTTCACAGCCACCAGCCGTGATCCTCTCTGGTATGTCACTTGGCCTAGTTTGCCTCAGTTTACTCATTTGTAAAAATGAAAATAAAAGCATCTACCTCTCAGGGGATCATTGTAAGGATCAAATGAGATAAGATGTAGATGCTTCCAATATAAATGCTAGACATTTTTTTAAATAATTGTTTAGAGCTCACAAATCATGTAGTCTGCCTTCATATTTTAGGAACAAGGAAATGATGGCCAGAAGGACCAGTTGACTTGCCTAATGTCGCGGAAGTAGCAAACAGAAAAAAAAGCACACAACAAACCAACAACAACAACTCAACATGATTTCACACAGGACCCCTGGTGCCAAATTGAGCCTGATTTCCCCTATAACCAGGGATGGACTGAAGCCAGCTCTTCAAGGCTCTGCAAAACTGATGGTTAAATTTTCATTGGGAGGATTTACACCACAACATTTGTAAATATTGCTAATTGAGGCTTGATTTATTGTTCGTTGTTTTTATTATTGTTATCTTTAATTAACAAAAGGATGGAGGAAATATTTATAATGCAGATCAACTTAAAATGGTGACATCTCTGCAATTTTTGGGGTAGTCCCTTGTCACCATTTACCAGCACATTCTTCCCTGTAGCATAGAACCTCTCTCTCATGGAAGGGATTCCTAAGGAGGCATACTAAAGTAGCAAAGGGTCTGGAACATGGTTAAGTATTGAATAAATTCTTAATTGACTTATTCATTGATCCATCACCTCTGAGGTTCATTACCACTAAGACATTCCACTTGTCTATGCCAGTAAGAGGCTAAGTACGTAGACTGCAGAAATGAAAGCTTGTCGTGTTGGAGTTGTTCAAGCTTATATCTAAGCAGTATGTCTAAGCCTTCAACAAAACACCACCTGCCTCAGGATGGTGCCCACAAGGAACACAGGGAAAAAAAGTCAGGGCCTTCAAGATTTGAGATTCGATTTAGCTTCCGACTGGGAGTGGGGGGCTAGGAGGAGACAACAAACATTTAGTAAGTAGCTGCTCTATGCCAAGGTCAGGGCTAAGGTTTTTGTAAATATTTTCTTATTTGAGGGATGTGAGTACCTAACTTAGAGAAAGAGAAATGAAGAAAAAGAGATTAGCAAAGATGAGGTCATGCTAAAATTACCTTGAGTTACTTTTCACTTAAATATTTCTTCGTTCTACAAATCATGTGCATTTTAATTATGAGTTTCAAATATGATTAAAAAGCTCAAAATTATTACTTATCCACATTCAGCATCACATGTAAAGTAACTTGCAAATAATATTTAATATTGCTATTATTAATTATTTGATTTCATCAATTATTTAATGTAATATTGCTATTAATATTTAATATGTTAAAAAAAGTCAAACATCAGAGTACAGTAGTTACATGAGGTCACAAAACTTTTAACAACAAAGTAAAAGAAAATAAGCAAAAAACCTCTTAATTTTTCTATTTCAAAGCCTTTTTAACTGTCATTATCGCAATAGGAAATATAACGAATATTATTTTATTGTCTTTTTCTCACTTATGAAGCCTAGTTGAAGGTAAAAGACACAGACATAAATCATTAAATACACTATTAAACCATTAAATAAGTCATTTAATAAAAATATGAAGCAATAAAAATATAGACTATATTAAAATGCAGCATATTATTGTGTCCCGCCTCCAACTTTCTCCCTTCCCAAATTGGTACAGCATTAAATATGAAGAATTTAAAGGCAGAAATGAGTGATGTGTTTCAGGGCTGGCTCTATGGAGAGAGTGAAATGTCAGCTGTGTCTCAGTTTTTGTGATGGAAGAGGGAATGCTATGGAAGAGAAATAAATGGTGAGAGACATGGGTATGATCTGTTTGGTGTTAGTAAGCTCATGAGTCTACCTAGACTGAAGGATTGGCTGCCATATTTTGGACATAGAAGTTATGTGATTTTCTCTGGGAAACTTTGGCCATGAACTTGAGGCCAAGGAATTTTCCACTCGGACAACAACATACATCTGCCCTGAGGGAGTCACTAGTGGTTGAGCAGGGAAGGGGAAGATGGTTGGGTAGTAAATCAGCAAGGATTTACTAAGTGCCTACTATGTACCAAGTGTTAAGAATACAAAAACAAAGAATAAAGCTCTCCTTGCTCTCAGGAGGTTACATTCATGGACTTTCTAGCTGCCCCACACTCCAACTACAACCTTGACCACTGGTCTTCTCTTAACTCAGCTTCAATCTGGTTCATATTCATTTCACTAAGGATCCATTGTTTTAACGTGTTTCTCTGTCTCTGTCTCTCTGTCTCTGTCTCTGTCTCTGTCTCTGTCTCTGTCTGTCTGTCTGTCTGTCTCTGTCCATGTGTCTCTTTTCCTCCCTTTCTCATCAGGGATGTTAAGATTATTCTGATGATTAAATGTATCCCAAAAGAAATAGGCCTTTTATATAAGTAATCCTGTCTTTTTAATAGGTCTGGCACAACATAATTATTGACCAACAAGAGACTAAATTATGCAACCTATCAATCAATTAACCAAACATTACACGCCGGTTATGTACCAGGCACCATGCTTACATGGTGGGGATAAAAAGACAAAAATGAAACAGACTTTGACCTGAAGAAACTTACATTCTACTAGGGCACATAGTGTATTTGTGTGTGCATACATGTGTATAACATATATGTGTGTCTGTGTTGTGTGTGTCTTTGTGAATGTCTGTGTATTCAAATCATATATAAAGTACTTAGTTAATTCTAAACATCACAAGTCAATCAATTCATTCTCTCAACAAATGACAAAAGGTCATGTCCTTCATCTCAACAAAGTGTTTAGGTTCTCCTAGGTTTACCCTAGGAGAAGTCACTCTTCCTCTTCAATCAATCAATACATATTCATTAAGAACCTACTATGTGCCAGGCCCTATGCTAGGCATTGAAGAGGATGCCGTTTGTTCCCCCAACTTTTCATGTTGGATTAGAAAAAGCACTAGGTGTAGATGGAGTCAGAAGCTATGTGTTCAAGGCCTAATTCCTTCTCTGTGAACTTGGACAAGCCACCTATCTTTGCTCAGACTCAATTTCCTTTTCTGTTAAAATGAGGGAGTTGGATGATTTCTAAGGAAAAATCTAGTTCTAAAATTATGATTCTATGGAAATATCACTGATAGTAAAAATAATTGACTCAAATGTCTCATGGAAAATCCTAACCCCTTAAACTGAAGATTCCCACCCTTCTCTTAAATGAGGTGCTCAATGAATATTGATGGATATGTTATTTGGAATTTTTCCAGAAGTTCACCAACTCTCAGGACATTTCACTCATCCATCCACTGTAGCACAGTATAAGTCATTAGGCAAGGCCATTCCAGTTTCAGGATCCCAGTCCTGAGCCTGTTTTTCAACTAAACCATCCCAGGAGGTCTTTGCTAGATTTACTGCTGAGAAATATCTTGCAGAGTAGCTTCTATAACCTGCCTTGGTAGTAGGTGTGATTGTCTCCACATAAAAAATGAGGACATTCTTCTTAACGTCCAAACCAAATCACACTTATTACAATAGCAGAAAATGTATTCTTATCTGTCCAAAGCAGACAGAGTTCCTACCTTTTGTGTATGAAATAACCCCCTTTCCATTCCTCCCATATACTGAAACCTATCACCAGATTATTCCTTTCTTTGAAGGTTAAATAGAAGCTTTATTGTTCCTATAAAAAAGTGCCTAGAAAAATTTCTAGTTAGAAACTGAATCCAAAGCCTTAACAATCAGACTGCTATATGAATTGTTCTTCCGGGCTCCTTGTTTTTGTATTTTCCTCTTAAACAAAAGAAAGTAAAATTGAGAACCCCACAGAAAAATCTTAAAGGAATTTTTCCTCTTATGCTTTTGAAGTTTGATATTTAATAACTTGAACAGAGCATACAAGTCAATTGGCCAATTAAAAATTGAAAGGAAGAATTACACAGATAGTAGACCTTGGTCTGAGTATTTCACCAAACTTTCTAATGTTGAACCAATCTCTTATTATTCAGTATCTCTTTTCCTGTTTCCTCATTTGTCAAATGGGAATAATTATACTTGTAGCAAATATGATATATGTGTCAAAAATATGTATGTATATACATGCATGTGTATATATGTGTGTATACACACGTACATATGTGTGTTTAGCTGAAAAGGTAGCAAAACACTAGGCTCTGAAGAACTTTAAAGGCAAAGAGAATATTTTGTATTTGCTCCTGGAGACAATATGGAGAATTTGGAATTTATAGAGTAGGGCAGGAAGATGATAAGATCAGATCTATGCTTTAGGAAAATCACTTTAGTGCCTGAATGAAGGATGGAGTGGTGTGGAGAGAGACTTGAGGCAGGCAGACCCAACAAGAACTGTTGAAATAATCTAGCATGAGATCATGAGACCCTACATTACAGTGGTAGCAGTGACAGAGGGGATAAGATGGTATAATTCAAGACTATGAACTAGTTGAAAGCAAGGACTATCTTGCTTTTCCATTTATATACCCAATGCTTAGCATTTCTTTGCACATAATAAGCATATAAAATCCATTCATTCATTCATTCATTCATTCACTCCTCCTTGACTCCAAGGACTATCATACCACCTCTCAACTTTTTACTACAATAATAAGGTTGCCTTGTTGGGGACATTTGAATTGTTGCAATAAAATTATTGATGAAAACATAGTGTGAAGAAATAAATTTGTGAATCTAGGAATGAGAGATAGCTGCTAAGAAAACTCTTGTGCCCTTACAATGAAAAAAATTAAAAAAAAAAAGTGGACATTCTACTGTGTCTCACTATATAAATGGGAAAAGATTTTTAATTGGAGAGATTAATTTTGAAAGACAAAGGTATTACATCAAAACTGTATGAGGTTATAGCAAAACACATTTGGAGGACTGCGCAAAGAATCATAACTTCAGATAGTTTTTTTAAAGGCCTTTCTGTGGGCCACAGATACAGAAACATCTTTAAATGTGAACTTATTTGCATCCTCCATATGACAATGGGCTTTTTTTCTCCCTTAGAATTAACCCCGATCTTGAGAAAGTGCAAAAAGAAATGTGTCTTTTAATATCATTCTCATTCATATTCTATGCAAAGGGCAAAAGACTCAAGGACATTAACAGGCAAAATCCATCAAATTACAAAATAGTTTCGGAATGGAATGGGGTGGGGGGAACACTTCCCCAGGTACCCAAAACATACGATGAACTATTCTTTAAAAATGACTTCTCAATGATTGAGTAAAATTTCACATAGTGGATTGTGTGTTACAAAACTGTGAGACAAGAAACATTTATTTTGCCCTCGTGGGAAATTCAATCTTATGCTGAAGAAAAATACAAAAATGTAAGCACACCAATGTTGCTAAAGGAATACATGAAGAAATTGGCTTCACCTTCAAACACAAGAGGAGAGAGTGATTTGGGGCCAACCCATACATTTTCTGTTCTTTTAACTAGCTGACCCCCAAATAAATGTCGATATGGCAGTAGGAAGATGGAACTGTGCAGCAGAACTGCCCCCTAGTGACACGATGGTGAAATAAAAATTATAATAAAAAAAGAGATGCAGACTTACAGATTACAACCCTACAAAGATGTCCTTGGCATGAATCATGGCATTTGAGCCCTATCCCCTATTTGTCAGCATTCCTCCTGACATAGACATGAATGACTGTAGACCAGAGAGTTGAGAGAAAGGTAATATTTGAAAAGCTTCAACATGAATTCAGTTATGTATAACATATATACACACAAATGTTTGTTATATATGTAGGTAAATATAAGGATATGATATATATTATTATACCTGTGTGCATCTGCATAATGTGTATATATGTGCTGTGTGTATATACACATGTGTGTTCATACACACACGTTAATAAGCATTTCCTATGTGCCAAGCATTGTGCTATATGCTCGGGATACAATTAACAAAAAGACAGGCCCTGCCCTCAACGAGCTTAAAATCTAATCAAGGGTCAAGAATACAGAGAAGGAGTCAGGAAAGGGGGGAGACCAGGGAGTACTCTGTACAAGGGCATCTGGTTCTGTGTTGTTGAAACCACAAAGAATGGAATGAGCCCAAAAGTTCAGTCTCTGCCTCCATGAAGGAAGGCATTGGGATTGGGTGGCACTCCACCCTCCAGTCCTCCAATCAGAAGAGAGAGGAAGATGAGGAAGGTGCCATCAATCAAGGTTCGAGTTAGCAGCATCATGATGGTTTTAGAAGAAATGAACTTGACCTGGAAGGGCAGAGTACCACCACTCATCCATTCATCCATCCATGCACTCAGTCATTCATTTATTCGTCTGCCCCATTTGCTTATTTACATATGTTCATTATATAAGTTCATGGGTATGTATATATGTATGTATGTGTTTTATTGTTGGTTTTAAACTGGTCGGATCTTTGTACCCAAAATGAATGTGTTATTTACCAATGACTTTAATGATACTAGTATTATTTTTTCTTTTCCCCCGCAAGCTTTTCTATTAAGCATGTGGGTTAAATGTCAATTCCCCTTTGACCATTGTACCCTAATGTGTTCAGTTTGTCCTTTCCATGTATCCTAAGCATCAAAGAGCCAAAAAACGGAAAGGATGTTACAGAGCTCTCAGCTATTAGGAAAGAAACTGAAGGTTAAAAAATAATGGGGATGGGGGCGGTTTGGCAAGATGGGGAAAAGATTCTAGGCAGCTTCTCTTTCTATTTAGCCT
>CM053591.1:184669834-184687339 GCA_028646515.1 Pseudochirops corinnae
ATCACACATAAGTTGGTGTCCTCAAAGGGCCAACCAGATAGGCTTCACTTGCCTCCTGCAAAGCACCGATTGTTGCACTCTGGAAGCGCAGATCTGTTTTGAAGTCCTGAGCAATTTCACGCACCAGACGCTGGAAGGGAAGTTTACAATGTATCAGAAGTTTGGTGGACTTCTGACAAAGTCTGATTTCATGGAGAGCCACAGTACCCGGCCTGTAGCGATGAGATTTCTTGACTCCTCCAATAGAGGGCGCACTCTTGCCAGCAGCTTTTGTAGCGACCTGCTTCCTGGGGGCTTTACCACCAGTGGATTTACGGGTGGTTTGCTTCCTACGAGCCATGTTCCTGAAAACTTGTCCATATACACCCCGCTTCTCTTTCGGCTTGGGCTTGGAGAGTGAGAGGCGGCCCTAGCGCTAGAGAGCTACAGCGGCGGGGGGCTGGGAACACAATTGAAAGATGACTGACACCAACGAGATTTCTTAATCCTTCAGTTTCTGCCATCAGAGTGGTATCATCTGCATATTTGAGATTGTTGATATTCCTCAGGGTAACCTTGATTCCAGATTTCAATTCATCCACATTGGCATTTTGAATGATATACATTGCATATAAGTTAAATAAATAAGGTGACAATATACAGCCTTGTCACACTCCTTTCCAAATTTAAACCTGTGAATTGTTCCATGTTTGGTTCTAACTGTTGCTCCTTGGGCTACACACAGGTTCCTCAGGAGGAAAGTAAGATGATCTGGTGCTTGTAATTTTGGTGTAATTCATACAGTCAAAAGGCTTTTTAGTTTGGTCAGTAAAGCTGATTTTTTTTTTTCCTTCTCTTTCATTTTTTTCCCTGGAACTCTTTTGCTTTCATCTTCAAAAAATCCTTACTTGATCCTGCTATCATTGTATATCTCATCTGACATTTGGATTTAAATTCCTTGGAAAGGCCTTCTGAAATGGCATCTATTAGATGCCACCACTTTCTCTCCATTCATTATCTTCCAACTTAATCATTGTAATAAATCTGCTCTCTACAAAGTTGTTAATGACTTCTTAATTGACAAAAATCGGAGACTTTTTCTCAGTCCTCATTCTTCTTAAAACTCTCAGTAGCCTTTGACCTCATTAATTACCCTCTCCTCCTTGAGGATCTTCAGGTTTTCTGTGATAGCTGTTCTCTTTTGTCTTCTCCTCCCAATCACACAACTCCTTCTCAGTTTCCTTTACTGGATCTTTATGCAGACTGGACATTCTAACTCTAGGTGTTCAATACAGATTTGTCCTGGGACCTTTTTTCTCCTACTTCACTTGGTTATCTCATCACTTCTCATGATTTTAATGACCATTTCTGTGGTGATGATTCTCAAATCCCCATATCCTGCCCTAACCTCTCTGCAGACCTCCAATCTTCCATTTCCATTTGCTTTTCAGACATCTTGAATAGGACATCCAGTAGACATCTTAAACTCAACATACGTAAAAACAGAACTCATTGTTTTCTTTCTAGCCCTTCCTCTAATTCTACTTTCCCTATTACTGTAGAGGGCAGCACCATCCTCCGAGTCTCTCAGCTTGAAACCTAGACATCATCCTTGATTCCACTCTATCTTCCACTGCCCCCATTTCATATCCAATCTATTGGCAATGCCTGTCAATACCACCTTTGCAACATCTCTTCAATATGACCTGTGACACTGCCCACACTGGTGTAGGTTGTCATCACCTCACAGCTGCACTGTGGTAATAGCCTTCCAATATTCTATTCCATCATTCATTCAACTAACAAAGTGATTTTCATAAAATTCAGGTCCAAACATATCAGCCCCCATGCAAAAAACTCTAGTGTCTCTGTATTGTATCCAGGATCAAATACAAAATGTTCTCTTTGGCATTAAAATCCTTTCTTTTCTCTATCCTAGTCCCCTCCTCCTACCTTTGTCAGTCTTCTTATACCTTACTTGCCACTCTTTTATGATACAATGATACTTGTTCCAGAAACAAGATATTTTCTCTCTCAGATCTGGGCATTTTCTTGGACTGTCTCCTATGTGTGGAATTCTCTCCCTCCTCACTTTCTTTAAGGAATGACAAAAGTCAACTATTTACAGGAAGTCTTTATCTCCTCTTAATTCTAATGCCTTTCTTCTCCTAATTATTTCATGTTCATCTTGTTATGTCTCATCTATATCATTTGCTTGTCCCTGCCAATTAGATTGTGAGATCCTTGTGGGCAGGAGCTGTCCTTTGCCAGCTTTATTTTATTTTTAATCCCTAGTGCTTAACACAGTGGTTGGCATGTAGTAGATACTTAATAAATATTTATCTACTGAATTAAAAAAAAAATAAAAGGGCAGCTAGGTAGTATAGTGAATAGAACACCAGCCCTGGAGTGAGGAGGACCTGAGTTCAAATCCAGCCTCAGACACTTAACACAAAACTAGCCATGTGACCTTGGGCAAGTCACTTAACCTCAATTGCCCTACCTTCCCCACTCCAACAAGGAAAAAAAATATTTATCTACTGAGTTGTCAAATGAGGATTTTCATTTACATAGTAGGAAAGGAAAAGAGAATCATATGAAACTTGAAATTTTTTATATACAATCTATTCTTCAAAAATATAAGGAGTTCAACATGTAATTTTCAAAGCTGGCATGAGGGTTTGCTACACCTTCTGGCTTTCCTTCTGTTTTCTTTTGTGCATTTAAACAAAATGCTTCAGTGACCTTCTTTTCCACTTTTTTCTCTATCAGTTTTTGCTAACATTATTCCTATCCTCCCTCACCTCCAATAAAAATTAAAACCCTTGTAAAAATGGGTGGTGAAGCAGAATATATATCATTTACACACCCTTCTTCATGTTTAAACCTATAATTCCAGAATGATTACACTCTCCTTCCCCTTATGTACCCTACGTTTTGGCCAAAATGATCTACTTGTCATTCCTTGTTCATGGCACCCCATCTCCAGTCTGTATTTGGGCACAGGCTCTCTCTCACACCTACCATGGCCTCCATTCCCATCCCCACTCTCTTGGACCCCTGAATTATTAGGGCTCAGCTAAAGAGATTCTTATTAAACCATTTTGCCATTTTTTTTCCTAGTGGTTACATTCTCTCCCTCCCCCATCTGCTATGAAAATTACTTTGCATTCATTTTGCATATATTTTACATTTCTGTAATTGTGTGCATGCTTTATTTCCTTAGGACCTATTTTTTTTTTCTTTGTAACATGAATGGCCACCATTTAGTGGTTTTACACATACTTGTTGAATTGGACTGATTAGATCCTACTAATGGAGGGAATAGGGAATCACGCTTTTATGAGCCTTTTATCACTCACCTTCAGAATAGAGCCCGCATTAGGTAAAAGATGTACTATTTTCCACCTGCCCTTGAATGACTCTTGTACACAAAGCAGAATGGCACTGCATAACAAGGTCTAGATCTGGCAGTAGAGGACCTGAGAGTGACTCCCCACTTTGTCTCTTATTTCTCATTACACTCTATAGACATCACTGAACACCTTTGGCTTCAGTTGCCTTAATGGCAATAAGAGGGGTTTGGACACTAGATCATTCATTTCTAAGCTGCTGTTGAGTTCTAAAGTCTGTGATACAAATTGTATTTAACTTTGCTTAAGTGTTTTGATTCTTTCCAGTTTGTAAAAATGCTTATTTGTTTCTATTATATTCCCAATATTCATTTTCTAGTTTAAGTCAATTCATTGAGTTATCACTGTTGGTCACTTGATTGGTTCCCATTGCTGTTGATTATCACCTTTTGTGTATCCCCAGACTGGTTTTATTGCCTGCTTTATTTTCATTTCTAAGTACTATTGGTTGTTCCAATTTCATGATTAATTTTTTTTCATTACTTTGTCATTTTCATTAAATATGCATTGTCGTCTGAGTTAGTTTTATTAATGCCATCATCTCATTTAGCATTATGCCTGTTATAGCTGAAAACTTAGGGCTAATCATGCTTGGTAAGATGCTTTACCTAGCATAGGTATCATGAGTCTGAATTTGCAATCAATTAGACTATTAACTCCTTGAGGCCAAAATGTAATGGTCAAGCCCCGCCCCCTCTCCCCCCCCCACTGTTTAAATTATTTACGCAGAATCAAAATAAAGTAGGACCCCTAGGATGCTGGCATAGTAGATGTTAATGTGTGAAAGCTGCAGTTTGAAAACGGGGAGAGGGAGGGTTCAGGGCCCCAAGTCCTGAGTTGCATAGACTTTGATTGATAATTGTGTGAGAGACAATTTTGCTGAAATAGCATGATGCATTTAAGTGAGAAAAGCAATGGTCGGGGCTCATTCTCATACAATGAAACCCTCACATTTCCAAGGCAACTATACTGAACTAGGACAGGTTTCTATGAGGAACTTTTAAGAAATGCTCAGAGATGGGGTGACTAGGTGGCACAGTGAATAGAGAACTGACCCTATAGGCAGGAGGACCTAAGTTCAAGTCTGGACTCAGACACTTAAAACTAATTAGCCTTGTGACCTTGGGCAAGTCACTTAACCCCAATTGCCCAGCCTTCCCCCCTCCAAAAAGCAAAAAAAATAAAACATAAAAATAAAGAAATACTCAGAGGGCAAAGAACAATTTAAGCTACTATCAAGTCCAACTTATTAACAGATACTCAATAAATATTGTTGTTATAACCTTTGATGCTCTTAGTAAAGAAATAATTAGTATTCATTATTGGATTGGGCCATTGAGCCCAACAAGAAGCCAGAAGCCTCTCGAAGCACATTCTGAAGGTCTGTCACTTTTTAAAATTGTATCCTTAGTACCTAGTGCCAAATGCATAGCAGGCACAAGATTTATTGATTTGAAATTTGCAAGTTCATTTGAATTTAATATGAACATTGATTTAGATACGGAAGGTGTTCTCGTCATAGGATAAAATGATTGTGATTGAAGACTGGAAGCGTCCTCAAAACCATTTAGTTATCTAGGCAGTTCAATGGATAGAGGATGGGATATAGAACCAGGAAGACTTGTGTTCAAATCCTGCCTCATACACTTAATCATTGTATAACCCTGGGCAAGTCACTTGATGTATTCACTTCAATTTCCTCTAGTGTAAAAAAGAATAGTGATGGTATCTAATGCATAGGATTATTGAAAGGATCTAATATGACAACATATATAAGGTGTTTTGCCAACACTAATCCAATCCTCTTATTTTAGTCAATTAAACAGGTCCGGGGAACCAAGCGACTATCACAGGGGAACCACTGAGGCAGGATCTGAATCAGGATGGTCTGGTTCCAGAGTCATTGACTTTTCTACTGTATTATGTCCACAGTTTTATTTTGTGAAGGAAGAGAATGAGAGGTGAAGTGATTTGGCCCAAGTGTATAGAACGCTGTGGTTGTAATTCCTGTCCCCTGTATCCCAATTCATTACTCTTTCTATGGAACTAAACTGAGTTGGACAATAGAGATTCTCCAGAGGCCAACATATTTACACTGAAGTCATTACATGAAATAATGATTTTTGACTATAGTGATATTTTTTTTAATTCATAATCAATAGATTTGCTAATAGTTCTCTCCAGTTGAGGAACATTAATCAATGGTCTATGCCTATCCTGACAGATGGACTGATTATGTCTTTCATAATGAATTACAATAAGAATAACATTTTCCAAAGCTGCTTTCTGCAAATTTACTTGGTCTCAATCATGTATTTTGGATTAGAGGCTGACATAACCAAAAAAGGAAATTCTGGCAAGAATTACTTTTCCCTGGTAGCACTTGAGGGGAAAAAATGCCAGCACTGCAGAAGGCCACTTAACACATTGCATGGGAACAGAAAATAATAATAATAATAATAATAATAATAATGGCATAGGGGAATGTCAGACCAAGCTGGTCATTTAGCCCTGGAAAATAAAATGATATGTCCACTTTAAGCAAACAGCATAGAAAATAAGGACACACCTAAAGACAGGAAAAATTGCAATGATTCTCATGAGAAAAAAAGGATGTTTTGCCTTCACAAAAGGAATTATACTCATACTTCTTTAGATAGGAGCTTTCCTGCTACATTTAACAGCCAGTGGGTAAATAATTAATTTATAAGAAACCCAGAAAAGAACTAGGGAGGAGGGAAGCCACCATCAATTGACTATCAAAGTGAAGATCTGAAAAAAAAAAAAAAAAAAAGGAAATTAGATTCCAGATACAAAAATATATTTCTACATAATTTATCATTTTTGCTTCTGTTATGGAAAGTGAAGTATGCCTTGCACGCTGTATCATAATATTTCGTAACAGTCTACTCTGCCATCATCAGACCAAATCTGAAGGTTTCTTTCTTCTTCTTTCCTTCGTTCCCTCCCTCCTTCCTTCCTTCCTTCCTTCCTCCCTCCCTTCCTTCCTTCCTTCCTTCCTTCCTTCCTTCTTTTCTTCCTTCTTTTCTTCCTCCTTCCCTCCCTCCCTCTCTTTCTCTCTCTCTCTTTCTCTTTCTTTCTTTTCCCTTTTGTATAACACATGCTTAATAAGTCACTGTTGATTAATAAGGGGTTTTATGCAATATCTGGTGCCATATTTTACAGAGGGAATAGTTAAGCTGTTGAGTGTCCAAAGGAGGGAAAACAGGATGATGAAGGACCTTGAGTCCATGGCATCCAGCTTGGGAAAACCCACTCCCATTATTGCTGCTTTGGCTGTTGTTGCTCTGATTGTTGCTGTTGTTGTTGTTACGTTCTCAACTTTCCCCTCTTTCACTAACGGATGAAAACTTAAGTGATCGTCCATGACGGTGTTGCATCAACTACATGTTGATGAGAACTATGGTTAAGTCGAGTCTTCAGGGGTTTGTCTTAGATGCTGAAATTTTACGGGGAACTTAGAGACCATTTTCATGTATCTGCATCTTATCTTTATATTTTCATAATGTTGCACAATGTAGTAAAATTGACACTAGCCTGAGGACTCCAGGAAGCTGTTTTCCCTTCCCAGGACACCATAACTACCTGGACCTCGCTGAGCAAATCACTTTGTGTCTCTTGACCTTGGCTTCATTTTGTTCAATTCAATAAACTCGGTTCCAGGTGTCATATTGGGCACTGGGGAGGCACATGCCAAACTGAAACCCGTCCCTGCCCTCAACGAGCTTCCCCATTTTTGACAATAATCATATCTAAGATCACTTCCAATTTTCCGATACATATGTGGCATATACTTTTTTTTATTCAGATCAAAATCAGAGCTCTTCATGAGATAGCTCCAAAATGCCTTTCTGGAGTTCTCTCTCCCATCTGCTCTTCATTCATAAACCAAACTGAACTACTAACCATATTCTGAATTCACTCTAAACTTATATATGTATAAAATATATGTATATGAAATATCTTCATATTATATTATGTTATATTATATTATATCATATCATATCATGTGATTTTATTTTATTTTATATTATTTATATTATATTATATGCAAAGTATATAATATAAATATATTAAAATATATATACAGTGTGTGCACATGTACGTGTGTGTGTGATCCAAGCTATTCTATCTACCTGAAAATTATTCACTTCCCCTTTCATATGGACTACCTGTTTAAAAAAAAAACTACCTGTTCTTATTTTTATTGCTTTTTGGAGGGGAGAAGGCACAGCAATTGGGGTTCAACGACTTGCCAAAGGTCACATGGCTAGTAAGTGTTAAGTATCTGAGGTCGTATTTGAACTCAGGTCCTTCTGCCTCCAGGGGCAGTGCTCTATTCACTAAGCCACCTCGCTGCCCCTAAAGGTACATGTTGTCCAAGGCCCATTTCAAACTGTAGTCCACAAATGTTTCCTTATCTTATCTTTCTCTAGACAAAGTAAATTACTCCTTTCCCAGACTCTCATTTTTTTTTTTTTCTGCATCAGATTGTCATAATAGAATAACTGGTGGACTTGCCGTCGGGAAATGAGTTTGAATCTTATTTCAGACACTAATCAGCTTTTTGATGACAGTTTCCTGACCTCTCAAATTTTCATCCCATCAGTCTATATGATGGAGACAGTAAAAGTTGTAACAAATAGGGTTCTTGTAACCAAACCTAGGAGCAGCTAGGTGGCACCATAGTGCACAGAGTACCTGACATAAAGTCAGGAAGACTCATCTTCCTGAGTTCAAATGTGGCCTCAGACACTTACTAGCTGTGTGACCCTGGGCAAGTCACTTAACCCTGTTTGCCTCAATTTCCTCATTTGTAAGGTGAGATGGAGAAGGAAACAGCAAACCACTCCGCTATCTTTGTCAAGAAAACCCCATATGGGATCACAAAGTGTCACACATCACTGTAATTCCAGGTCTTAAGTTCTCACCTAAACATGGGTTATTATTACCTTATTACTACTACCGTACATTGAATTTAATTTATTTGGATAGATTATATTGTCTCCTACCAGGCTATACGCCCTTTAAAGGCAATGACCAAATTCATTGTGTTACTAGTGATAAAGATGTAGCTAGAGATAGATGTATACATATCTACATATATGAATATGTAAACGTATATAAGCATTTTTTTTCAGTGTTTTCCTTTGTATGCTGTGTCCTTGCAGACAAGTATTATTAGTCTAATTTTGCAGGTGGTGAAACTGAGTCCCTATAAGATGAAATAGCAAGCCCAAGATTACATAGACAATAGACTTTATAATCAAAGATTGAGACGTGGAAGAGATCTTAGGGAACGTCTAAAAAAGCCCTCATTTTAGGGACAAACAACTGGAGCCAAGAAAAGACCAGGGCCATGACCCAGCTCATGAAATAGCATTTAGCAGTGTTAAGATTTGAGCCCAGATCACCAAACTGGAAATGCAGCTGGTTTCCACCATATCATATTGTCTTTCACTATTTGGCATGGTACTTGAACTCTAGAGCTTCTGATAGCCATGCTACTGCTGATGTCCCATGAGGTGGGCCATGGGTAACCACTGAAGATTACAAAAAAATGGAGCTATGGATTCACACCAATGATTAATCTGTAGACAGGCTAAACTGCCAAAGGGTCTGTAGTCATCAGAGATTAAAAGCAGTGGAAACAGTCCAGGGGCTACTATAGTAGTCTAGGAAAAAAGGCACTGAAAGGGGGTGGCTAGGTGGTGAAGTGAATAGAGAACCAGCCCTGGAGTCAGGAAGACCTGAGTTCAAATGTGACCTCAGACACTTGACATACTTACTAGCTATGTGACCTTGGGCAAGTCACTTAACCCCAATTGCCTTGCCTTCACCATCCAAAAAAAAAAAAGTATTGAGAGTCTGAGCTAGCATGATCATACTAGAAAATGTGGGTTTGAGGGGCATGCGAGAAAGAAAATTGACAAGAGACTGAATCATAAGGAGGACCAAGAAAAAAAAAAAGGATCTATCAAGAATCAGGGTTTTTTTTTTTTGTTAGTTTGTTTTTATACCTACAAGGAAATGCCATTTTCACATTTAAAGCTTAGAGTCCCTAGACCTTCAAATACATATGATACTTACATTGATTTTCATATGCTGACAAATATGGGACAGGAAAAAAGTTCCCCAAATTTAAATTGCAAGTATTCTAAAACCTTAGTCAAATTATTTTGACCATGAGATATGTCTGTAAGAGAGCATTTGGGGAGGAAATCTTGGGATTTAGGAAAAAGTGACATGTGGGTCACAATTTAAGGAAAGTGAGAGGATGAGAGAGTGCTCTAAATGTTTGCTAAGGGATTTTCATAACTTAGTTCACTAAATTTTCACAAAAATCCTAGGATGACAGGTTGTTTTTTTCTTCTTAGTTTCGCTTTGCAAATAAGAGAAAGAAGGCAGATTAGTCTCTTCCATGCTAGTAAACATTTGAGGGGAGATTGGAACCAATGCCTATCTTACTGTCCGCATCCAGCACTCTAGCATTTAGACCATACTGCTAATGCTGCCTGAAAACAAACAGAACACAAATTCATCAATTCCAACATGAGACCATGATGCTGAAGAATGAGATATTTAGGTCATCAGTCTGAAGAGGATCCAGGATATGAACATATATATCCCCATCCAGCTTCTGAAAGGTCTGGGGGTGAACTCCCTTCAGAACAGATGTCATATCGTCATAAGCTTTTGGTGAACTGACAGCACACAGAGTGCATTTAATAAATGTTTTAAATAATCAGAGTAAAGGACCTCCCTATTTTGGCCTAGAGAACAAACAGAATAGGGGGAAACATCCATTTTATGCAGATGCTGTGCAGAATCTACTTGTTTCTGTCAAGGAAATAGGCACTATCTCCTTGGCATTTCAGATTCACATTGACCGCATGTAGTGGAGTTGCCTGAGGACCCAATTATTTTGAAATGGCAGGAACATACTTCATGAAAACCTAACAGTGTGCACAGCTCCTGCCACCCTAAGTATTGATAGCCTTTTGAACTAAATATAGAAATAGTTTACTGCCAACTTATTTCATGTCAGTCACTCAAATACCCATAGTTAAGGGTGAAAACCCACACTGAGACACAGCTAAGTAATATGGCAAAAATCATAGCCAAGGAAAGGATATAACTATATTCCAATGTGACAGTGAATCTGTGACGTGTTTGTGCCTTCCCCCCAATTATACCAATAGGAAGCCAGCCATTCCCGCTCAACCCATGGGATTATTGCCAACAACCTTCCATAATTTCACCACAGAGGAAGCAAAATAAAATTTCTGGACTCTTCCTTAATTTTTTAACAACATCACTGAGGTGCCCTTATAACTAATGTATGTTCCACCAGTTTTTCTTTGTAATGCAGTTCTATTTTTATATGCAATTCATTAAAGAATGAAAAAAATAAATTATACGGGATTAACATTACCCTCTTTCTCATCAGTGGAGAAGGAATCAGCTGGACACAGATGCATTGATTTCCCTTAGTAGCCTTATCTGACAGGTCCGTCCACTTCTACTGGGCTCAAAGCTATGAGTACTTTGGGAGGAGAATTAGACTTCACATTCTACTCTTCAGTCTGTCTTAAGAAATATATAAATGCTTTGTACTGTTATCAATGCCATACTTATGTTCATGATTCTTAGTAATGAAATGAGTCGTAGGCAAAACATTTTAAAATGGATATCAGATATGAATGTACATGCATGTGTATGCACGTGCACACACACACGTGCACACACACACACACACACACGTGTAAAACCTTGGGCTAAAATAACTTTTGTTTTTCTGGTATTGCAAAAAATTTTTCACCAAATAGAGTTCATTAAAATCATGTCAGCTGAAATATTGACGAGATACCTCTCACCTCCCATGTCAGAACTAAAGAGAAAATTTGTCATTGGAAGATGAAAGAGGAGAAAAGTCTTTTCTCACAGTCTGATAGAACTCAACCTTAAAGAGCATCAAGCATCACATGCAGATTTTTGTTTGTTTTACTTGCCTCTCTTAGGAAACAAAGTCCAGGATACTTAATATTGGACACAATGCTGTGCAACTTTGATGAATCGAGGATTAGTAATTTCACTCAGGTATGTCTATACAAGTGATGGGGAACCTGTGGCCTTGAGCCATACATGGCCTTCTAGGTCACTGGGTGTAGCCATCTAATTGAAGAACTTGAAATGCCAAACAGAGGAGTTTATATTTGATCTTGGATCAAATATAATTTGGAGCAGAGAGTTCTATGGTCAAGGGACTCAATGGCCAGACCTGCACCTTAAGAAGCGACAAATAAAATCTCTTGGCAAGTGAGTGGAGAAATGATTGCAGTTGCGAGAGGTGAGGCAGAGCCAATTACAAAACTATGGCAGCACTCCAAGTGAGAAGGTATAAATTCAGGCTGTGCCTGTGGAAGTGGACAGAGGAGAATATGTAGGAGAGCTGTGAAGGTATAACAATAGTAACAACAATGGCACTTTTATAACATTTTAAGGTTTGGAAAGCACTTCATATAATTCTTCTGGTCTTGACAACAACCCTGTGAAGCAGGAGCTAAAACCTGGGACACATAGAGACTGAAGAAGAGATTCAATATCCTGAGGCAGGATAAAGGCAGCCAGGACTTGGATTAGACATGGGGGAGCTAATGAGAGCTAAAGAGGGCCTTTTGATGCTGAGTTCTGTAGTCTGGACAACCAGAGAGGGAATTGTGTTGCCTTCAAAAGTGCTGAGAAAGTTGGGGAGAGAGCAGAGTTTACAGAAAAAGATGAGTTTGGTTTTGCAGATGTTGAGAATGCGATGTCGATGAGATACTTATTTTGAAACCCATGAGGTGCTGGAGATTTGTTAGCGTAGTTCAACAGAGACTAGATTTAGGTATATAGATCTGGGAATCCTACGCATTTTTGTAGTTGTTGAGTTGTTTCAGTCACGTCGTTCTATTCTTTGTGACCCAATTTGGAGCAAACAGGGTTAAATAACTTGCCCAGGGTCACACAGCTACTAAGTGTCTAAAGCGAGATTTGAACTGAGGAAGAAGAGTTTTCCTGATTGCAGGATTGGCACCATCCACTGAGTCACCTAGCTCCCTCTTTCATTCTACACATAAATTAATTAAGGAATAGCCAAAGTCCAAATGATTTACCCAAGGTCACTCCAGTGGCACAGCCAGAAATTAAAACTATATCTTCCCATTTAAAATCTAAACCACATGGGTTGGGTTTTATGAATCTTATGACTCAAAGGCAAACTGGAAAAGAAAAAAAATTCTGATTGCTGACTTTTATGATGCATAAAAAAATTTTTGACCAGCCACAGCAAGGAGATATAGCATGATACTTGAAGACTATCTGTTTAGTATGGCATGGAGGTAGTTATGTGTAGTTATGGCATGCTAATCATGATTTATCCTGTCTTTCATAGAGGACATAAACCAAATGTGCACATGAGCGTGTGATGTGAGGGTGAATCATATTTAAATAAGAAAAACATATTTCAATAAGAAACCCAGAAAACATCTTTAATGACTTTGAGGTCCTGAGGAGGACATTGGAGGACTGAGGGAGACAGGTGGTGTTTTGCTCTCTTCTGCCAACTGAAGGTTGGGATTTTGGAAACGAAAGAGAAATATGGGAAGTGAACATCTGGCTAAGTAGATTGTGGTGAAGGGCAGTATTTGATATTTTGAACCATGGCTTAATATATGAGAATAGAGGGGTGGGGGAAATTCTTATTAGAGATGAATTATGTTTCATTAAGACAATGAATATTTTTCTTGGCTACAGAATTGTTGAGCTAAACTAGAGAAGTTTAAATCTAAAATGGAATATGAGAGACAAAAAATGCCCAGACAAAACTTTTAAATCTGGTCGATTAAGAGCAATAGATTTGTTTTTTAATGTAATAGCAGAAGAATGAGAATGATAGAGGATAAGGAGTGGAAGTATTTTTTCAAGACATAGAAAACTCTCAGATGAAGCAACTAACCCCATCATTGTAGGTTGACACCTTCTCTGTAACTTACACTATTAGAGTCTATGCTAGAGAATTGAGAGGCAAAATAATGTACCCAGAGTATAGCAGCCATTTTGTATTGGAGATGGGATTCGAACTCTCATTTTCCTTGCTTACTATATAATACACTATCCTCACTTTCAAAAGATGTGACATTAAAAAAAAAAAGAGTAAGACCATAAGTAACATTTAAGATTTAGGATAATTAAAAATCAGAACAGAGAAAGGCTGATATTAATGTTTTGCCAAAAAGTAAGTAAATGGAGCTTTCATCAGTATTTCTAACATTTGGTTCAATCAGAAAGACAGGCAGAAAGAACAGGTGTTAAGTACTTATTGTAGATGTCAGGTTTTGTGTTGATAATAGGCATACAAAACAGTAACACATGGTGGTTCCTTCTCTCAATGAGCATAAAGGGGAATTGGAAAGGGGGCGGAGCGGGGACAACAGAGAAGACCACCCTGAGGGGAAGGCAGTTGGTGGCTAACTGGAGTAGATCAGAGAGTGAGAGGGAAATGAAAAGTATGGATGTGACTCGTCAAAATATGATGGCCAGGGCAAGGATTCTCCAACCAGCAGGCCAGTTACACATCTTGAAAACAGCAATGTAGTTTTGCTTTAAAAGAATCAAGTCAAAACAATGGTGTTAAGTTCCTGTATAGTAAGAATGCCTGAGTCTAATAGAAAATCTGTAAGATGGCTTGTGAGGAGGCCATGAGGGCATTCATATGGGGTTAAATGAAGAGTCAAACACAAGGTGTGGTATCAGACAAACAAGGATTGTATCAGTAGCAGCAAGAAGTCCCATTTATGTAGCATTTTAAGGTTTGCAAAATGCTCTGCACAGATGATGTCATTTGCAGCTCACAAGCCCCACCCCCCTGAGTTTGGTATTGAAGGTATTGTTATCTTCATTTTCTCTATGAGCAAAGTGAGGTTCTGCCAACTTGTGACTTACGTGGGCTCAGAGGTAGGTGGTATCCATAGTGGGGTCTGAATTCTGAACCCCCTGGCTTCAGTAATACCCCAGCCACAAAGCCTCTCATGACATAGTACAGAGAAGAAGTGATTAGAATGATTTCTCTTTTCTAATAGAAACTCACAGAGGCAAAAGAGATCATGTCTTTTGGTCCCATGATTATTTTCTAATATATACTACCAGCAGCCCTTCTTGCATCTCCTTTTCTACTTAGTTGTGACAGTCTCAAAAATTCCCTATCCTCTATTCTTGAATTCCCTTGACTCCAAGAGCTTCCATGATTTCTGTCCTGCTTTTTAAAAAAGTAATAGAAAAATGTGATAGAAAAGAAATAAAATATAACAATTACAAGTTGAAAGTAAATCTTTCCAATCAGACATGTAGACTTAAATACAATAAATGAAAAAATTGATAAATTAATTAAAAGAAATTAATTAGAATCTTAGGAAATATTTATTTTTCAGAGCCTAAGAGAGGACTTACAGATAAGAGACAGTGATTGGAAAGATTTGTCAGAGTTTTGTAGAGCACACTTGTAATCTTTACTGCTGAGGAGGCAGAGGCTGGTGGCTTGTCTGAGCATGGAAGTTCTGAGTGGCAGTGGGGCCAAAGGTGATTGGGTATCTGCAATGTAAGACACCATTATGGTGACCCTGTGCAACTTGTGAGATACCAGGCTGCTTAATGATATGAAAACTGGCACAGATCAGAGAGAGGGAAAAGTTTCCATAGCAATCAACTTTGGGATCTTGAATATGAGTGACTTTTGCACTTTTGAACTGGGAGAGATATATTTCATAGTTATAATACATGTACATGTATACATATATATGCATACATATATATGTATATGTATTATAACTTAGTTATATAGTTAGAAAAAAAGAGTCACATAGATTGGAAAACATAGTCTAACATGTTGCCCAACATATACAAGACATGGGACATGCATATGAAGATTCATAGTAAAAATTCAAAATAAGACAGTAGAAAAAAGATTAATTATGCTATCATTGAATTGAAAAAATACTAATAGCATTTTAACTATGTTCCAAGCTGTGGCAGAAGTCAAAATGAAAGTAGGAAAGACAAACAGGGAAACCAGAAGGAACCATACACTATGAAACGGTAGTAACATTAAATGCATATGCACTGAATGAGATAAAACAAATATTGGTTATAAACATTAACTAAAATGTGCAAAAAAGTCTAAATAGAATGACATTTAGAATAGGAAAATTTAATGTTTAATGTCTCTATTGGAACTTGACAACAGGAGTGAAAAGAAAAAAAAGAAATAGTAGATTTGAATACAATATATCAATTGATTTAGATTGATTTAAGATATTAATTGAAATGAATTAATTAGAATCTTAAAAATTTATTTTTCAGGCATAAGGGAGAGGTTATATTTAGAAGATAGTTATTGGAAAGATCAGGAATAATACTTATGACGTGTACAATGGTTTTGACTTTTGAATTTTAATACAAAGAAGTCAATACTGCTTCATTGGTATCTCCTAGACAAGACTATAAAGCAGAGAGACATAGCTTATTTAAAAGTGTGTAGAACAAAGTGTGGTCTCTCATTTGCTAAAGTATGTAGAGCCTTTGGCTTCAGTGCCATAAGGAAAATAAATAAATAAGAGAACTGGCTCTAAGCTGTGATTAGTGGAACTTGTTTGAGGTAAAAGGCATTTGGGACCATAACTAAATTTTGTTTGGAGTTTGAATTTGGGTATGGTTGCCTGCATAAGTCAGTGCCTGCATCAAATACCACAAGCTACTCAGAGGGAGTGTGATCCTATACTGTTAACAGGTGGAAGTCTACATTTGGTAAAGGCCAAAGGGACAATCCTAGGCTCAGCTGGGATGGGACCCCTTCTTCTTGCTCAGTTTACCCATGAAATTCCTTTGAAAAGAAACGTTTCCCACCTATTCCTAAGTTTATCTATGAGATGGTACCAATACTGCATGGATGGATATCTGTGACTTTCCCTGAATTTAAACAGAGGCAAGGATGTTTTATCCTGTCATATTTGGAATGTCCTATGTCCCTGCTTATCCCTTCTATAGCAAGTTTCTATGATCAGAGCAAGTAGTCAGTAAAAAAATATGAACCATCTTGTTTTGAGGTTAACAAATGTAAAGGAAAGCTGAATAAACTGGATAATGGTTTTGAGGGATTTGGAAAGACAGATAAGAAGGTTTGGAGACAAATGAGGGTTTATCCAAGCCCCTCCTGTCTCCAGATAGTTGATATCAATTCTGAAAGGTTTAAGTATGTTGAGAGTGTGTGAGGAAGTATTTTTAGAAAGGAAAAAGATTTGTAACTTGATTCTAAAATTTTGAGTAAAGCAACAGGATCAGACTGATTCTTCTAAAAACTATATATGTGTATAAGATTGGCTTTGAAAGATTTCTCTATCATGGAAACTTAAAACCTTGAGCATGTTTGATAATAAGATCAAAATTTTGGATTTTTAATGCAATGTTGTAACTGTTTGTGAAACTTTATTGTAATGTTTGTGTCTAGCCCTGTGTGGCTAGAAAACTGAACCATTTCTATGCGTCTTTGGTTTTAAATCATGTCTCTGTGAGCCCCTGTCAGGTCTAACTTTGTGAATATCCCTGCTCCTGAGTGAACATCTGAGCCAAGGGACCTGGAAAAGACAATATTAGATGCAGATGGCATCTCCAGCTTCTCCAAGGATCCAGGCCTGCACAGGAACTGGTACAGCTTTAGCTTATTGCTTTGTGTTGTTCTCTTTGTGTTACTTTGAACCGCCTTACTGTTAGAAAAGATGTTTTGAAAGCTTTTATGTGACAATTTCTGGAGGTTTACAAAGTTTGCAATTGATTATTGCTAAATTGATGTAATGACTTATAAAGCAGAGCAGTGTTTGCTGTTCCAATATGAATTTATAGTTATTCCATGAACTAAACAAAAGTTAACATTTGTAACTGAATGTATATGTAAAAGATTCAATTTCTGAAGTATCTCTTTCTTCGAAAGTGAATGTAATTAGAGGATAGACAAGCTTTGTGAAACAAGGATGTATGTCTGCTATTCAGTTGTGAGGTTTAA
>CM053591.1:184687839-184699127 GCA_028646515.1 Pseudochirops corinnae
ATTTCTACAAGTAATTGGCCAAAATATGTAAGATTAAAGTGTAACTGACCACCTGAAAGGTTCACAATTATAAGAAATATAACCAAATACAAATAACACAATAATACAAATTTCCATTATATAAATCATAGAAATACAAATTGACACAACTCTGAAGAATCATACCTAATTGGTTACAATGGTTTTAAAAAATAGGGAAAAAGAAATAGAACATCTGTGAGAAAAAAAGGTACAATAATTCACATGTGTGAGTTGTGAGTTGTCTCAGCCATTTGGAATGTAATAAAGAATTATTTTTAGCAAAACCAATGAAAATTATACTCTGACTCAGCAATTCTCTTTCTAGGTTTGATACCCTTAAGGAAGTTCCTAATAGAAGGAAAGACCTATTGCTCCAGAGCATTCAAAGAAGCAATATTTGGAATAGGTAGAAATAAATTAAATACCCAATGACTAGAGAATTGTTGAATTAATTGTGCTACATGAATGCAGTGGAATAGTATTAAACTTAAAGAGTAAGAAATGCAAAGAACTTCAGGGAAATGTAGGAAGACATAAAATGGCACAAAACTTAAAAAAAAAAAAAAAGGAAACTAAGAGGATACCATAAGAGTTAAGGTTAGAAAGGACCTTAGGTCATGAAATATAATTCCTTCATTTTACACAAGGAGAATGTTTCTCCAATAGCCACCAGATTTTCACGGTATGATTCCATCTAGTCTGATCTGTAACTAAAAGATCAATCTTCTCTATAAAAATCAATCCTATTTATGACATAAACTCTAAACTGGGTATCTCGCCACACTGGAGAGTAGGGGGAATGGGGATGAGAGGTGGGATGATGGAGGGGAGGGCAGCGTGGGGGGGGAGGGTTGATGGGAGTACACACTTCTGTAAAGGGACAGGGACAGGGTAGAGAATAGAACAAGGGGGGGGGGCGCGATAGGAAGGAGGGACATGTAATCAGTCTCTCACAATATGCCCATTGTGGAGAGGTTCTGCGTAATTACCCATGTACAGACTGTATTTAATTGCTTGTCCTTCCAGTGGGGGTGAGTGACGAGGGAGGAAGCAAAAGAATCTAGAATTTAAAGTTATATAATCAAATGTTAAAAATATACATGTATACAATTATTATTAACATTATTATTAATTACATCCAACTGGGACTTAAGATACACAGGCATTGTGGTAGGGAGATCCATCCTGCCTTACCAGAAAGTCAGAGGGGTGATGGGGGAGGACATAGGAGAGAATAGATTGGGGGAGGGGTTATACAATGGGATGGCTATTTTGGGGTGCTGGGTAGGGGAAAGATGGGGAGAAAATTTGTAACTCAAAATCTTGTGGAAATGGATGATGTGAACTAACATGAATTTTAAAAAATATTTTTTAAAAAATCGATCCTATTTAAACAGCATTTACTATCGGCCAGGCATTGTGCTAAACTCTTTTCAACTATTTTCTCATTTGATACTCACAACAACACTGAGAAGTAGGTGCTGTTACTTTCCCCAGTTTACAGATAGGGAAGCTGAGGCAAACTGAGGTGAAGTGACTCCCACCAGGTCACTCAGCCATTGAGTGCCTGAGGGCAGATTTGAAATTAGTTCTCCTTGATTCCAGACCTAGGCTCTTTGGTCCACTGTGCCCTCTCTGCCATATACCTACAACATATTTGACAAATGGACACTCAATCTCTGATTACAGACATGAAGCAAATACCAACCAGATACCACCTATGGTGACCCATTCTGCCACTGTATAGTCCTAAATATTTGGAAGGTGCTCCTTAAATCAAATCTGGATTTCTTTCATTGTAACATTTGCCTCTTGTTCTAACATCTGTCTCCCAGAGTCAGTGTTTCCCTAGATACTCAGTGGAGATAACTATGATAAAGAAAATAGTCTACAATAATTCTCAGGTTAAATATAAGGGATGATGATGCCAGCAACTCATACAAGTTAACACTTTTAAAAGAGAAGTATCAAATAATCACTTACAGCCTGGTACAAAAGATTTGAGCAATAAATAAAGAGGGTTTGTATTGTTTTACTTAATTATCTTCAGGGGATAGACTGCACACACGTGTGTACTGTATGCCTGTGTGTGTGTGTGTGTGTGTGCACATGGGTGTGTATTTTATGATGGCTATACACAGAGCTTCTGCTTCTGCTGCCGCCCGGGAGAGGGGCTCTTTCTGGTGGGTGTCATTGATACGAATCATTTATGGTCTCCTTTTGATTACTAATGAATCTTCTCCAAATGTCTCATTTTGTTCCAGTTTTGAACCCGAGGTAAAAGACCAGCCTGGGTCAAGTCTGATCTGCTTTAGAAGTCCATTTAAAAAAAATCATCTTCACCATAAGCCACATGTTCTAAACCCGAGGTGCTTTAACTTTTTCTTTTTAAAGTAACTCTTTTTAAAAATATAATTCATTGCCTTTGTAATCTTGTATAATTCTTTTTACACATTTAATGACTTTATTTTGGAAAAAAGAATCCATAAATCTCAACACTGGCAAAACGATTGGCAGTGCCAAAAAGAGTTAAAGCAATCTTAGCTATATTTACACCTTAAAACTACAGACATAAAATACACACAGAGTCTATTCCCTCAAAGTAATTAAGCAAAAGAACAGAGGAATTATTGTAAAATATATTTTCAAAATACCATACAAAGGTGTCCTTCATTTTTTTTAATTTTGAATTTGATTTCAGAACATAAATCTTGTAGGAACTTGTGAATATATTTAAAACAAAATACTTTTGAAAACTGACTTATTTTAATACAAGTAGGTTATGTATGTACCTTGAAAAACAACATATTTATTTTCTTGATATGGAAATATCTGATTGTTGGGTGCCATCTAACTAGCTTCTTTTCCTTCACCAAAAATAAATAAATAAATTCCAAAACTATTTGTGTGTGCGCATGTCCATTTCTCTATCAATGATCACATATATAAATAGATATATATGTATTTACACAATACATATCTATATTTATCCATGAATGTATGTATGCATGAGTGTATCTATGTATGTATGAATGTATGTATCTATCTATTTATCTATATCTAACAGCTCTGAACCTCTGAGATTCTGTGATCCCCACGAAAGTACTTTCAACTAAGTTTCACTTCACAGAATTAATGACAACCTTTTGAACAAGGTCAACTAAGGTGTTACCTGAACATCTGACAGCATTCAGAGCAAATCCAAAATGTGAGAATGCCAATCAGCACCCAAATAAATGTGCCATAACCACGTGTCTTCAATCACAGGTGTGCCTTCTAGGATATGGATGACCTTTAGCCAAATTTTTCACAGTTATTAAATATGCAAAATAAACCTTTCATTTTCCATTTATAACCTTCAGTATTCAAAAAAAAAATAAGCATCACAGAACAAACATTTAGAATGAAATAACATGTCTTTTCCATCTTAAAATCAGTCTTCAACACAGAACGTTTTTATTTCTTTATTTCACATCTCATAGGATCAAAGGGACATTCCCCCTCCACTTTACAGATGAGGAGATTAAATCACAAAGAAGTCAAATAGTTCACATAGCATCATCCATTAGGTCAGGATTTGAACCTTAGTCTTCCTGACTCCTTGTTCAGTACCCTATCCAAAAAGGGATTCTTCCTATTAAAAATTTCCAGATTGATAATAGAGCTGACATGGTGAAATGCATGATTCACTGATCTTGAAACAATTCAGAAATCTGTGGGATGACTTTTTATAAGCATAAAGAACATTAAGGAAGCAATATTGTCATCTCTTTTGCCTATGTGACCTAACGCCTATCGGGTCTTTTCCATTTGATTGCAGCCAAAAACCTTCTTCTAAACTTGTTTGTTGACTGAACCATTGGAAAGTGAGCTCCTTGAGATTGGGGCTGTCTTTCTTTCCTATATATATCTTCAACACAGTGCAGTCCTGTGTAAAAAGTAAGTGCTTAATATAGTTTTTTTTTTCTATTCAAATATTCCAGGAATATAAGGGGTAAATTTGAAATAAACAGAAGAAATGGAACAAACAGCTTTGACACTTAACATGAAGAGGGTTTGTTTTTTGTTTGTTTGTTTGTTTTTATTTGAAAGCATATATTTAGAGGGAAAATAAGGAGTGTTTCCCTTCCCCTTTCCCTCCCAAACATTTCCACTACTATACTACACTACTCGGCTTCATTTTAAAGGAACTCAAATATTAGCAAATTCATGATCTGTCAAACACTTGAAACTTACACTTTTCCTTTATTTTAAAATTGGCAAATTATTGCACAGCCCCAAATGTTTCATATGGAACATTCACAGGATATTCACGAAACATCATGTTGGTGACAAATAGTGAAACACTCATAGTCTGAATATAGTCTCTCAGGCAAAGTTTCAAGGTAAGCCTTAATTCATTTTTTTCAGTATTATCTGATTCAGAAGCATACAATGTCTAAGTAATGGCTTCCTCCTTAGAAACCTCTTTGAAATAAATAACATAGGTATATGGCAAATGAGGGGGCTGGATTGAATGACCTCTAAGGGTCTTTCCAACTCTAAATCTATGACCCTATTATCTTTAGGAAGAAATAATTTAGATCTTTCCCTCTTTCTTTTCTTTCTGAATTTTGACATTTCTCAAGGAAAACTGATATAGCACTATGGAATACAAAAGGGTTTTGAGCTGGAATGCCTAGCTTAAACCTCTGAATTTAAATGAGGACTCTACACCTAGAAAGGTTAAGTAGTATGCTCAAGGTCATATAAGTAACTTGCAAACTTTCAAGTCATGTGACCAACAAAATAACATTTTCTCATATCCTTGCAAGCTCCCCAAACTCTTTAAAATAGGAACTATGTCAGAATTAAAATACTTGCCCCTGTTTCCACAGTCTCCACAGGATTCTAGAAACAATAATGAGGTAACAATTCAATGAACAGAGAACGTTAATTCCTAATCTCTAATCCATCACTCCCTACTACCATCCTTGGAACTGGAGTTTGAATCATTCTTGAAATTAAGGTTAAGGTTGCCACAAAGAGGTATAGAGAGGGGGAGGATTTCTATTGAAATCCTTTGAGGGCTCGTCATCTGAAATGAATTACTGGACTCAGCTGTCTTTGGCAGAGTTATAAAAGTTTATTGTTACACTGACTTCACAGCAGGCAGGAGGGGGTGGGAGTGGGGGGTGGGAGGCAGGCATAAGGGGACCTGCAAGCTGACAGGGATGTGAGGCACAGTTACAAAGTTCTATGTTACGCTTTGCAGCAGGCAGGAAAAGGTTAAGGGTAGCCTGCAAAGTGCAGGGTTATAAAGTTTAATGTTATGCTTTGCAGCGGGCAGGGGGGATGTCAGAGAAAGCCTGCAAAGTGCAGAGGCTAGAGATGCAGTTTTTAAAGCCATAAAACTGTGAGTCAAAGGTTGATTATGCTAACTAGGTGGGCAAGGCTGGAGTTAGGGAGGAGTTTAGGAGAGGTCAGTGCTTAAAGAGACATGTACTTTTTATATCAACTGCTCAGGTGTATTGCCCATAATTCACTGGGAGAAAGCCAGAGGGGGTTAGGGGGGAGGTGTGGTTTTTGCCTTGACATGTCACTAGGTAACTTTTGGTCAAGGATGAATGATATAGGTCCATTATGGCTGTTGGGAGGATAGGCTTGATTGTTTCAGGAGGTGCCAAGTTTGGAAGCTAGACTGATTAGAGCTTCAGGAGGTCCCATCTTGGGAGAGAGTTATCTCTTTGATAATGCTGTTCAAAGTTTCTGGGTGCAGCTGGCCACTAAGAACAAAGGAGGTATATAATCTAAGGATTTAATGATTAAATGCTTGGGTGATGTATTCATGGGAAACTGACTTCTAGCTCAGGGAAAAGACTTTTAGGCTGGGGGCAGGGGAGGGGCAGAGTTAATGCCTTTATGGCTGGGGAAAAGTGTGCCTTTTACAACTTAATTGCACAGGCTTGTTACAAACTGATGTTACATACATAGGTACCTGAACACAAGTGAGATTTTACAAACTGAGATTACAGACAAAGCATCCCAGACCTCATCAGCAAAAGTCAACCTGCAGGCTTATAATAGGACACAACTCTACCCATTCCTTCCCTCCTATCCTGCAGAAAACCAAGAGGAAGGAACTTGCTCTGGTTGGCAGAAACCTATGGGTGTATTCCGTGGGGAGATAGAGCTCAGTCCCCAGAAAACAGAAGAACAGAGAAAAGTATGTTAGGACATAGCTCTCCATTAAATCTTGGAAGGGGTGGGGGATGCCTAACATGCATCCAGGGACAGTTTTTGTATTCCTCCTCTCTCCTCACCCCCTTCCCTGAAGTCAGTTCGAACAGAAAATGAGACCTGAAAACCTTGAAATGCCCAGGGTGGAAGAAGCTTCAGTCCAGATCCCAGGGAAAAGACAAACAGAATGTCAGAAAGTGACCATTAGAGGGAAAGTCAGTTAATAAATGTCTATTATGAGTCAGACAGCATGGTAAACAGTAGGAATACATATATGGGAAAGAGAGATTTCCTGATCTCAAGGAGTTCACCATCCTGTGAGAGAAGAAGACAGGACCCAAAAAGAAGCTGAAAAGCTGGGCTGGGGTGGGGAGGAGAAGATGGGTGTTAACAGGTAGCAAGGGGCATGATAGATAACAGGCCAAAGAATTGCAGTGTGTGGGAAATAGATGGCTGGCCTGGGAACCCTCTTAAATAAAGATGATGAATGAAAAATGAAAAGAACCTATATGTTCTAAAATATTTATAGCTGTTCACTTTGTGGTGTCAAAGAACTGGAAATTGCAGGAGTGCCTGCCAATTGTGTAATGACTGGACAAGTTGCGGTATATGATTGTGATGGAATACTACTGTGTTATAAGAAATGATCTTAGAAAAACATGAATAGACTTGAATGAAATAATGAAGAGTGAAATCAACAGAACCAAGAGAACATTGTGTATAGTAATAGCAATATTGTTTTAAGAACAAGTTTGAGTGAATAAGTAATTTTGATTATTATAAATCCCCAAATTAAATACAAAGGAAGGAAATGTGAAGGAAGACACTATCTGCATCCAGAGAAATAATTGATCAATTCAAGGATGTATAGAATGACTTTACAAATTTTACATATATGTGCATGTACACATATATATATGTATACACACATATTTCTGTCTAATGGTAGCCATTTCTAGGGTGGAAGTAGGGATGAAGGAAAAGGGAAAAAAATTAATTTACATCATCACTTTATTATATATTTAAAAGGAATAGTGAATTATATATAATAAATTTGCAGTTGAATGTACAGTTATCTTTTAAAAATTCTACTGTTATGGAAATGCTTGTTTTATTTCATAAATCAAAAATAAAATAAATAAAAATTTACAAAATAAAATAATTGAAGGCTTCGGGAGAAGTTCTGTGCTCTGTCCTACACCCTTCCAATCAGGGGCAGATGGTACTGACCATACCAAAGAGTCTTGAGGGAAAACAAAAGACTGAAATTATCAGAGATCTCAGAAAGAAGAAAATTCAGTTAAAGACTTAGAACAGAAGCATATAAACCAATAACAGAAGGGACAATGGCCTCCAGATCATTTAAAGCATCTCAATGTCTATGATTAAATATTCCAAGTTCCCCCAACAACAACAACAACAACAACAAAAATCAACCCCTCACGAGGTAGTAGAACCTGTGAATTCTGAAGAGAACATGGTAGGATATCCCTAAACGGGTAAAAATAATGATAATATTGAAAGCAGAATTGATGGCCTGTGCAGCAGAAATGACTGATAGCATAGAAAACATCTACCCCTGCCAGCACACACCTCACCAGACACAAAAAAGAGAATAAACAATTGAGAAGGAAAATACACAAAAGTGAAGGGACGTCTAAAAACTGAGATGGAAAATACAATAACAGTAAAATAATGATAAAAACCAAACTTGAATCTCCATACAAGCAAAACACTGAGCTTGAAGATAGAGATGCATGGATACAACGTAAGGACTATCAAGATCCCACAAAAAACAACAAATACCATTGTGATTATATGAACACTATAACACACACAGACATACAGACAAATACAAGAAACCTTCCTAGAACTTCTGAGCACAGTAAACACAGAGCCAGTTACAAGAATCCTCTGACCACCACCAGAAAAACAAAACAGCACAAACAGCTAACTTTGACAATTCCAAAGCAGATAACAAATTCTGCAGTTGAGACAAAGACCTTCAGATATAAAGGAAATCAAATTCTAATTGCACTTGGGTATTCTGCATCATTTTGTAAGAGCACTTAGCACAGTCCTTGGAACATAATAGGAACATAGCATTTTTTGTTCCTTTCTTCTTAGGTCATACATAGTAAATAATGGAGTCAAGACAGTGATCCCTGGGTTCTCTTGTCCTAAATCTTGTTCTGTTTCCACTCTAGCATTCTACTAAATCCAAACCACTAGAACCAATCTTTCAGATGCTTCAGATTTCTCTTTCAAGGCAGGGGAAAAATCTTTTTGGTACCATGTGGTACCAACAATAAACAGACCCTTACAGACCCTCTGCCTTCAATTTACAGAGTAGGGGAATCACCAGATATTTCTCAGCATTAGTAGATTGTAGATCTACAAGATTTAGAAAGGGGACCACTGTAAGTCACATGTTCTATCTGAGAGACCCAGTTTTCTCTTTGATCTGCAGTTCAAGGAAAAAAAGGCAGAAGAGCCCTCATGGAGCATAATTATGGGAAGCTCTTGCTTCATTGTGGAGTGAGAAAAATTCTTCAGATAGAAGGATTCTAAGGCAATCCCATCTTTCTAATCAACACTATATTGCAGTACACAGTAGTAGAACACAGGGATACTGAAGAAAACCTCTTTTTTCCTGCTTTCTTTTCCCCATTTCAATAGATCATGCAATTTCAGACTGGAAGAAAAATTAGGAATCATCCATTTTAAGGCCCTCATTTTACTGGTTTAGAGATATGGAGACGAGCTCCAAAAAGTTAATCTCTTGCCCATTATTGCATGGAATATTAGTGTTGGCAATAGGACTAAAACCCAGATTTCATGATTATAAACACTATTACTTTTACAAAATGCAGTATTTATTTTAAAAGAAAACCTATGTATATCCATCAGAAAATTAGTTTCCAGCAAAAAAAAAAAAATACCACATTGTTGTAATAAGGAAATAATGTGCATTAAGGAACTGAAAACATGACATTGATTACAGTTATTATTCCCATTAATTAAAATTAGAAAAATATTGTCATCAACTGACCAATTAATAAGCATTGATAAAGCACCATGTGCCAGATATTGCGTGTATGCTAAGAGCACAAATACAAAGTATGAAATTTGCCTTCTGGGATTCTCTCTTATTTACATTGCATATGGCTCTTAAGTACATTTTGTGTGTGTGTTTGGTGCCCCCCATCCCTCTCTCCCCCTTCCTCACCTCAGAATTTAAATTCCTGGAGATCGGGGCTTATCTTTCTGTATATCTTGGTGTTTAGGACAGTGCCCAACCTTTAATATACACTTAATAAATGCTTCTTGACTAACATTATTAAATATTATAGCAACTCTTCCAAGGAGTGAGCTTACCATTGAAAAATAACTAATAAAGTGGGAAGAGGACCCGTATGTACAAAAATATTTATAGTGACTCTTTTTGTGATAGCAAAGAACTAGAAACCAAGAGAATGCCCGTTAACTGGGGAATGGCTAAACAAGTTGTGGTATATGAATGTAATGGAATACTATTGTGCTATAAGAAATGGGGAGGAGATGGACTTCATAGTAACATGGAGAGACTTATATAAACTGATGCTGAGTGAGAAGAGCAGAACCAGGAGGAATTGTACACAATCAGACACATCTTACGTGGGACGACTAACTTCAATAGACTGGGCTCCTCTCAGCAATGCAAGGTTAGAAGACAACTCCTAAAGACTCATGATGGAAAGGGATATCCACATCCAGAGAAAGAGATGTGGAGTCTGAATGCAGATGGAAACAAACTACTTGCTGTGTTTCTTTTTCTTTCTTGGCTTTGTTTCCTCTTTCCCACTGATCATTCCATCAGTTACAATCCTTCTTTACAACCTGACTAATGATTAATGTGAAGATATTTGTAGATCCTGTATCCGAGTGCATGCCACCATGATGGGGGGAGGAGAAGAAGGGGGAGAAAATCTGAAACTCAAGGGACTGTGGAACTGAATATTTTAAACTAAAAGTAAATAAACCAATTTAATTTTTTAAAAAGAAAAATAACTAATATATGAAGTATGTACACTGATAAAGAATATATAAAGTTAAGAGTAATTGAAAATGAATAACATAAGGCTTCTAGTGTATAAGTATGATCCTTAAATAATAAGATTATCATTGTCTATTTTTCAGATCTGTAATTTCTGGGCTTTGATTTAATTATAACATTTTAGGTGCCCTTTGTTTTCACAAGATCATTTTTTTAAAATTATTATTTATTTTTAACATTCATTAAAAAACTGAACTCCTAATTCTCTCTCACCCACCCATCCCCCACCATTAAGAAGGCAAGGAATGAATGTATCAATTATATGTGTGAAATATGCAAATATATTTCCATATTAAACATGTTGCAAAAAAAGAGTCTAGACACCATCTTTCCAAAAATTATCAAGTAAAATTGCCCTGATATTCTAGAACCAGAGGGCAAAATAGAAATGGAAAGAATTCACTGATTACCTCTTGAAAAAGATCTTGAAAATAAAACTCCTAGGAATATTATAGACAAATTCCAGAATTCCCAGGTCAAGGAGAAAATACTGCAAGCACTCAGGAAGAGATAATTTGAGTATTGTGGAAACACAATCAGGACAACACAAGACCTAGCAGCTTCTACATTAAGGGATCAAAGGGCTTAGAATATGATATTCCAGAGGTCAAAGGAGCTAGGACTAAAACCAAGAATCACTTACCCAGCAAAACTGAGTATAATGCTACAGGGAAGAGTATGGTCATTCAATGAAATAGAGGACTTTCAAGCATTCATGATTAAAAAACCTGAGCTGAACAGAAAATTTGACTTTCAAATACAAGGAGCAAGAGAAGCATGAGAAGGTAAACAGGAAAAAAAATCATAAGGAACTTATTAAAGTTGAACTATTTCTATTCCTATATGGAAAAACAACAAGTGTGACTCATAAGACTTTTCTCAATATGAGGATAGCTGAAGGGAATATATACATATATATATATATGTACACATACATTCTATATATGTATAC
>CM053591.1:184706300-184724040 GCA_028646515.1 Pseudochirops corinnae
TAGCTAAATAAAAATATGACCTTCAAATACAGGATTCAAGGGAAACATAAACAGGTAAAAAAAAAAAAAAAGAATCAAGAAAGAGAAAACATGACAAGTTCAATAAGATTAAACTGTTAATATTTCTGTTTGACAAGATATTTGTAACTCTTAAGAACTTTATTATTGTAAGTGCAATTAGAAAGAGTATATGTAGACAGCGACTGTACAAGAAGATGATTTTGATGGGATGATGCATCCCCCCCCCAAAAAAAATTAATTAATTAATAAAGTGGTGAGAAGAAAATGACACTGGAAGGAGGGGAGAGATTGAATGGGGGTAAATTATCCCACAAAAAATAAGTGTGAAAGCTATTATAATGGAGGGAAAAATGGTAGGGGCAGGCAAAGCTTAAACCTTACTCTCAACAAAATTTGCTCAAAGAGAGGATAGCACACATACTGACTCAGTTTGATACAGAAATCTATCTTACTCTATAGGGAAGTAAAAAAGGGACAAGGAAAACAGAGAGGTGAGGGGGACTGATAAAAGAGAGAGCAGATTGTGGAAGAAGTGAACTATATAAACACAACTATAAAATACTTTTCTCACGAATAAAGTTAGATCTTAAAAACTGGAAATATATTAATTGCTCATGGGTAGGCTGAGCCAGTATAAAAAATGACAAATCAACTTGAATTTATTTATTCAGTGCTATACCAATTAGACTATCAAAAATTATTTTTTATAGCTAGAAAAATAATTATAAAATTCATCTGGAAGAAAAGAACTTAGGGACATCACAAGAATTAATGGGAAAAAAAATATGAAAGAAGGTGTTATAGCCATACCAGGTCTTAAACTGTATCATAAAATGGTAATTATCAAATCATTCTGGTACTGGCTAAGAAACAAAGTGGTGGATCAGTGGAATGGATTAGGTACAAATTACCTTATAGTAAAGGATCACAGTAATCTAGTATGTGATAAACCTAAAAATCTAAGCTTTTGGAACAAAATTCATTATTTGACAAAATCTGCTGGGAAAACTGGAAAGCAGTATGGCAAAATTAGGTATAGAGCAATATCTCACATCATATACCAAGATAAAGTCAAAATGAGTACATGATTTGCACATAAAGAGTGATACCATAAGCAAATTAAGAGAGCAAGGAATACTTTATCTGTCAGATTTATGGATAAGGGAAGAACTTAAGACACCAAAATAAAATGTTATGAAATATAAAATAGATAATTTTCATTATATATAATTTAAATGTTTTAGCAGAAACAAAATGAATGCAACCAAAACTGAGAGAAAACATTTCAATAAGTATCTCTGGTAAATGCCTGATTTCTCAAATATATAGAGAACTGAGTCAAATTTATAAGAATACAAGTCATTTCCCAATTGATAAGTGGTCTAAGAATATGAACAGGTAATTTTCAAAGAAATCAAACCCATGTACAGTCATATGAAAAAAATGTTCTAAATCACTATTGGTTAGAGAAATGAAAATTAAAATATCTCCAAGGTACCATTTCATACCTCTTAGAATGTCTGATATGAAAAAAAAAAAAAAGGGAAATGTTTGATATTGGAGAGGATGTAGAAAAAACTGGGACACTAATACACTATTGGTGGAGTTTTGAATTGATCCTATGATTCTGGAGAGAAACGTGGAATTATGCCAAAAGAGTTATAAAACTTTGCATGCCCTTGCTCCACCAGATACCACTGCTAGATCTATATCCCAAAGACATATATAAAAAAAAGGGGGGGGGTAGAGGGAGGACTTATTTGTACCCCCCAAAAAAATTATAGCAGTTCTTTTTGTGGTGGCTAAGAACTGGAAATTGAAGGGATGTCCATTAATTAAGTAATGGCTAAACAAACCGTGGGATACAATTGTAATGGAATATTATTGTGCTATAAGAAGTGATAAGCATGATAATTTCAGGAATACCTGGAAAGATTTACATGAACTGATGCATGGTGGAGTGAATAGAACCAGGAGAATGTTGTATACAGTATTAGCAATACTGTATGATGAAGAACTGTGAATAACTTGGCTATTCTCAGCAATGCAATGATCCAAGACAATCACAACGCACTAATGATGAAGTCTACTACCTGTCTCTTTTTTTTCCACTTTTATTTGTGTCTTCTTGTATAAAATAACTAGAATGGACATGTTTTACATAATTGTCCATGCATAATCTCTATTTGATCACCTACTATCTCAGAGCATGGGAAAGGTAAGGAGGGAGGGAGGGAAAAATTTGCAATTCAAAACAAGAAGAAGAAGAAGAAGATGAAGATGAAGAAGAAGAAGAAGAAGAAGAAGAAGAAGAAGAAGAAAAAGAAGAAGGTGGAGGGGAAGGGGAAGAGGAGGAAGGAAGAAAGGAAGGAAGGAAGGAAGGAAGGAAGGAAGGAAGGAAGGAAGGAAGGAAGGAAAGAAGGAAAGAAGGAAGGAAAGAAGGAAGGAAAGAAGGAAGGAAGGAAAGAAGAGAAAGAAAGGACCTAGAGCATTTGCTCATTCTCCTCAATCTAAGTAGAAGCCTGGGTCATTTCTGTAACAAAGAAAGAAATACATCAAAAAATAAAGCAAACCTGTTTAGATGGACTTGGGTGGTACTCATAGGTTCTTGTCCCAAAATATTTTGGTCAGGCAATTAATGTAGACTAAAGTTTCATGGAAACCTTTCCTGAAAGTTATGTTATATTATGGATTTGTTGAGAAAATAATTTAACTCTTAGTAGTTGTTTTGGTTGGCAATTTGTTGCTTCAGTTGATGGTAAGATCACTTCATGCCACTTTCTTGTCACTGCTCATGAATCTAATGTAGCCAAGAGGGCTGTCAAAATGACAATTTCCAGAAAATGCCATGCTCACAGCATCCAGCATTTTAAGAATCCAAGTATAAGACCCAGGGATGATTAAAAACAACAACTAGACAAAATCCAGGTGATGATCCCCTTACATTCCTATAAAATGGCTAAAACAGGGCAATATTCATGCTCGCCACACTTTCATCCTCAGTTTGGCACATTCATTTTAGAAGCATGATCTCATTCTATCACATCTCTAAGTCAAGGTTTGTACATATGGCACCAGATTCATTCCAAGAGCTTTTCAAACAATAACTGTATCCAAAGCCATTGACAGACTGTGTCTACAGTATTATAGGCAAAACCTCATCTGATTTGCCAGCCAGATATTTTATTCATGGGACAAAATTACTTTTTAAAATAGGCCATGGACTTTCTCTGTCCGGGTATCAAGACCTGGCTTGAGCACTGGAATATTCAATTGGCGGAGATAATGGTTTAATAACCTAAACGAGATGATGTCCCAGGACACTATGTGCTGAAATCATATACTGATTTTCCCATTAAAAAAAAAGAAAAGAAATCTGTGATGGGTAGCTTCTTAGTAGGAATATTTTTTAAGATCACAAATGTACAAATAATATTTTATTATGTCCATACAGTAATAGATGACAGCTTCTGCCCTTTGGTGAGCAGATGCAAGACTCCATATATCTAGTTACCAGTCAGGACAGGACAGCTTCCTATAAGATTTACAAACATGCAAAATTCTTCAAAATATTTTTTTTTAATTTAATGTAACATCAAAGAAAATATTTATTGTGAGCCTGTTTGGAACACATTTCAATATCCTTGATCAGTAATCTATTCTCCCTAATTGAGATGATTAGGGAAGTTAGATCCACTCTGCCACACCCAGGTAGAAGACCTCAGGCAAAGTTATGTTCATTTATTCAACTATAATTGCTGTTAGTCTAATTAACATTCAGTTCAATTGCTACTTAAAGTCAATAAAGAGTGCATATTTAAAGAGCTACAGACTTCATGGGGGGAAATGGAAAATAGCTTTCCATAAAATATACAAGAAAAGTTATCAATTAATTCATAGTTCCAATTTGGCCTTTTCCTAAAAATCAAAATCTTTAATTGAATCAAACATTGGTAACAAGAACATACACACTGATCTCATTGCAATAGTGAAGCAATATAAACCCAGCTCTGCTGGATTTTGTAGGAAAGGTATTTAGGAAGAATAAAAAGCCTAATACTATTTATATTTCAGGTCGTGTATTATTACAGTAATACATCAACACTTTGGTAAGATTTACTCAGGAACAGATAAAATTTTAAACCCTATTTACACAGTGGCAAAAAATTCCCTTCTTACTTGTTATAAATCTCACATGAAGAGGAAATTTTATTTGAATTCATGTACACACACACACACACACACACACACACACACACACACACAGGATGCTTTAGACAACTGTGAAAAATCTTTACCATTTTCCAGTGGTAAGAAAAAGGAGTTTGGGGGCAGAGGAAGGAACAGTGAAATTACAGAAACAAGTATTGGACTAGTTTTTCAAAATGTGTGCTTATCAAGAGAATATGGGTCTGACTTTTTTTCTTTTAAAGTAACATTCTAGATCCCTGCAATTATTCAAAACCCTAAAATGGTAGGCCATTTAAGAAACATGGAAATATACCCTGAAAGCCTGCTGGTATCCCCTTCAGATTCAAAATGAATGGAAAATTTCATCTAACAACGAATTAAGATGTTCAGACTATAATTTGAGATCCAGACACAAGAGCATTGAATACTTTGGGGAAAAGAGTCCTTCAATGAAATGGAATTTGCTAATGTTGGAATTGCTTTTGTTTAGAAAAAAATGATTGAGATGACTGCACGTCTTCTTGCCTTTGAATTATAAAAGACTTTGTTTTTTCCTTCTTGGCAGAACTTACAGTTCCTTCTGATGTAAACTTCATAGAATGTAGTGGGAAATGGTCCTATAACTAGATAAGGAAGCTCAGAATCCAGTCAACATATGGAAAAATATGTCAATGCTGGTTCATTCAATATAACAGAAATAGATTTTTTAAAAATAAATGTAGGATGAATTTTGACTTGTAAAAGAAGTCTAATGTTATAAAAGTATGATAATACACTGGTCATGAGTCATTCATTTTTTAATGAGTTTTAATAGCTAAGAAATTATATCTTGTCAAATTAGTTTAAAATTATTAAGGATTGATTATACAACTAATGGCCTACTTAAATCCTTTTTCTTTTCCTCAGTTATCTACCCATTTACTCTTGTATAGGTATTGTAATTACTTTTTAAAAAAAACATAAATTCATGGTGGACCTCAAATATATTCCCTATCCTTACTCCCCTCTTCTCAATTACTTACCCACATCGAGTTAAAACACAGTAATAATCTGTTCTTGTATAATTTGTGAATAAAGGTAAAAAAATAAATTTTCAAAAATCCTCACTCATTCTGGGTGTTACCATTTATTTTCTTTCTCAATAGGCTGTCTCTGTCCTTTCCTGGAAAATCCTAGGAACTTTTGTTCCTTATGTTAATATAGCCCATGCTGTTCCATGAAATCTCCAGTACTTTCTTACATTTAACATCAGAAATGGGAAGCAAGTCATATGAACCAAAGTTAAAAACTGTCTTCCATTAAATCCATACTCCCCATTTATATTATTGAGGGTTCTGGTTGTATAATGTCCTTTACATCATCTATAGGTCTGAGTCCCCTGCAAAGTTCTACCCTCCCTTTGTTACACCTACTCCTATACCCCAACCATTGGGTATGTCCTTAAGGATTTAGATTAAAATTCAACATGCTGTGATAAAGACAAGTTGTTTAAGCATGTATTGATCTGTATGATTCTTTTGTGAATCCAACTTCAAGTAGCAAATGGCTGAAATCGACTTTAAAAAGTGATAACTGATTGTTGAAATAATTGTTTTTTATCATGTGTTCAAAAGCAAAAAGAATTTATTTGTTCATGATAATGATTTACAAAAATAACATCACAATTTTTTCCTATCCTGCATACCAAAATCTGTTCCAGAGTAGAAGGAGAAATTCTACAAAGAATTTGTAGGTTGAGAAAGTGAAGAGAAAGAGAAATACCATAAGGAAATTAAGACATTCCATAGTAAATAATATATGTTTACTATTCAGTAAATTAAACACATGTGGGAAAACTAGAAGATGAGAGAAAACAGGAGAAAGAAACCATAGGAAACAAAGCTAGCAGGATATATAGACGCTTCAAGCATTATATTTTCAATACTTTCTTTAAGGAAAGTCAGGAAGCACTGGGCCTACATAATAGCTATAACATTAAAAAATTAAAATTCATTGTATTCAGCCGACAGAATATGCACAGTTACCAACATGAGGTAAATTTATGAATCAGTTGTTGGGGTGAGAAATAGCAATGGGTTAAGTTTCCACAGGACTGACAAAATTACTGAAGTAAAAGCTGCTGAAAATAAATTGCGAGAAACAGTAGGGAGGTTAAGTTTCCATAGAACTGCTAAGACATTACCATAGTAAGATAAAGGAAGCTAGCAGACAGCAGATGGATCTGACCAATGAGAAAGCAGACAGTGAGCAGCCTGGGAACTCTCCGGCCAAGATAAAGACAGATCTGTGCTAAGCCAATGAGAGGTCAGTATTCCAGGGTTATTACTGCATCACTTAAGAAGCTTCACGTATTATACATACATACATACATACATACATATATATATATATATATATTTTCTTGCATGCCCAGTCTAGATTAGAGCCTCTTTAGCAATAAGGTATGGTAATGAGAGAGACGTACCCCGAAGAGAACGAGCCAATGCTTCCTCCAAAGGGCGTCTCTGTGGAACTAATGGCATAAAAATTGCTTTGCTTTTGTATCTACCACTCCTCCTTCCAAAAGAAGGACAGAGTCCATTTCTGCCCAGAAGTGTCCAATTCCTCCAAATTTCTCCTCAATAAACTTTTGATTCTCAGATTTTTCGTATCAATTGTGTTTGTATTTCCAACACTGACATATAGCAGACCGTTGACTTTTGAGCAAAGATTAAAATCAACATCCAATTAGAAGACATAAGATAATGAAAAGATGAGCCGTGCATTTTAAGCACTCCAGCTACTCCTACTCAAAAAAACATATATGTATGTTGAAACGGAGAGGTCTGTGACACACAGAAAAGTTAAGCAGCCCAAACATCCATCCATCCATCCATCTATCTATCTATCTATCTATCTATCTATCTATCTATCTGTCTGTCTGTCTATCTATCTGTCTGTCTATCTATCTATCTATCTATCTATCTATCTATCTATCTATCTATCTAGAAGAAAGTAGGTCTTCATTCAGGGTGGTAGGGATGGGAATGGTAGGGAAGGACTGGATGAGGATGGTTTCCCTTACAATGGTGTTTCTTCTAAAGCTTTGCTTAGAGGTAACCAAGTAGTTCTAGAGTGATTGGGAGTGGGTAGGGCTGTGGAGGGCAACAGATAAGATTGAATTTTTCTTTCCCTTTACTCTTGTTCCTTTTTCCCCCTCCTTTCATTACTACATTAAAAAAAAAAAAACTTGTTTTCTTTCTTAATCAGAGGCAACAGATGACACTTCTTGGTTTCAAGGTTAGGATGTGAAATAACAGTAAAAAATCTTTGTAGATGTTAGGCTTTTCAAAATGTGAATCACTAATGAATAAAAATCTTTTATCTGTTCACAGCGACAGATAGTAACTGTTTGGCTTCATTTCCCATTTCCCATTGCAAGCCAAGTGATCTAGGAGAAGAGGTCTTGCTTCCTCCAAGACCCCAGGAAGACTGCACTGCTGAAACAGCAGCCCAAAATTCTCCCAGGAAAATGGATTGTTCTGCAAATTACCATGCATTTTGATGCAGTCCTTTCCTCACTGTTCAGTTTGACAAAGGTACACACATGTGATTACTACATTTCAATCAAGTGGGCTTGGAAGCATAACCCCTCATTTGTACAGAATATCATAAAACTGCCCTTTGCACAAAGACTCAGAGAAACAAATGGTTCCCTTAATAGTTTTGGGTCTTTTTTTTTTGGGGGGGGTGGTGAGATTGGTAAAAAATAAACCAGAGAGGGTTGGGATTCAGCATTTCAAAAATAAGATTTGAAGCGTGCATCTCTGGTTTTCCACCTCCTTCCCCATAAGGCCTCATAACATGTTCAGAACAAAGCAATACTCGTAAATATTTTAGATAGATTGTAAATTTAGCATTGGTGTCTTGGTTCATTAGGAGCAATAATGAGGCTTGAATAATGTTGCTGGCTAATAGATTAAAAATAGAAACAGTAGCAAATTCTTCTTCCCCTCCTCCTCCTCTTAGGGCAATAAACACTATTTTAAGAGTTTACCCTAGAAGAGGTAATCATCAACTCACTGGGTAAGCTTTCCACCTTGCAATTGCATTAATGCAAATAGAAGCTTGTTGCTCAAACCTATTTTTCTCTGTCAGCATTACCAAGTAGTATACTGTGCTTACCTTTGAAAGTGTCATTGATTAAGCTGAAAGATGGCCAAAACAACCAGAATTGCTGGCTTCCAACACACCAGGGAGAATGGCAGTGAGATTTGAACTCACCTTTCCAAACACTGTTTGGAACACCTCATAGGATACTGGTGCCCTCTTGGAAGAAAAATTCACTTACTTCACTGGGTAAACATTTGAGTTTTCAAGGCTTTTGTACTGATTAATGGGATGCTTTTACGTAGATCGAAAAAATCTGACCTACCATGTTTCCTGCTGATTTTTAGGAGCAAAATCAATGGCAAATAATTACAAGATCTTCAAGAGGTGGATGGATTAACAGCTTGACTTTAAATGCCTTGATATGAAAACTGGAAAAGCATTTTTCAGGCAGTTTCAAGCATGTATATATCAAAAGATCATCTCAGAAAGCCAATCCTTTATTTCAGTTTTAAGCATTACACTAGATCTTCTCAATATATAATTAAAGGATAATTACAAAGTTTTGTGACAAATTGTATCTTGGGTTGGATTAAAATATTTTCACATTGCAGATGTGAGGCTGTAAATTGGAAACAAAGGTTTTATTTGAAATTTCTAGAGTTGGAAGATTCTTGTCTTACATAGTTGTCACTGTCCCTTATATCCTTGGATGATGACCACATCAGAATATTTTAAAGTGTCTGGGATCTCCTTCTCCCTTATCATCATCATCTTCTTCTACTTCTTTTCCTCTTCCTCCTCCTCCTCTTCCCCCTCTTCCTTCTTCTTCTTCTTCTTCTTCTTCTTCTTCTTCTTCTTCTTCTTCTTCTTCCTCTTCTTCTTCTTCTCTCTCTCTCTCTCTCTCTCTCTCTCTCTCTCTCTCTCTCTCTCATCTCTTCCCTTCTCCATAAAGACATGGAAAAAAGAACTTTAATTTTGTATATACCTTGGTGACTCAAACAATTTCATATCAACTGCCAGCCAGTCTGATCATTCCATTGAACAACAATATCAACAGACACAGGAACAAGCTGATACATAAAGCAGACAGCAACAGGAATCCATGGTAGATTTCTATCAATGGCATCAGTGAGAGAGGAGCAGGGAGGATGGCTTCCTTTCTGATATCTCCTCTTCAATTTATCCAATTCAACAAGCACTTATTAAATTGCTACTATGCCCAAGGAGTAGTCTCTGGTTCTAGGGACAGAAAATCAAAAGGGAAAAAAGTTCTTGACCTGAAGGAGCTTGCATTCTCCATGATGTGGCTGACTTCTGCCCCTTGCCTAAATCTAAATCTACCCAGTAATAGGGGGCTGTATCTGTTGACAAGAAAACCTTGCTATTTTCTTTGTACTTGACTAGCGCCTATGTTTTGTGTCCATACCCTTGAATGTTTCAAATTAGGTTCCCTACTTTGTGACCACATCCCTAACCTGTTTTGTAAAGTACCTAACTCACCTGTTTCTCATTTCCTGCCTCCATTTACACTCCTGCTTCTCCCTTCCTGACATCCTTCCCTATGGTTAACTGCCATAACTCCCATCCCTAGTTGAGTGCACAAAATTTGGGTATAAAAGTAAGGCTCTTCCTTATCTTGGGCTTCTAGTGCTCCTAAGGCCTAGCCTACTGCTTTTGCTTCAGTAAAGCCCTCTTAACCTAGAAGAACCTCTGCCCCCTGACTTCTTTCCAGACAATGCACCAAGGACCATCATCTCCCTCTTCACTCTACACTTAGACACTTAGCACAGTCTAGACTCTAGCTTGACTTATACTGGTTTATGTAAACATTTTGCCACCCTCCTTCCCCCCCAAACACTAAGAATGGAGATCTCATTGAGTAACTAAGATCCATCTGGGTTTCAAGATCTGTGCCACTGGATTTGTCTCTTGCCTTTTTCCCTGCGCATTAGCTTTATTTGCATTTATGATGCTTCTCCAGAAAAAAAAGTGCTATAAGGAGTATCAATTATTAAAGAAGTTTCCTTAGTGTAGCAGATAATCCACCAGACAGGCAACAAATAATGCCACCCCAAGGGTCGCTTCTCCCAGCTTCCTGCCCGAGTTCCAAGGCATTTAGCCAGCCCAGAACACATGGCAGCTGCTTCAAGTGTCACTAGCAACAAAACAATTAAGATACCAAAAGCTTTCTATTGCCTTTGATTACTTTTTAAAAAATCCTTTATTGGTTCACAGGAAGGAAAGGCATCTTGATTTCTTTAAAGTAAGAAACACCACCTGGAAGATAAACATCAATCTTCACCTTTGGAAAAGAGCTCTTTGTGATGCGCAACACATCATTGCCCTATAGACTCCCCCCTCCAATTTCATCTCTATTCTAATATATTAAGTTGCCTGGCACCGGGAAGAAATTATACCCAATGTATATTTTACCTTCAGCACAACTGTTGGAAATATGTCAGATTTCAGGCTCTTTGTAAATGTTAGCAACAGCTAAAATGAAAGCATGTTGTGTTAGAAATATTTGCAGTTCCAAAGACAGTATCCTGGAAAGGGTTTGTATTGATTGGTTCATAGCAGTATCTTTCCTTTCCAGATGGACAGCTGTTAAACAGTTTGTCATTTGTCCACACAAATACATTTTTTTTTTCTCATGGTGGGGGAAAAATAATATGTGAAGCATCTCCTCTCTCTCTGTCTCTCTCTCTCTGTCTCTTTCTCTGTCTCTCTCTGTGTCTCTCTTTCTCCCTGTCTGTCTGTCTCTTTCTGTCTGTCTGTCTCTCTGTCTCTCACGCTCTCTCTCTCACACTCTGTCTCTCTGTCTCTCACTCTCTGTCTCTCTCTCACTCTCTCTGTGTCTCTCTCACTCTGTCTCTCACTCTCTCTGTGTCTCTCTCTCCCTGTCTGTCTCTGTCTGTCTGTCTGTCTCTGTCTCTCACTCTCTTTCTCACTCTCTCTCTGTCTCTCTGTCTGTCTGTCTGTCTGTCTGTCTCTCTCTCTCTCTCTCTCTTTCTTCTGCAAAAGAGAGAAAACCTCTACTTTTAAAGTAGAAATCTGGGTTGACCAATCAGCAAGCACATATTAAGGGCCTCGTCTATTCCTGGTACTGTTCTAACATATCTGAGATACAAAGACAAAAATGAAAGTTCCTTCCTCACATAGTTTACATTCTCTTCATAGGAGAAAGGGGGGAGGGGAAACTTGTACACATACAAGGAGATTATAAAAGATACAAAATATAAATACAAGAAATATTTTTGAGGGAAGGGGGCTAACCACTGGGATGCAGGGAAGTCTTTAGAAGTTAACAAACTGCACCTATCATCATTGAGTCTTTGTGACCTAATGAGACCAAAGACAGACACAATAAGTTATAGATAAAATTTCTGGTGTCTATGTATAAAACAAAATATTATTAGCAATATATTTTGTGATTTAAAAAATGACAAAGTGAGTGCCCATTGATTGGAAAATGGCTGAATAAATTGTGATATGTGACTGTAATGGAAAACGAGGGTGTCATTTAGAAATAATGAATATGAAGAATTCTGAGGAGGATTGGAAGACATATTGAAGCACAATTCTGTTGTTTTCCTCACTGACACAATGCCAATTTGTCTCTATGAGTATACAAGAAAAGGGATTAAACCTATGATTTCATTGGTATAGGAACTCTGAGATGAGTAAACTTCTGCCAATGTGGGCATCTGTTCTGCAAGTTATAGGCAAAGACAGTTGCCTGAACGGGCACCTTATTAATTAAGTTACTTTTCTGGGGTCACACAGCCAGGATGAGTTAAGAAGTAGAATGTAAATTCAGTTTTTCTTGATCCCCATGATTAAGTCTATATACACCATACTGCATCTAATGTACGTGGATGCATTTATTGGGAGAGAGACAGAGACAGAGAAGAGAGACAGAGAAAGACAGAGAGAGAGAGAAACAGAGAGAGAGAGAGAGAGAGAGAGAGAGAGAGAGTTTAAGGTTAGATTTTGTCTAAAACTAATCTGACACTATTAGGAAAATTTGTGTGTGTATGTGGCATATAGATGGCTCTATACAGAATATCAGTCCTAAAGTCAGGAGACCCTGAGTTCAAATTCCGTCTCAGATACCTAATAGCTATGTGACCCTGGGCAAGTCACTTAATCTTGTTTGCCTGGGTTCCTCATCTGTCAAATGAGATGCAGAAGAAAATCACAAGCCACTCTAGTGTCTTTGCCAAGAAAACCCCAAATGGGATCACAAAAAGGTGGAGAAGATTGAAAAAATGGCTGAACAACAAATGTATATGTGTATATATGCATATGTAAATGAATGTATAGGAACACTGCATTCGCATTTGAAAATATACATATGGCTATTCATGGGTGTGTGTATATATACATTAATGTATATATACACATACATATATACACCTATACTATATATCCTATATACACCTATACTATATATCCTATATGTGCATGTGTACATACATTTAAATTGATAAAAGAGCTCTCTTGGGTATATGTATATGAGTGTGTGTATACATATAGATAGATATGTACGTAAACACATACATCTCAAATCCTACCAAAAGCAATACCAGTTTGTGATTAACATCAGAATCAATAAAAATATTCCTAGTTCTTCTCAGTGGCCCCCTCTGAATGACATCTGAACTGGTGAAACAGATTTTGAATATAATAATCCAAGGTCAAGGTGATCAGATAAATACTATCATGTGCTTCCCAAGCTTGTTATAAGCATAAAGTGAGATAAGATTTGTTGTTACCTCCACAACAAACAATAAAATAAGAAAAAAAACAATAAGTTATTATTATTATTAGGAGTGGTGGTAGTGGCAGGAGGAGGAGGAACAGCACCAACAGCAGTACTAGTAGTAGTAGTAGTAGTAGTAGTAGTAGTAGTAGTAGTAGTAGTAGTAGTAGCAGCAGCAGTAGCAGCAGCAGCAGGAACAGTAGTAGTAGTTTTACAAACATATGACGTTAGCTCCATATGCTTGGAATTTTAAGCTCAAGGTGAAATGCATTTCTTTAATACAAGTATAACAGATGTGATATAATAAAAGATAACCTACCTAAAAAAGATTTACTTGGGAGTTTTATGGAAGCATCTCAAAGCTCTGTCATGAGAACTTAATCTTCCTTCCTCCCTCAACTTTTTAGATTTTAGAGACATATATTTTTGATGATGAAACCTGAAACTTATACCTGGTAGATGACACCCAGCATCTAACTTGAATTTCCCTAGGACTACCACAAATGTTACCCTTGAAGCTACTGTTTTGCAGGCTCAAATATCACAAAAAAAAAAAAAAAAAAAAAAAAAAAAAAAACAGACTATTATATAAATAGTGTATTTGGTACAGAAGCAATTGAGGCAATTTAAACAAACAGTAAGTTTCCCACGGGGTGTCCAAAGTGGAGTGGCTCCTAGAAGGAATCATGTTGTATGACCTTTTTCTGTTTTCATAACTAAATATTCTGTACTCTTCAATCTGGCACCTTTACTGTCCTTGATTATATGAGTCCCACCTCTATATTTTTACACTTGCTTTTGCCACAACCTGAAACACCATCTGCCCCCACTTCTCTGAGTCCATCCAGTTACTCATAGCTCATGGCTCTTGGGCTTCAGGAACCTCTCAATAAACCTATGAATGAAGTGAGGTAATTATCATTTTCTCTCTTTGGTGGGTAAGGAAATTAAGACTGAGATTCATTAAAATGAAATAATTTGCCCATGTTTCTGTAGCTGTGAAGTACCTAGGCCTCCTGAATCCAAGAGCTTAGAATCCTGTGGTCCATACCACATGGCTACTCATTCATCCTTCAAGGATCAGGTCTTAGAGAGCACCTAGTCTAGTCCATCATTTGTCAATAGAAAACTGAGGCTTAGAGAGGTTAAATCTATTGCCAATGTTGTATAGCTAATAAGTGACAGAGAAGGGATTTGAACCCAAATCCTCTGGCCCCAGTCCCCCACACTGCACATCTTACTAAGATTCTCTCCTAACTGTAACATACTATGATCGATAGCCCTCCGGGTCCCAGTGTTTGCCCCTTTTGCACAATAATTTTGTATTGCTATTTGGATTTTTATAGCATTTTATCTTTGCCCAAAGATGATAACCTCCTCAAGGGCATACCTGCGTTTTCTGGTTTTTCTTTTACACAGCTGTACTGCAGAGCATCTAGTACATGAGTCAATTGATGTTCATTAAATGACATGGAACTCTGCATAAATGTCTAATGATCTTTCCAAGCCTAAAGGGAAGACAAACAGCAATGAGGTAGCTGCCTCCTCTTCAGCACTTTCTAGTTTGCCCCCTTTTGCCCCACCCCAGTCCCAGGGCTTAACTACAATAATTACTGAGGAGGTGCGGTTGCCATTCAGTCATTTTCAGTCATGTCCAACTCTTCATGATCCCTTTGGGGATTTTCTTGGTAAAGATGCTGGAGTGATTTGCCATTTCCTTCTCTCACTCATTTTACAGAGGAAGAAAGTGAGGCAGAGTTAAGTGATTTGCCCAGGGTCACACAGCTACTAAGTGTCTAAGGGCAGATCTGAACTCCCAAAGTTGAGTCTTTCTGATTCCAGGTCCAGCACTCTGAGCACTATGGTGTCACCTAGCTACCCATAGGAATATGCCCTTGAGGAGGTGCAAACTCTTATAACCCACTATATTTAGCTGGCCTTGGAGCTGACCATACTCCTCACCAACCTATCTGGGTATCTACCTATGGTTTCTTTTTTTTTTGCTTTTTGGAGGCAGAAGGCAGGGCAGTTGGGGTTAAGTGACTTGCCCAAGGTCACATGACTAGTAAGTGTTAAGTGTCTGAGTTCAGATTTGAATTCAGGTCCTCCTGATTCCAGGGCCAGTACTGTATTCACTGCACTACCTAACTGCACCCCCGTATGGTTTCTTACTGCAGTTTTCATGCATTCTTTAAACATTACTTCTATGGCTCAAGAGTGTATCAACAAGAGTGCAACAACCCTGTTGTTCTCACGACACGTGCTAGGGTGCTTGGGTACCTGTGCTTGAACCCCAGTTTGTAAAATCACATCAGTTTGTAAAATCACATTTCTCCCCAGCCTCAGACCATTATCTTTTCCCCTTCCCCTAGCTAGCACTCTGCCTAGTAATCATTCATGAAATGTTTATCTCCCCTTAGTATAATAACCAGTTGTACCTATGAATTCTTCACTGGACTATCTATGAGTAACTCCCTAGACATTTTACACATCCTGGATCCCTCATTAGCTTGGGACATATGTATACTCCCAACATCCATCTTGTCAAATAGGACATTGTTGGGTAGCAGACTGGGCACTTCTCAGTCAGCCCTCATTGCTAGTTGACTCAGTGATGTTTTAAGCCTAAAACCACACCTTTATGCAGCCCCTCCTTGGGCTATTTCCCGGTGAATTATGGGCAATACACCTGTGCAGTAGATATTAAAAGTGCATGTTCCCTTAAGCACAGACCACTCCTCCTTAATCCCACCATTACTCACCTAGTTAGCGTAATTGGCACAGGTTAAACTAAAATTATCCTATACAACTTTAACTCTACCCTTTTAAGGTTGCAGGTTCCCTAAGACCGCCTGCCTGCTATATAGCATAACAATAAACTTTTACCAACTTAACTCAGAATGCTTGAGCCTGTGAATTCATTCCAGACTGCTCACCCAGGGACTCTGGTCACTGGGGTCCCTGTAACACCTTTGACTCCCTCCTCACTTGAAACTACCTAGCCTGAAACATCTTTCCTGTGCACCCCCTCCTTTACACTACCAATTCCCTGAGGACAAGTATTTACTTCCTTTCATATTTACTTCCCCAGCGTTCATAACATAGTACCTGACATGGAGTAAACATTTAATGATTTTTTTTTTCATTTATTCAACAAGAAGCCTAAGATGCAACTAAATTTCTTGAATGAAATTATACTCTATAGATGAAGATATGGTGACAATCCAGTTTATTTGTTAATGACAGTTGTGCTAAGTCCATTTTCCCTAGAAAAGAATGTACAAAAAAGAAAAAAAACACCATACCCTCAGTCTAAATGAATTCACTATTTCCTTAGGCAAATCTTAACTTTGATACTCATGGTTCTGGTGAACTATTATTATTTTAGGTAAGAAGTCATCCTGTATGACTAATTAACCAGCTCACTTCAAAAGAAAATTATTAATATTCCAATTCACGTTGAGCTTCAAGTATCTGTCCTTTTTCTCCATATTGGAAAATTATCTTCCATGCATTGTCATGGAATCCATCTTCCTATATTGTCAAAGAATGCTTTTAAATGCATGCTAATTCTATTAAAAAGATAGTTTATTAGTTTTCCATGATGGCCTAGAAAATATGGATTGCCTTAGATAATTTTGCCAATGCCTTTTCCAATCTCTTCTACATGACTCACAAACATTTTTTAGTATTACTTTTCCTAAGCTTCAATAAATTAACTACCCAGGGGGCCATCAATTTATCAAAACACTGAGGCCTTTATGAACATGAAACGAACAAACAAAAAAACCCTACAAGAAACAAAAGTAAAATCATGAGCTATGGTTTATAAGGAAAACAAATCATTTGTGACCATTTTTAATTAGATCCTATTACCATCTGAATGTGATGTTTAGAGAAAAATGTTGATACTGATGATACAAATATAATTTTTTGGTGAATTCTACTTGTCTGTCTCTGGCTCCCTGTCTCTCAGTCTCTCCCTTTCAAAAGGGATCACTCACAGATTAAGATGCAGAATGTTGCAAATACTCTATCAATACAGTTCCTTTACTCATACTATGACTGGGATGTATCTGATCTGAATTGTAGGTATCCCCGGCAACTATATACATCCCATAATGTTCTATGCACAATTTTTCCAGGCCCCATGGGTCAACTCAACAGACTAGGGCAGTGGTTCTCAACCTTCCTAATGCTGTAACACTTTAATATAGCTCCTCATGTTGTGGTGACCCCCAACCATAACATTATTTTCGTTGCTACTTCATAACTGTAATTTTGCTGCTGTTTGTAATGCCATGCACTAGCAAATTCCCAAAGGAATGCTACTGTGAACAGCTTTTAGAGTTCAGATTACAAAATATAGTGAACACTCTGTTTATTCCATTACAAATCAAGACAAACATTCAAACATTATAATATTCACAACATTACATCTTATCACAGAAAATGGCCACACAGTTTTCACTACAGTGGCCACAATATTTAGAACAAGGCTTATAACAGAAAATGGCCACACAGTTTTCACTACAGTGGCCACAGTATTCAGAACAAGGAACAATAGAATACTCAAACTGCCACTCATGGGGCAACCATTAACTTAATCAGTCACTAATCTAGATTTACAATTACTAAATATCTTGATCACAAATACAGTCATTAGAAAAC
>CM053591.1:184724540-184748531 GCA_028646515.1 Pseudochirops corinnae
TCTCTCTCTCTCTCTCTCTCTCTCTCTCTCTCTCTCTCTCTCTCTCTCTCTGTCTCCCTCTATGTCTTTCTGTCTGCCTTTGTCTCTGGGTACTTCTGTCTCTGTGTATCTTTCTCTCTCTACAAACTCCATCACTAATACATCTCAGGTCCTTTACTAATGTATGTCATTGAGATCTCAAGTAGGGAGAGAACACTTTCATGTCTGGGCAAGGCCAGGGATCAGAAAGACATCGTTCTTGTAGACTGCTGCACAAACCTTTTTTCCTCTGTGCACCACTATCGACTTTGCCATGGGGTTCCTGACTCAAACACACTGGGTTAACATTAACATACATCAATATTAAAGGAGAAAGGAAGTGCCTGCCACATTCAAGACTTCTTAGTTTAAAGCCTCTGGTGCATAATGTATTATTTTACTGGTCTGAAAGAGTTTAGGGACCTGCTATAGATTAGAGACCCTCCCCACCTCCCAAACAAGCACACAGTGTTGGAGGCTGTTTTGAACAGCTAACTTTAATCCGGTGTGTCAAGGTCCTTTATACAGTTAATTCAGGTTTAACTAGATTTATCCTGAAGAGAAACTTTAGCCCTTTGAATAAAAGATTTATTCAGAAAATGAAAATAGGGCAAATACTTAAGAGTGCAGACATATGGCTACTCCCTTGAGAACCTCCTTGGATCATTTTAGATGGTATTCTAATGTATATTTTCATCTTTTTATAATCACATGGTTTCAATATAGGGAGGGTTGCTTGGAATATTAGTTTTATTTGAGAATGCCTATGGGAAAAATCCATATGAATGAATGATTTTAAAAAATAATTAGGAGATGATTTTAAAAACTGGAAATGTTAAAAATAATTTCAGAATCAATTCATTGTGCTATTTAAACTTCTTCTGGTAATCTTACTCTGCCACTTGAGACCTGACTGGGAGGCAAGGAATTCTGGATTACATATCCTGTTATATCTTCACCTTTCTGATATGTAATTGGTACCAGCTTTTTTTTTTTAAATAAACATGATGCTTACATTCTCACCCTCTGAAAGGAAAAGAATATATCTGAACCTCTACCACTGCAGCAGAGTTACATCTACCCCCCATCTTAGGAACTATGACTCCATGGGTGAGCCATCTGCCTAAAGATGAGACCAAAGTAAAAGGGAGATTAAGATTGAGAAAGAAGGAGCATCCCTTGGAAGTAGAAATGCCTTTGGGGTCTCAAGAACATGAACTTGGTAGAAAGAAAGGGGTAGTACACAGAACGGAAGATGGTAAGAACAGCTAAAGGAGAGTCTACGTGCACCAGCCCATTCCTGACTACACTCTGCTGTTCTGCTGTAGATGGAGCCCATGTGAGACTTGGCCTCTTTCTTTAGGCAATCCAATGAAGGACAGTGATAGGAAAGACAAAGTAGGAGGGCAGAAGGGAACGCTGGTGCTGTGAGAGAACTGGGAGGAAAAAAGCAGCAATGGCAGCTGGTTTTGAGTAGACAGAGCTATGATGTCCCTGGAGGCAGTGAGTGGGTAAGTGTTGGTGTCAGCGGCAAAATCCATCATTCAGGATGCTTGCAGCTTCCCAGTGGAGTGGCTAGATCTATGTATCTGAATTCTATGTGGAAACTCCTTCAATTATGGCAGATCTGTGGACTAATTTCTGGCATGAGACAATCTGTCTCTGTCGAGAAGACAGAATCATATTCACTGACTGTCTCCCATGTCTGGAATGTTTATCTTCCTTATTTTGGCTTCTTCAGTTTCCAGGATTCTTGCAAGTTCTAGCTAAAATATTACCCTCTACATCAAGTCATTCCCAACTCCCTCTACCCCCTACCTCAATGCCAATACCTTCCTTCTGTTCATCATCTCTGACTTGGCTTATCTTGAATACATGATTTTTTGTACATAAAAGTGTTTGCCTATTGTCTCCCCTATTAGACTATGAGCTCCTTGAGAACATGGGAAACTTTTGCCTTTTTTTTTTTTAATATTCTGTGCTTGGCACAGTGCCTGCCATGTAGTAGGTACTTAATAAAAGCTTTTTTAAAAAATCATTAACGGGGGACTTAAAAAGTCTAGGTGATGCTAGGGCTTCTCAGCTCTTTCATTAATTATTCTCCTGAATTTTGAATAGATTCCTTTTTACAGGAGGAGGAGGAGGAAGAGGAGGAAGAGGAGGAGGAGGAGGAGGAAAAGAATGGTTCCTGAGTTTAAAAAAAACAGTCAAAGCATGCTCATATAACGAACTCTCATTTACTATATTTACATGGCTGGAGCCCATTGAATGGAAATGCATGAGGGAAGGGAAGAAAGGAGTCTCCCAGTGAGCAAGGAATGAACCAGGCTTTTAATGGGATGAACACAAACAAATCTATACCCTCTAGACTCATGAAGATATCATGAGATACCTGATCTCTGAGCACTATGGAGTTAGTAGAACACCTAACCATTCCACAGTGTGGAGGGGAGGGCAGGAGGACCAGGGTGAACATGGTGTTGGTAGCTCCTGAGTCCTTGTTAGGGGGGAAAAAGAGATAAGTAAACAGGCAGCAGTGTCCTGCTATAGCAACATTATTATAGCTCAGGAGCTAATTGCCACCTTCTCCATTAGGGAGTAGTTAGCATTCCAAAGTGGTATCAGTTAAATCCAACAAAGTGATTTTTTTTTCATTTATTCTTTTGTCTTTAGGGTGAATTCATATTAGTCAATTCATTTTAACTCCACCCTACACCTCATATTCTGAGCTCCTAACAATGCAAATTAGTCAATAGATCTCTCAACTCTGATCGATATGAATACTAATCCCAGTGGTATCTTCTTCCATTCCAATGTTGGAGGATTTTCTCTTGGTCTTGTCACATTCCAAGGGTACAGTGGAGGCCAAAGTCTGTCTACCTGTCAGGTTTTGTTATGTTACATGTCTGGCCCTTAGACTTTTTCAATCATGTTTCCTAATGCTATCTTTATTCCAATTTTTGTATAGGAATAATCATTTGTCATATACCTCTGACTACTTAAATGTCAACCAGAAAACCTTTGAGTGACCCATAACTTGGAGCTTTTAAGGTTCACAGTAAAATAAATAAGTAATTGGGTTATGGGTGGAGGGAAGAGCAATCTATTAATTTTCTCATAGAAATCTACTGAATTTTGTTAGCCTCCATGGACATGAACTAAGTGATGAATGTTTGCCCTAATAGCTATTTAGCAACATGAACATACAAGGCAACACACAGACCTGTAGGAGATCAAGACTGAGCATTCATTTAAAAAAATACACACATGCACACGCGCATACACACACGTGTGTGTGTATTTATGAATGGGAAGGAGAACTGTTTCTAGCTTGTTTTCTATTACATTATTAATAAATATTTGTCAAAGTAAATACAGTTGAACTTTTTTGTTATTTGAAAAGCAGAATGGATTTTAAGACAGAGTTGTAGCTTTATGAACTCTATAATTATGTTTTTATGAAAATTATAGGGGGCAGGCATAGAAAGCTATTTGAATTGAATTAACCTGATTTCTCCCCTGATTTAAACCAAAAAGAAGACTGGGAAATATTAAGCCATGCAAATGACAGTGGGAGGCCAGGCACTATCTCAAAACAGGAAGAAAAAATGTCATTGATTGAATAGGGCAATATCACATGACAACTAGTACATTTTGCTATTAGGGAACCAAAGTTCTCTGATTAGTAATGTATTTATTTTGTTTTTAACTGAACCTTGGAGTTCGTTGATTTAGAGAACTTTCAGTGAAATTCCCTCTACCAGTTTATTGACGTCCCATAAAAATCCTTTCCCAACCATGATTCTCATATATTCACTCAACAAGCATATTTTCAAGGACTCATATAATTATTTCAGTTCTAATTATTAAAAAATACAAAGACAAAAAGGAAACAGTCTTTAGTCCCTGCCCTCATCAACCTTACATTCTATTTGGGGAAAATGGCATAAACACAGATAAATACATATGGACACTCACACGCATGATAAGTTGCTGTCAGCTGCTCAGTGTCCAGCACTAAGCATGATCCGAGATGTGAATAAGAAATGACCAGACCATGTGGGTAGTTCAAGGAAGAACTATGAACTCCATTTATTGATTCTTAGGACAAGGTTTTTATAGAGCAATGAGACAAAGGAAAAGGACTCAAGTTTCCCTATCATTATCTTAGTCTGTTATATCCTGGAAGTAGCACACAATAGATAATTAAATAAATAAGGATTTTTTAATCTAGGTGGCTAAAGTCTTGGGGTAGAGCCTTTGATTTCAAAACTCAAGTAACATCCTTTTAAGTGTAGCCCACATCAAAGGACCAAGGAGCAAGCTTAACAAAAAGACTCATCTCAAAGGACCTGATTTTTATCTGAGTTGTGAATCAGGCTTCCTTGGCTCCCCACAGTAAATGCAAAGCAATTACTAGGAGAAGGCACTAACAGCTTGAGATCAGGGGAGGCAACCTTAAGGAGACTGAACTTAATCTTTGCCTATGTAAACTGAGGTTTCTAAAATGAAGTGTTCCAGGCATTGGGACCAACATAGGGCAGTACACGGAGCTAAGAGATGCAATGTCACACATGGGGAACAGCTCTAGATATACTGATCTGGAAGCTGTGTGAAGGACAGATTGGAGAGGAGGAAGGCTGAAGAAATGAAGGCCACATAAGAGGTTATTGCAATAGTTCTAGTAAGACGTGATCAGGACCTGATCTTAGCAGTGACCATGTGAGAAACAACATGGAGAGATTATTGAGAGGACTTAATAAATAACTGCATATAGTTTGGATGAAGGAGAAGGAAGAGTAAATGATGACTCTGAAGTTGTGACCCTGAGTGCTGAAAGGAGGGAACAGGAAAGGAAGTAAGCTACTCCTGCTAGCACAGCATGGTGCCAAATGTTTTGCTTTGTTTTGTTTTTTGCAAATATTTTCTCATTTAATCATCACAACAAGGACAGGAGGGAAGTACTGCTTTTATTCACATTTTACAAATGAAGAAACTGAGGCAGACAGCGGCCCTAGCACACTGAGTGTAAAATATGAAAGTTAAGGGTGATTAATAACAGCTTTGGTCAATGACAAACTTCTATTAAGTTCCTCCTATTTGCCAACCACTTTGCTAAGCTCTGGGGATACAAAAACACAATTTCTGGATATTATTAAGTAAATCTCAAATAATATGTATTTGTCATTTAAATGAAGGCATAATTAAGGTAAACTTTTAAACCCCGAGTGTTTGGCAGAAGGCAGAGGCTGAAGCTTCTTTTGATCACCTACTTTGTGTTTTCCAGACTAGACTTGAAGGACACTGACAAATCTGAATGAAGAATTCTTCATCACTTGTTTTTGATGAAATAAAAATTTCAGTCTTCAGGCCTGTCACATTCACTGCCTTTGACAAGTGCCACATTCACTAAAAAAATTAAAAAGAACGAAAATATGAGAGGGGGATCTGTATGTGGGAATGGAAAATGCATTGCCATGGTTCCCCAATCTATAACCAATTAAAGTGGCTGTCAAAGTTCATTTTTAAATACAAAAAGAAAAAAAGAAAAGAAATATTCCCTGACCCACTTCTTTAGTGGATAAGGGACACTTTCTCTCTTATTATGAATACAGTAATGTTTGCATTTCTAAGGGAGGATGTGTTCTCAATTGATTTTATTCATGATACATTTTCTCCATTTCAGAAGAAAATAGGCATATTCTGTATTAAAAAAAAAAAAAATCTCCTTTCCTGAAAGCAATTAAAGCCAGCAGGATATCCCTGTAACTCAGTAAGAGATCCTGTGGTTGCACCCAGAGGTCCAGAGTATTTTAAGCTAATGTTGCGGGGATAGTCATCCCTTTGATTTAATTAAAAGTCATGGATAGGGTTTTGACAAATACTTTGATTTTGTTTTTGCTATTTGGAAAAATGATGATCAAAGAGATGTTTAACAAGTTCTAAGTGTGTAAAAGAACAATTATGTAATTCAGGAAAGCTGTTATGTTATTACTGATTGATGCAATCCACATACATTTATTATGTATTATAACTAGCCACTTTATGCACCTATTTAACAAATGATTTTGTGTAGTAGATCAGACTTTCAGGGGTCTCCCCCCCTCCACCTCATTAAGGAGATGCTCCCCTCTTCTATGAGGTCACTAGGCAGATATGCAGGAGGAGCATAATCTCGTTGGATGGATGCTTTCCTTGGTTCTATGAATAACTAAAGAAAATTCTGGGTAGTTAATTAGCAAGTCTTGTTTGTGCCTCTGGACATGGTCCTAGGATGAAGTCTTAATGAGTAATTAGCCTTGGGCTGGGATAGGGAGTGGTCGATTCCAAAGGAGGGTCCTTGCATTCTGGTTACATAAGAATTTCTGCTATAGGGAATATAAGCCTTATGATTTTCTTGTATGCTGGCTCTGTATGAAATGGTTCTGTAATAAACAGACTATCGAATACATCCCCATCTCTCTTTTATTCAGCTGGTTGCTGGGCCATACAACTGTGCTGGTTATAGTAATTTTGAGGAAGAGGACAGTAGGAATGTGTTCATTTGTGACATAGTTACTACAAATGTTTTGAATATATGTATTCTTATACTACATACACACATATATTGTATATACAGTTGTTATTTGTAGACTATAAATACAATCTATATATATATATATATATATTATATCATATGCTTTTATGTGTGTGTATAGATGTATTATGTATGTATATGTATGTGTATGCATATATATATGTAGGGCTGCTGTTTGGAAAGCCAGCCTTAAAGCCCAGAATGATTGAATCTGCCTTCACATACTCTGGGTATGTGACCCCAGGGCACTCACTGAACTTCTCAATGTCCTATTATCTCCCCAAGACTGGAAGTTAAAGAGAAGATGCTGATCCACACTGGTAGTGTGACCTAGTATTTTCCTGGGCCAATGAAATCACAATTCAGTCCCTTTCTCTTCTGATTAAATAGATTCTCTCTCTCTCTCTCTCTCTCTCTCTCTCTCTTTCTCTCTCTCTCTCTCTCTCTCTCTCTCTCTCTCTCTCTCTCCCCCCCCCCCCAGCTATTTCCCTGTGTATGGCTCTATTAGCATAGTAATAAGTGATTGATCTAAGCTTAAGGTCATTTTAGAGGTATCTGGCTTCACACTGGAATGGGGGCCCAAGCTACATGAGGTATATTTACAAAAAAAAAAAGTCTCCTACAAAAATGAATGAAAGACCATAATAAGGTCATTGTTGTGGTTGATGGACAACAACAAAATGACATGTTGAAGTAATTGACTCAATTGTTGTTTTGTCATTCAAGAATTCTTTAGGTTTCTTTTCATAAAATGCTTTCAGATGACAAGCATAATAATAAAATGGTATATGCATATATATAACATATGTACGTATGTATATGCATATATATAGTGTTACAATTATTTATACTACATACACGAAAGCTATGTAAGTCATATCATGGAATACACTATCTAGAGATTAGCACATAGGTTAAAAATTAATACACTTTTAAATTTTATCATGTTTTTTTATTTGTAAAGGAGTAGAAGCAGCATTTTGACAGAGTGATCAAGATATGAAATAATAATTATTGCACTTGTCACTGGGGGCAGAGGAGATTCTAAGGGTTCAGCTAAGAAAGGCACTTCGAAATTGTAAATGAAGAATAACTTACATTGCTTTGAGGAAAAAGCACTGAATTTAGAGATGAATGATTTGTACTCAGATCACAGTGCTGCTCCTCTCCATGGCTATCTTCATCTGTAAACAGGGAAACCGAGGCCCAGGGAAGGGAGGTGATTTTCGCAAGATCCCCCAGGCAGGAAGGTAGACTAGATGATCTCCATGGGGGCTTCCAGATCTATGAAGAGGATTATCAGATTTCCTGCCCATCCTATTCCAGCAGTAGCTGACTTCTCCCTCGTCTCCTATTCATACTTCAGAGCATTTGTTCTTCATAAATTGTTTGACTAATTAAAGGAGAAGCTTTCTAATAATTATGAATGATCTTTTTGTAGTGCCGTGAGGTTTGCAAAGTCTTTTCCAGGCATTACATCTTGTGAGCCTTCACACAATATTCTGAGTTCTAAGAGAGATTTCTTGCCATCTGACAAATGAGGAAGTTAAAGCACAGAGACAAGAGATCACAGCCATGGAAAGTGCCTAGAGGAAGATTTGAATGGAAAACTCTTATGACTACAAGTATCGTTCTTTTTCCACCTGACTGGTGTCTTTCAAAGGCCCCAACTTCACAAAGTGGTGGAAAAATTATTATCTCTTTCATATTAATCATCAATTATTGAAACAGGATTGAGGTTTTCCCTTCTTATTTCTTCATTCAGAAACCAGAAAACTGTAGCTTGTTCAGTCTCTGAAGTACATTGTTGATGGATGAGATTGCCCAAATACCCAGGGTACAAGCCTCTCAATTCTGAGTGGGAGACTCCACCCAATTAGAAAACTTTACAAAGAATTTAATCTAATCTGAGGGAAATTCAGTCCACTGTGCTCTAGTCCAACAGGTCAGAGTGATCTAAATCAAGTTCCCCAGCCGTTCACTGGAATGGACCCAACTCTCATATAATATTTATTCTTCTCATTAATTATTAATTATCAGAGTTGATTGCCCCCCTTTAGAAACACCCACTCTTCCAAGGACATGTAAGCAGTTCCATACGGGGTCTTTGGCATTAGAGAGTGCCACTGACCCCTTTTGTTAATAACCCACCGCATAACTGACAAAACGATTAATTGCTCAGAAATTATGTCTCTTGCACTTTTTGTACATCACAGAGGTTAGGTGGAAAGCACTTTGTAAATGGTAAAGGACAATATAAATGAGAACTGTTATCATGGCTCATGATAATTATAATAATGAAGATAGTTATTATGGAGTTACTATACTTTTTTACTTCTTTTTACAAATGAGGACACTGAGGCTTAACTGAGTCTGGCAAGGGCACAAGAGGGTAATGATAATTTTAGGTATATTAAATCATAATCGCAAGGATTTGTTTAGACATGTAAAATCTTTAGATCACCCCCAACTGTTTTTTAAAAATAAAATGTAAATTCTCACTGTATTTTTTTTTTTTTGGTTAATATGGGAGAAATGGTTTGTATGTCTAGACACAACCTAAGGCAAATATATGTAATATGTCATTTTAACTGCTCCTTGGCCGTGTGCATGTAAATGAATGCTTTAAATTTGTCCTTGCACCCTGAGGTGAAGAACAAAATTTTGGAAAAAACTAAACAGAACAAAAAACAAAAAAACAAACCCAAGGCAAGCTAAAGCTACAGTATAAATAAAATTGCTTTAGATTCTATTACTGTTCATAAGGACCAATGTTGCTTTAATTGTGAAACTTAAATGTCCCTCTCTGTACTTATTAAAAGAAAGAGAATCATAAATTTAAAGGAAGAAGAGACTGGAATTGACCTGGATCAAGCCACTAAATTATTTCTATTTTTTAACAATTTATTTGTATGGATTTTTTTTCCTTTTCTTTGTGAAACTGGGCCTCCCTCTCTCTCATCCAGACCAGAAGTATAGTAGCCACTTACAGGATGGTCTCACTGTTGAATTATCATGTTCTAGAGACAGTTTCATGGTAGAGTGGATAGAGTGGTAAGCCTGGAGTCAGGAGGAACTGAGTTCAAACCTGGCCTCAGAAACTTACTAGCTATGTGACCCTGAGCAAGTCACACAACCATGTTTGCCCCAGTTCTACACGTATAGAATAAGCTTGAGAAGGAAATGACAAACCCCTCCAGTATCTTTGCCAAGATGACCCACATGGGGTCACAGAATGTCAATCATGACTGAAACAACCAAACAACAACCACAACAATTTCCAACTTCAGCCTGTTTGCCAATCCCTAGACAGCTTTTTATCTGACCGCTTCTTGGAGTTCAGCCTATTGGTCTAGATATAGTGAGATCACTTGATTGACTTTAGCCAACTGTGGTCAGAAGTCTTGGGTCCAATCAATCCACCAGCCTCAGTTTCCACAATGACAGGAACTCCTGGTATAGGCCACCATGCCCACTATAACCTTTTGTTTTAAGATGATTTATTTCCTTCTATATTCCTTCCCTTTTAGATCAAAACGAGAAAACTGAAGCCAAGACAAACTTAGTGACTGGCCTAGGATCATATGGAGCACAAGGAGAGAGGCCATGAGGAATGGTAGAAAAAGTGTTCAACTTGAAATCAGAAGACTTGAGTTTGAATCCATGGCTCTACTGCATATTACCTGTGACCTTGGGCTAGTGATGCATCTCCTTTGGACTTCAGTTTCTTTATCAGTAAAATGAGAGACATGGATTAGTTGTTTTCTAAGTCCTCTTTTAACCTTAAATATAATTCCTACAGGTATTGAGTTTCAGAGTCAGGACTCAATGCCTAATGCTTTATCTCCAAACTCATCACTTTTGCCATTATACTTTGCTATCTACTGTGTGAGCCAGTTTCCTAGAGACTGTGTAGATGATTAATTCTTAAATATATTAAATGACCAATGCCAAGTGGTCAAAGCAGGATACTTCACTGAAAGAAGCCTTTGGTTTAGCGTGATATTGTTTAGGAAGAAAAAGGGGAGAGGGTATTTGCGAGGCAGTGTGTCTAAGATTTATGAAAAGGACGTTTGCCAAGATACAAGAAAATCATAAGGCTTATATTCCCTATAGCAAATATTCTTATGTAACCAGGACCCTCCTTTGGAATATACCACTCCCTACCCCAGGCTAAGGCTAGTTATTCATTAAGACTTCATCCTAGGACCTTGTCTAGAGGCACAAACAGGGAGTCACAAACAAGACTTGCTAATTAACTACCTTGAATTTTCCTTAGTTATTCATAGGACCACTGGAGGCATCAACAAACAAGACCATACTCTTCCAGCATATCTGCCTAGTGACCTCATAGAAGAGGGGAGCATTTCCTTAATGGGGCAGGGGGACCCCTGAAAGTCCAGTCTACTACAGGTCTCCAGTGGTGAGTACCACTTTGGACTGTAGGTAGCTAGATGGCACAGCAAATAGAGTGATAATGTGTTGAACTTGGAATCTGAAAGATCTGAATTCAAACCTTGCCTCAGCAGTATGATCCCAGGCAAATTCCTTACCATAGGGTTGAGGAACCTGCGGCCTTGAGGCCACATATGGCCTTCTAGGTCCTTGGGTACAGCCTTTTGACTGAGTCCAAGTTTTATAGAACAAATTCTTTTACTATGGGCATTTGTTTTGTTAAGTTTGAATTCAGTTGAAGGGCTGCACTTGAAGACCTAAAGGGCCACATGTGGCCTGGAGGCCACAGGTTCCCCGCCCCTGCTTTAATCTCTTCAGAGATTAGCTTCAGTTTTATCGTCTGAAAAATAAGGATAATAAAGGGTTTGTGTGAGGTTAAATGAGACAACTGTTAGCTATTAACCTCTGGAAAGTTAGTCCTAATACTATAGCTTAGGAACCTCTACCAGTATGCTTTCCGTGAAATTAGCTAGTAATTGTGTGTGTATGTGTGTGTGTGTGTGTGTATACACGCAGACACACACATATACATGTATGTATATATGTATACGTGTATATATGTATATCTATCTATACATATCTATATCTATACATATATACACACACAATGTATATTTCAATATACAAATATTCGTATGCACATATACACAACTATGATAGTTTCAAATGTTAAATTGCATGAAATTTATGCTATTACGGCTTTCATTGCCTGCAATACCAATTTTACTTTTTATTTTTAACCATTACTAAATTTTTAAATAAAGATTGTATTTTTAATTACAATATTTCTGGAATAATTAGATATAAATAAGGAAATAGATAATAAATTTGAAACACTTTAGGTTACCTATATCCACACTAACCCATTTAAAAAATTCTAAAGTTAAAGATGAAATTTTCTTTTTTTTAATTTAAAAAAATTTTTAAGCTTTGTTTATTTATTTTTAGTTTTCAACCTTCATTTCCACAAGATTTTGAGTTACAATTTTTTTCTTCCCGTCTTTCCCCTGCCCCCCACCCCAAAATAGCAAGCCTACTGAATACCCTTTCCCCAATCAGTTCCCTCTTATATCCTCCCCCTTCATCCCCCTAACTTTCTAGTAGGGCAATACTGATTTCTGTGTCCCAATGCCTGTACATCTTATTTCTCTTATTTCGCAAAAAAAATATGAAACGCTTCACAAATTTGTGCATCATCCTTGAGCAGGGGCCATGCTAATCTTCTCTGTATTGCTCCAATTTTAGTATATGTGCTGTGGAAACAAGCACTAAAGATGAAATTTTCAATGGAAATTATAGCAATGATGAAAAAAAGGCAAAATGGCTAATGCAGATTTTGTTGTTCGGTTGTGTCAGGCATGTCTGACTCTTTCTGGTCCCATTTGGGGTTTTCTTGGTAAAGATCCTGGAGTGCCCTTTTCTTCTCCAGATCATTTTATAGATGAGGACACTGAGGCAGAAAGGGATAAGGGACTTGGCCAGGGTCACACAGCTAGTAATTGTCTGAGGCCAAATTTAAACTCAGGAAGATGAGTCTTCCTGACTCCAGACTTAATACTCTATCCACTTCACCACCTAGCCTCCCCACAACAAATGGGGCATAGTGAAAATGGATGCACATAGTGAAGATTTTGAAGAAACTCTATAGGATTCCATCTATTTTTATATTATGTCTGCTTTGTAACATTTAATTATCCTTCTTTCTAGTTTTGTGGACATTTCAACATAGCAATAACCAAAACATCTCTTTTCAGGTTTGTGTTGGGAAGTGTTAGGGATTAATTATAACATATTCCATAGTATTTGGGTTTGGGGGGTTTATTTCATTTACCATTGAAACGTGTGTGTGTGTGTGTGTGTGTCTGTCTGTCTGTCTGAGTCTGTGTGTCTGTGTTTATCTGTGTGTGTTTTATGCTTAGGCAAGAATACGCAAGGAATGATGCACCCATGGTTTATTTGTAGATGTATTTCACTTACAAGTTGAGCACTGAGAGAAATGTGTTTGCAGTTTTTTCTCTTGTTAACCATGAAGTACAGGCTGAAGGGCTCTTTGGGGGAGTGAAGGGAACAGATGGCAAGGCTTTGATGACAAGAGTGAGGAAATGGGCTAATTTCAAAACTTGTGACTTGTTTTCTCAAAGCTGTTTCTTATTGTTTGTTTTGGTCTGGTTCAAAAGCAAAACCACCACTATACGTAATAGATCCCCATGAGTTATGGATGAAAAATACAGTTACAACAGAAACTACAACTTCCAATTTCCATAGGAAAAATGTTTGAGGTTTTTGTTTGTTTGTTTTTTCATAGAACAGTATGACATGTAGTATAAAGAACACTGGATTGGAATCCGAAAACTGCAGCTGGTGTCAAGGCTCTGCTTCTCGGAATTCTAAGGTAATCAGGTCACAGAACTGGAGTTGGAAGGGTCCTCAAAGACTATAATTTTCCATGTGGCATCAGAAGTGGGGTTTGAACCTCGATTCTTTCCCATCATAGCTAGTGTCCTTTTTATATGAGGAAATGAGCAAAATAAGACTTTAGATAAGATGAAGTTTCTGCTCTCAAGGCACTCACAATCTACACATTATATCAAAGATAGTTATGACATACAATAGAATTACATGAGGCCTAAAAGGGAAGGCTATTGCCAACTGGCAGAACCAGAGCAGATTTCCTATTTGTGTGGACTTAAACAAGTCCTAACCTCTCTGGGCCTCAGTGTCTTCACTATATAACTCAATGAAGAGATGGTCTCCAAATCATTTTTAGCTCTAGATCTTACAATGTGGTAAACTATAAAACTTATAATCAAAATCAAAAGATCACCCAGGAAGCAATCAAAAGGCACTGTTTCCACTGAGTTTGACCTGAAGAAGGCACAGCCCTTCTTCACTTAAATCCAGCTCATTTGCAAGTCATGGCATCACCTCCCTGATGGCATGGTCCTCTTCCAGAACAAACAACAGTTATCATTGCTTAATTCTTACTTAATACAGTTTACAATATTGCACTAGAAAATGTCAACTCTAACTCACTGATTTAGTGATGATCACTCACTCATGTTGAATAATAATTATAATAGCCAATACTAGTAACAGCTAGAATGTAGACAGCACAGACCACACACCAAGTATTTGACAAATAGCATCTCTTTTGATCCTCACAGCAACCCTGTGAGGAACAGGTTAGTATGATCTCCATTTTACAACTGAAGAACCTGAGATAGAAGTAAGTGACTTGCCCAGGGTCTCACAGCTAATAAGTGTCTGAAACTGGATTTGAAATCATGTCTTTATGGTCCTAGGCTCGATGATCTCCCCTCTGCATCAACACCTGGCTGCTTCTGTGAATAACTATTCACACCCAGGAGGGATTGTTCCTCATTATCTCCCCCCAATAGATTGAGAGTTTCTTGAGGGCGGGGATTGTGTTTGGCTTGGATTTGGACTCCTAGTACCTCAATGCAAATCCTTCTCTGCTGCTTTTTAGCCATGTGGCCCAGTGGTTAGAGCACTGGACATAGAGTCAGGATGACCTGAGTTCATTTTTGGCCTTAGACTCTTTTACTAGATGTATCACCCTGGACACTTAACCTTGACTTCCTCAGTACCCTGCTCTGTAAAGTAGAGACACCAATAGCACCTATTTCTTAGAGTTTTTATGAGAATAAAATGAGATCATGCTTACATAATGTGTTTTGTAAACTAAAAGCATTCTATAAATGTTACTGATTCCCAGCTTCCTGGCCTCTGCCCAGGTCCTTTATCATCCCAGGCCTTAGTGCTTTTTTTAGAATATGCATGACGAAAGCTGTATTCTCTCCCAAGGGTCTTGACACTTCTAAGTCTTGGTATCAGAATGATAGAACGTTGGTGCCAGAAGCAATCAATTCGAGGCTTAGCTTTCTAGGACCACCAATCTTGGAAAAGAACGACGTCTTCGCGTTATGTGTCAAGGCTGGGCAGTTTCTGCCTGAAGCCCTGCACCGCTCCTCTAGACAGACCATTCCACGACTGGACAGCTCTAATTGTTAAGAAGCCATTCCTCACATCAAGCCTCATTTGCCTCTTTACAAGTTTCTTTCATCCATTGCTCTGGATATTATCTTTCATAGCAAGACAAAACAAGTCTCCTCCCTGCTCCATGGTTTATCAATGCAGACACCTGAAGACAGTTGAGTATGTGTCCTCTAGATTTTCTCCTTTCCAGGTTAAATATCCACACTCCCTTCACGGGATCATCATATGACATGAAATTAAGGCTTTCCATGTTCCTTGTCACTCTTCTCTGGAAACTCTCAATTCTTCCCAATAAGTGAGACCCAGAATTAAATAGAGGACTCCGCTGTGAAAAGACTAGGCTAGAGTGAAGCAAGACTATAACATTTATTCTGAAAGCTCAGCCTCTCTTAATTCTCCTTCCACAAAATAGCCTATACATCGATTATGCATATATTAAGATGAGGGTATCCTTCCCTACTCCCTCAGATCATGGACAGGCCCCATTCCATTGGCCAAATGGGAGTTCACTGGAGATTGGATGAACCATGTGTGACTCATCAAATGAAAGTCTCCTAATACTGAGGAGCCTGAAGAAATGATGTCTTAGGAGCTGCTGAGGTGGAACTGAAAAGGTATTCCAAATAGAGTGACCTGTCCCTTTGTTATTGTCTTTCATGTTCTGAGGAGGTAGAGAAGGGCATTTCTAATTGTATCTATTAGATAAGAAATGGATGACTATTGAATTAACAAGTAAGAGGAATTGATAATCATGTAAGTGGAGGGAAATGAATACACACAAGCTGTTTTGTGAAGCTAGAAATGATGAGATTTGTCAATAGACTGGATATACAGCAGAAGGAAAACAAAAGATGAAAACACTAAGGTTGTGATCCCAAGTGAGAGAATGAGAGGATGGTGATATTCTCAACAATAGTAGAGAAGCTGGAAGAGAACATTATTTAAGGGGAAAGATAATGGGATCTGTTTTGAGTTTGTTAAGTCTGAGATGCATGAGGGCCATCTAATATCTGTTATGGTGAAATCCAAAATACAGCCCATTTCCCTCTATTTCTTGAACTTCTGTGAGCAATGATTTTATCACCTTTAAAACTTTCTAGCAGAATATGATAGGGCAGCGGTTCTCAACCTGTGGGTTATGTTCAATTTGTAACAATGAAAATACATCCTGCATATCAGATATTTACATTACGATTCATAACAGTAGCAAAATTACAGTTATGAAGTAGCAACAAAAATAATGTTATGGTTGGGGGTCACCACAACATGAGGAACTGTATTAAAGGGTCACGGCATTAGGAAGGTGGAGAACCACTGTGATAGGGGATCAGATTTTAGATGTGAGTAAAATATACTAACAGATAAACCCCAGCACCAGCTTCTAATTATTTCTCATTGTATGGCGCTTTCTTTTGCCCGTGGAGAGGTGGAGATACTGCCCTCTCACTGCACCAGCATCTATCTGGGGAAACAACAGACAGAACACATCTGATCAAGCCTACGTGTTTTATCTGTGATGCCTGTGATTATCTGGATATGAGTCAGTTTCACTGGAAATTGATCTTTATAATGTCAAACCCTCAGCGGCCCAGATGATATAAGGGCCACCTATCCCCAAAGCATCGTGCCCTGTCTGTCCATCAATCTGCCATCCCTGTTGTTTCGGCAACTCTGATTTAAAACTTCCTCCTCCTTCATTCTAGTTCTTTACACTCTTTAGATATTAGAAGGCAATGCTTGTGCATTTGAAGTGTGAAGGGGAGAGGGGAGTGCTTTGATTTTATGGGAAGTGCTTTTCTAATCAGCCAAAGTCCCAGGAAGTCTTCCTTCCAAGATTGAAGTTTGCAGCTGAATGAAGTTGTAGTTTCTGTTGTTATTCTCTTTCTACACATGACCTCAGGCATTCTTTCTTTTCATGGCTGTAATAGTTTAAAGATTTACAAAAGGATTCTGCCCATTTCAATGGGCTTGCTTTATGTTTCAGGACGTTCTTATCCTTATCCCATTGCCTGGTTTGGTAAGATTTAAGTTGCTTTTTCTGTCAAATCCTAGGTTTTCGGTACTTTGGGAGTTGAGCAGAGTTTAATGTGTAACTACACGCCAAGTCACTTTAAATCTAAGGCGTAGGTCCACTGCCTGAGCACACAGATGGCTGAACCATTGTACCATTGTGAATGAGAAGTTCAGTTTAGCCAATCCACTGGTGATTGTACAAAATCCCTTTCTCTTTATCTTTCCCACCGATGTCTCTACATCTCTCTGGATCTGCTTAGCTTTTTTCTCTGTCTCTGTATTCCTTCCTTTTTCTCTCTCTGTCTGTCTCTCCATCTCCTACTTCCACCCCCTCCTCTCTTCAGACTTCTGCTCCCTTCCTTTCTTCAGTCTATGGAACAGACACTTTAATTCACTTAGAACGATTAAAGTAGCTTTCTTTGTGGATGAAGCTTTGACAAGGTGAAGTTTATATGATTTAAAGCTGGAAACGACCACAATTATCATCTATTCCAAGCTTCCATGTTTAAGAAATAAGAAAACTGAAGCAAAAGACAGAAAAAGAGAGAGAGAAAAAGGGAGGGGGCGAGCATGAACTGATAGACAGAAAGACAAACGGGGAGGGGGTGAGCATGAACTGACAGACAGAGAGACAAGGACAGAGAGAGAATAGGGAGGCAGGGAGAGAGGGAGGGAGAGAGGGAGAGAGAGAAAGAGAGAGAGAGAGAGAGAGAGAGAGAGAGAGAGGAAAGGAGAGATGAAAGAAAGGAAGGGGAGAGGGAGAGGAATAAGGAATAGGAGAGGAGAAGGGATGGGGTACAGACTCTGGGAAACCCCTTGAACTATCCTTGAATCTTCCCATCTTTCCCCCACCCACCACCCCAAAACAGCAATCCCACTGTATACCCCCTCCCCCAACCTGTTCTCTCCTATGTTCTCCGCCATCACCCCTCTGACTTTCCTGGTAGGGCAAGATGGATCTCCCTACCCCAGTGCCTATATATCTTAATTCCCAGTTGCATGTAAATAATAATAATAATAATAATATATTTTTTAATATTTGATTATAGAACTTTAAATTCTAGATTCTTTACCTTCCTCCCTTGACACCCACCCCCACTGGACAGACAAGCAATTCAATACAGGCCATACATGTGTAGCTACACAGAACATCTCCACAATGGACATATTGTGAAAGACTGACTATATTTCCCTCCTTCCTATGCTGCCCCACCCCCTGTTCTATTCTCTACTTTGTCCCTGTCCCTTTACAGAAGTGCGTGCTTCTAACAATCCTCCCCCTCCTACTCTGTCCTCCCCTCCATCATCACCCCTCTCATCCCCATCCCCCCTACTCTCCTGTGTGGAAAGATACCCAATTTAGAGTGTATGAATGACTCCTTTCTTGCAAAAATGAATTTTTATTATTCAAAGTCTTTCATTCTTCTGTACTTTTGTTAAATGGAGCATTGTATTAAAGGTGAGTGTAAATATACTAAAACATTTTTCAGATATGTATTTTAAATGTCTGCAATTAGTTCATATTAATAGAATGAACAGGGAACATGTTAGACTGAAAGAATAATAAGGTATGAGGGGTATTCCCGGAGTACTAGCACCTCTGGTACGAGAGCTTGCTGCGTCCTTTTTAGGGCTGCTCAGCCACTTTTGGTGTCTACCTTCACCCAACTCTCACCTGGAGCTCCAAGAAGCATGCACAGTGGCCACACCTCAGTAAAGCCACCTGAGCAGATGAGGCTAAACCATCAACAGACCTCAAATCCTTCAGTGAGTTAGAAGGGTGTCTGACCCAAATATGTGAAGACATTCCCTCAGTGGAATGGGTAGATGAGAGCATCTGAAGCAGGCCCTGTGGAGTGCTTAGAGCTTTGTTAGGAACCAAAGATGCCAAGGTCATCCACTACATCCAGACCATCTCCAGTTCTCCTGATTTCTATCCTGCCACCAGAGTTTAATGACTCTGGAAGAGTGTGACATTGAGTTCATGCAACTCGGCCTCACTTAAATCCAATTCATATACAAGTCAAGACACCACCCATGATGTCATGGGTCCTCATCAAAAAATGAAGGACAAACAACAGGTTTGGAATCAGATAAATTTACTTGGAATCTTGGCTCTTCACTTGTCCAGTCTACACTTATCAGAATGCTCAGGTGTAAGTCACTTAACTTAAAAGTCACTTAAATGTAAAAGAAGGGAGCTGGGATAGATGCTGTCTTAAGATTTCTTTCAAGTCAAAGCTCAGTTTAAAAAGAAAACAAGAATCTTGTCAGCTGGCTCATTTTACAGAAAAGTCAACTGAAGACCAATGAGATGGAATACGGCACCTTGGCCAACCTGCCCCATGGTACTACCTTGGGCATTGGCTGATGCACGGATATTTTCCTTCTGATTTTCTTTTGGGCCCTGGAGTCATTATTCAATTAAAATAATTTATGATAGTGACCCAGTACACTTGAACACTTCAAGCAGAACCAAACACACCTTTGGAAGCAGCTTATTGACCTAGTCTAGGTCAAGGAGAGAGGTTAGAATTCAGATTGTCAGATCTGCCCTTTGTACTTTAGAAATATTACAAAAATTATATAGGAATGGATAAAAGAGTTGGGAAATGATCTCTGAACAAGATTTTATTTGGTCTTTCCTTATTTCCAAGCAGCCAGATTCCTTCTTTAATATATCACATTGAACAGATGGTGTCCAAAGTTAAATCTGATCCTGGATAATACTTAGTAATCCTGAAACTACAAAATAAAGAATTAAAACTAGTACTAGACCTTTTAAAAATTATTCAGTCATGATCATCACCACCAGCAGCTCTGTCTAATGTTTCCTTTCTGATAGAAAGAATTTAGTGGATAAAGTTTAATCTAGTTTGATAACTGAAATATTTCACTTTGCATTGGACCATGCCACCCAACTTAAATATACATTAGAAGTACAATCTATATGTGGCAGGGGATTCCTAGCATTTCAATTTTTAAAAAAGTGAACTCTCTACCTCTTTTCATTGTTTCTTCCTTAGAGAATGAATGCCAGCAGATGTTCTATCTTTGACTTGCCAAGAAAATTAGCACTTTACCAGCAGATACAAATGAAGTTGAAACATCTTCTAGTCATTGTCAAAATCAATCTCAGCATGGCAGTGAGCTGCAATGAGGCAACAACTTTTTTTTAATGGGAATATCTTGTCAGTACTATGTTAACTTACTTTTGGGCCATGGGTTCCAGCTACAAATTAGGGTAGCCCCAGAAATCAATACAAATGGAAGATATTAAATCATGACAAGACATTTCCCCAAGATCAGTGTCACTGATATTACACCAGGTTCATTCCACCCAATTGACAAATTTAAAAGTGTTTCAGAGTTTTATTGGGTGATGGCCAATCTAAGTGGACTTCTTCATCGACACTGCTAACAACCTCTCTCGTTCTGAGCATCACCACTGAGGCTAAGCAATAGCTTGAAATATTTTGACACATGGATTGACATGTAACCATTGATGTGTGTTCCTTCCTGTAATTCCATTAACATTCACGTCCATGCCTTAATATATTAATATATCAATTATATATTGATCAATCCTTCCACTGGAGGTACACATAATAGCTTGGGCCTTTATCTAGATCTCATGCCACTGAGTAGATATGAATGGGACATGTTGGCTTCCATAGTCCCTCAATCTTGCCATATGATCAGCCCTTATTTTTCTTCTCAGCCATATGTCTTTGATTACATACTTTATTCCATTTGTCTTGTATAATTCTTGATCAGTAAAAATTATTACTTCAGCCTTTTCATGCCCATCATACACTTCTGTCTACTGCCTTATGTAACCTTCAACCTGAATTCTTCAGGAACTATTGTATTCAATGACTCACAATGGCAGTATGCACCAGAGAAAGAGTATTAAACAAAGGAACTTTGATTTTTTTTTCCAGGATGAAGACTGGGATCATAAACTAATTTTATAGTTTCTGGAAGGGTTCAAGTTTTCTTTCTCCTCTATATTTACAATCCTTGATCCAGTTTCTTCATTTCAGTATTTTTCTAAGACATACACTGATGGACAAGACCAACAATTATTCATACAAGTAAATATCACAGGTTGAACTATAGGTATCTGTCCTTGTAGGTTGGTTTCCATTTGTCTTGTTTTCCTGGATGGATAGCCCCATCCCTTTTGAGTGATTACGCATTTCATCAAAAAGGGTCTGTAATGTTCTGTGGACAGATTTCAGGGGGTCTGGGAACTTTAGGAGGATATATTTTTACTTTCAATATTCTGTAAATCAAACTTATTGTTTCTTCCACTATATTTAAAAACATGATTATGAGAAGGGGTCCAGAAGCTTTGCCAAATTGCCAAAAGGGTTCACAACATAAAAATGTTCAGGAACCTCTCATCTCTACAGAACTCTATCCATGTGAACCTTGCCCCAAATATCCTCAATGATAGTAACTCCTTTGGTCAACAGACATCCCCTGTTCTGTATTTAAATAAGATGTTTTATAAATTGCATCAAAAACTTCAAAACACTATACAAAGGTAAGCTATTATTATTATTATTAATAATAATAGGGTGTTAGAAAAAGTTTATCTTTACTATTGAACCTTGAAAGGAAGTATGTGTGATTCTGATTTGTTATTTCTTTTACTTTATGGAATCAATACTTCAATTTTGTTTTTGTTTTATCTTGTAATCACCAAACTATAACCCAAGTGGGATCTTTCATTTTCTAGACTTTTCTCCTTGATGTATCCCTGAATTAAAAAAGGGATTCAAAGCTAAGATCCTCTATTTAAATTTCTACAACAATTATATGAACTCTAAAGCATCAACTAGTGATTCTAGATGAGTAAGAAATTTTACTCAGAATGAGATCCCACAACAAAAGCTTGCATGAAGAAGTGAATATTGAGAATGAGAGTGACCAGGAAACACATCAAACATTCACTAGTCCCTTGATACAAACTGCCATTGCTTTCTGATCATGCTGTTCCCTGACTAACTTGCTCCTTATCAAGTGTTAATCTCCTCAGATCCCTACCAGACATAGTACGTAAGCTGCTTCCCGCTTGATACTTCAACTGCTTCCTGTAACATGTCTTGTGTCTATTGCATCTAATCTTTAGTGATGTGCCTGTCCCTTGGGTTGCCTAACACCCTACACAACATCTCATGGAGATGTTGTGGCTAATAAGCCTCTCTCATGTAGAGAGAACTACTACTGTACTCATCATTCTTGGACTGTGATAATGAATGTTAACTTTACCTCTCCTCAGTCATCCAAATCAATTCCAAATGTTCAATATTCATGTTGTCTTTCTGCCAATTTGCAAAGAGTATTACTTGCTCCTTGATGATATAGGGAGTGATTATTGATTCCTCAAGCCCTTTACCTTCACTTGATGCAGCAGAGTATAGAGAGCAGGGAGCTAGATTACAAGTCAGAAAGATGGGATGAAATTTTTCTGACTTTCTATTCTAGATCTAGATTTGGTCATGGCAGAATACCCACCCTTTTCCCTTTTATATATGGGAGAACTTGTGCCCAGAGAGGTAAAATGACTTGTCCGAGGTTACAAAATTCATAACAAGTAGCGCCAAAGCTTTAGTCCTTACTGTTCTTTCCACTGCACCATTCTGTGGTAAAATACAATGATATTTCCTTTACTTTATAATGGCATAGTTTCACAAATATTCATATATTCATTTATTAATTAATTTGTTATTGAATATCTATATAAATGGCACTGTGGTAGAACCAGAGAGGGAGATATATAGATATATTAATGAATCAATGTAAATTATCTTTGTTTTCAAAGAGCTTATAATCTAGCTATGAAATCCAAACATAATTAAAAGTACATATGATGATGCAAGCAAGTTATATTATGAAAGTGTAATCAGAGCAAAAGAAACTATTCTATTAATTCAAAGAAAATTTATAGGAAAATATAAAACTGAGATATACAGAAGGAGCTTAATAAAACATTTTGTCATTGTGTTAACCTTCCCTTCATAGACCCAAATAAGCTGCATTGAAAGTAAAATCACTGGGGGCAGAGCCAAGATGGTGGCATAGGAGCAGCAAGAAATTGTAGCTCTGACACAGCCACATCAAATACCCAAAAAATATGACTCTAAACAAATTCTAAGGCTCTAAAACACACACAGATATATTTCCTTCTGAAGGCAGCTCGGCACAAAGAGACCATTTCAACTCTGACAGCAGAAACCAGCCCAGCCTGAAACAGTTGTTTTTGTCCTGGGGGCAGCTACATGAGTTGATCCCTGCCTTGGCTGGAGCTTCAGAAGAGTGGATCTGCAACAGCTGTGGCAGGATCCAGAATTATTCAGCCATAAGAAAAAAGGACTCAGGTTAGTGGAAATTGGCTAAAAACCAGGGAAGAAAAGCAGTCCGGCCAAGCCGCCTCCAGGGCAAAGAAGCGGAAAGCGGAGGTTCTGCACCCACCTCCACATTGCCGCTTCAGAGCACCCGGCCTGCAGACAGCAGGGGGGGCCAAGCAATCATTCAGAGGCCAAGTACTCTTGTGTTGAGCAGCCTGGATCTAGATTGCGGTCTTGGGTGGCGGTCCTGAGGTTTTTTTTTTCAGTGAGCCGGAGCTGGGGGAAGGACCCAGTAGCCTCCTAAAAGCCCCAGCAGCTGGGAAAACCCCAGCTATTTGGGACAGAGCAGTTCCCTCCAGAAGCAGAGTTCCACAGAACTAAAAAAAAAAAAAAACATTGAATGGCGACCATGAATAAGCATAGGAAGCAAAGTAAGAATAGCAACCAAACCCTAGATTCCTTCTTTGGGGAAAAGAAGTAACAAAGCAGGGAAAGGGAGGAAGACAATGCAATCAGAACTCCCATCCCAAAAGCTTCCAAGAAACATGAAGA
>CM053591.1:184749031-184775790 GCA_028646515.1 Pseudochirops corinnae
AGGACATAGGAGAGATTAGATTGGGGAAGGGATCATACAAGGGGATGGCTGTTTTGAGGGGGGGAGGTAGAGGAAAGATGGAGAGAAAATTTGTAACTCAAAATCTCATGGAAATGAATGATGTAAACTAAAATAAAAAAAAAAAAAGTAAAATCACTGCTTTGGAGCCAAGACAGTGGAGTGAAAGCAGGAACTTCTCTGAACTCCTTGGTGAATTCCATCGATAACCTCTAAAAAGTTGGAGTTGGGTAAGAGAAAGCACAGGGCCTGCAGAAGCAACTGCAGCTTCTCCTGGGGCTATCAGCCCACAACCTGGATATTTAGAAATCACCTACTTGAACTTGTGGGAAACCAGATGGCAGAGTAAACCCTAGCTTCTCTAATCCCCCTCCCTGACCCTGAAAACCAAGAGATTATTGCCCCAGGGTAAAATCCTCAAATAGTGGAACCAGCAGCAGGTTTGATAGTCCTACAGGAAGGGTGTAACTGAAGCTTTGCTGAGCCTGAAATGAAGGGTGGGAGGCATCCCACCAAACCCCATCTCAGCTGACCAACAGAAGATCCCTAAACCTAGGGGGGTGAAGCCAGCAAGCGCTAACAACAAAAGCCCAGGTATGCCTTAGCACAACCAAGGAAATCTGTAGACACCAAAACGACCCAGCATCAGCTGCTGAGCCTGCCTGAGCTCTGGCCCAGGGGCACAGAGCAAGAAACCTGAAGTGGCCAGGCCAGCGTCCCCCACATCTTACTCTCTGAGCCTCAGGGTAACTCAGGGGAAACACTGAGTCCTGGCCTTGCCCTCAGTCTGGACACACAGGGGCTACAGCACAAAGTCAACAATCAGACCCCTAGCTCCCAGCTTAAGAAGTGTGAGTCAGAGCCCTCTGTACCCCAGAAGCAGAAATCCACTTAAAAAGCCAGGAAATAGGCAATCACAATGGAAAAGAAGCAAATTGCAAAGGGAAAATTGAAATCCTTTTGTTGTGAACAAGAAGAATCACTTTCAAGAGACACCATAGACTCCATATCCACACCTGAGACCACAGAAGGAAATACGAATTGATCTCAAATCTGAAAAGCATTTTTGGAAGAGCTCAGGAAAGATTTTAAAAGCCAAAGAGAGACAGAAGATAAAATGAACAATTATTTAAAAATTACATTGTCCAGAAAGGAAAAAGAGCTCACCGAAAAAAACAAATCCCTAGAACATAAAATCTGTAAACTGGAACGGGAGATTCAAAATGTAACTAGAGAAAATATCTCCCTAATAAAGGAAGTTCAAAAATGAATAGAGGAAAATAATTCACTAAAAATTAGTGAATTAGACACCTAACACTAGCCTTGTAACCTTGGGCAAGTCACTTAACCCCAGTCGCCCACCATTCCCACCTCCAAGAAGTTTAAAAAATGTGATTCAACTCAATAAATATTTCCTAAGTGTCTACCATGGGCAAAGCAATGTTAATGGGATTACAACTCAATTTTTATTATAATGAAAATGTCTTTGAATCATGACAAGTTTTGGCCATGTAATTTGTTCCATATAATTACTAAATACAATATTCCTTTCAAAGATAATATGCCCCTTAGTTTTATGCTTAGATGGATATATAATTTGCCAAGATTTTTCTTTCCAGGGGTAGAGAGAATAAACTATGCCTTCTTTTTGTACAAAATTCTTCCATTTTTTCACAAATTTGCCACTGGGGGTCAACTTTCTGAAATGGCTAGGTGGCATGGGATAGAGGTGGCATGGGATAGAGTACTAGACCTGAAGTCAGGAAGATGAATTTAAATTCAGCAATGAGGAAACAAAATTATCACTCTTTGAAGATGATGTGATGGTATACTTAAAGAACCTCAGAAAATCAATTAAAAACTAGATGAAATAACACCTTTTGCAGGATATAAAATAAACCTACCTAAATTATCAGCATTTCGTATATTGTGTATTTATTACATAAATTTATATATAATATATATTACCAGTCTTTCCCAGTAGGGAGAGATAGAAAGAGAAATTCCATTCCGCATAACTGCAGACAGTATAAAATACTTTGGAGTCTACCTGTATACAACTACTAGAATTTATCAAAGAGATCAAAGAAAAAGGGAAAGGATCTGCAAAAAGTTATTTATGGCAGCTCTTTTTTGTATTATCAAAGAATGGAAAATTGGGGCTATGCCCATTGGTTGAGGAATGGGTGAACAACTGGTGGTGATTATGATTATGAAAGAATACTATTGTGCTAGGAAATTACAAGCAGGATGGCTTCTGAAAAACCTGGGAAGACAACATGAACTGATGCAATATGATGTGAGCAGAAACAAGAACACTGTACACAAACAACAGCAATATTATAACTATGATCAACTGTGGAAGACTTTGTGTCAACCAGACCAAACCAGCCTCTAACCTTTGGACAGCCAGAGCTAAACAGAGTAGGCTGGAGACAGTCAGGAATCAAAGAGAATATTTAATTTCAAAGTGAGGGAAATGGCTCACAGGTAAGGACACATGTGTCAGGGCCCCACCCCTAGTGGGGGGAACCTGAGGCAGTGTGGGGAGATTTCAATACTTATACCAATGGCTACACAGTGACATATAGCCCTGACAATGAGGAGTACCAGCAAAAATGAGACAAGTTTGATTAAGATCAGGGCTTGGTGACCAGAACATGGGTTCTTGTCTAAGCTTATCCAGTCTTTGTTGGGGCTCAGAGAACACTGGGTGCTTGTCAAAGCATTATAATAATCATGTGATTTTGGCAGAAGGTGAGATCTTCCAGAAGGTGAATGCAAAGGATTGTTATGCCAAGCTCAGGGCAGAGGTTACTTGCTGGGCCTTCACTCTGGAAAGCAGACTGTCTCCTAAAATCTTGACAGCTACTCTGATCAAGACAACGATCCATGACAATTCCAAAGGAGTCATGATGAAAAATGCTATTGGCCTCCAGAGAGAGAACTGATGAGCTCTGAGTACAGACTGAAGTATATTTTTAAAATGTATTTTTGCCATTTTTTGTCACAACATGACTAATATAGAAATGTATTTTGCATGACTTCATATGTGCAATGGGTATTATAGTATATGCCTTCTCAATAGGTGGGAATGGGAAAAGAGGAAGAGAATTTGTAACTCAAAAAAAATGTTAAATTAATTTTTTTTTAATGTCCTTTAGCATATTTCCAAAGAATATGCCATTTTCCACTGCTCCTGGATCACCCCAAATCTTGATTCATCCATGACTCAATTGCCCATCTCCTAGACAAATAGCGTCACTGAGAGAACATTAATGTTATGTGAAAATGAAAGGTCTTAATTGCATTAATTCATTTAGTATAGTGGTATAGGCCTTTAAATCTTGAAGTAGGGCATTTCTACAGCTCTCCTTTAAAGTGAAGCACAGTGGAAAGAGTCGTTGGGAGTCTAGAGAAATTGGGTTCTCATTTGGTCTCAACCACATGCTGAAGACACGACCTTGGCCAAGTTTCTAAATCTCCCCAGGCCTCAGTATTGGCTTCCAAAAAATGAAGGGGTTGGATTGGATAAGATTAAACTCCCTTCCAACTTTAAATCTATAATCTCATGGAAAGAAAAAAAAATGTAAGTGATTTAGTTATAACTGATATAAAGAGATGAGCTCTCTAAGAAATTAGTATGCAAAAAGGACCTCCACTTCCATATCTGTCTCTGTATGTTTGTACCAAAGTTAAAAATAAGAAGTAATAAAAAGGAAATGAGATTCTTCAGTAGGTGAAGCTGATCACTCTTATAGAACCACAGTTCAAGTAGCATTGCCCCCAAAACATTTTTATCTCTGTATACATTTTTTTTTCCTTACAAGCCTCTCCAGGTCCTGACTATCTGTTACTATTATGCTGATGCTGTAAATGAGTCAGCTTTATTAGATTAGATACTCTAGCCAGTAATGATTCAGTTTCATGCAAAATCCTCTAAAAAGATTCCTGGTTATTTATTCTTGATGAAGTACAAGGACTAAGGGACCTCCAGGCCATTATTAGACCTTTATTTCCTGTTGATTAAAGTATGCAGCACCGTTTTTTCTGTGCTGAGGGAAATATCATAGCCTGTTTTAGGAAACTGGAGATGCTTAAGAAAGAAGTGCACTTAATCGAAATTTATTTTCTATGGTCAAACATTTTAGGCCTTGATCTCACTAATGGGGATACTAGACATATGTCAATTTCCCAGGTTAGATTACAGGAAAACTGAATGTCTTGAGAGTCAACACAGGCCTTAACCCTTTGCTGTTTGGATATGAAGTGGAAAAATAGTCAACAAGTACCAGCAGGGTTTCCCCAAAGCTAAGTGAGCCAATTCTTTTTTCACTGCAACAATGGGCTTTAAAAGTAGTTGTGATGGTAGGCAGAATGATATTTATTTAGGACATAAACAATCTAAGCTGATTGCTCCTAATTCATTTCACCTCAGCTCCTTCTGTTAGGTTATAAAATCAAAATGGGATTCTGCAGTTCTCAGACAATCCTTAAGAAGTTACAAAACATTGTACTCAGTAGTCTCTATGGAAAAAAACATAACTTTATACACCTCCTAAATTTTACTTATTCATTTATTTAGGTCTTACAGGCTGACTACTTCCAAAACAATTTGAGGCAGCTCACAAAATAAGCATTATGTAAAACAGAATGTCTAGAGAGAAAAGCAGAGCAGATACCATATCTAAAAGCACAGAGGGAAGATATTATGGTGTTTAGAGAGGGAAGAGACTTAAGAGGTCATCTAAGCAAACTCTTCATTTCACAGATGAGGGCAATAAGAACTAGAAGAATTACAGGACTTGGCCAAGGTCGCACAGGTATTAAGTAGAAGAGCCAGGCTTCCAGTAGGTCCTCACTCAACACCCTCCCTTACACCTCACCACCTCCTAGGTCTTTTACCAGACATCTGAAATCCCAAGCTTTGGAGTTGGCAACAATTCGTGAAACAGAAGGATAACTCAACCGCAGGGCTACCACCAGCCAATATCACTTGCTGTCCTCAGATGAATCACTGCAACAACGGGCTTTAAAAGTAGTTGTGATGGTAGGCACAATGATGTGCTTTGCACAGAGTGAAATGTATCAGCTTTGGGAAAATAGCCTGAGACGGTAACCTCAGATCAATCTCACGGTGAGAGATGAGGGAGTCCCTCACACTGGTCTAAGTAGAGAGAGACCCTACCACTTTGTGAAGCTGTTCCTTATGGGATTTGGCCCACATAGGGACTGGCCATCTTTGCAACTGCTCACTCTAGGATGATTCCTGAGGATACTCCTTGACACACAAGCCAATAATGGGCATTCCAATTATTCATAGGGGTGCCTTCCACTGTGACCTTGAGGAGCACTGCATTTTCTAGATGAGGCATGAAGGGGTCAATTTTCTCATTCTATTATGGAAATGTAACAGGAAGATTTCTATTCTCATTCAAGTAAAGACCAACCAATTATTGCTGTAAAAGACAGCATGGATGTTTGTCAGCTACTATTTTGCTTTGGAAAACAGCATAATTATACTATAATTCAAAAATACATTTAAACATAATTCAAAAGGTTAGAATTCTCCACCACCACCCCCCTCAATAAAATAATTTGATCATTTTTTTTCAGGTGAGGATATTGTGTCTGATCAAATTCAGGCAATATTTTTTTCACTTCAGTTGAAATCTATTTCAATTATGATGAATAAGCACATGCCTGGCTCACAATTTTTCTCTCCTGCTTCATACTAGGGAACTTCAGTATCCACATTGAGTCTCCCTCAAACATCCTTACACTCATTTCTTTACTCTCCTAATTTCCCATGACCTACTCCTCCACCTCATCACAGCCACACACAATGGTCAGTTTTAATCTTGCCACTACCCACAACTGTACCACATCTGTGTTCAAGAATTCTGAATCCCTCCTGTCCAAACACAATCTATTGCTCTTTCACCTCTCCCTCTCCCTTGCCTTATAAAATCCCATTCTTCATCAATATCGTGGACTCTAATACCTTAACACCTCAATTCGCACCTGGGGCCATCTCCCTTAATTTGACTTATTGGTGCATCAATTCAACTTTACACTATCCCCCTTCCTGAATCCCTAGGCCCTTTATCTTACTGTTGTTTATGCCCAATCAAGCCTCAGATTTGAATGACACCTACCACTCGCAGCCTTCCTGCCTTTACACATGCTACTGAATCAAGGTGGAGAAAATCACTCAGCTGTTTTTCTATGTCCACGACAACTGTATGTTATACAGCTTCAGCTTGCTGCTGCTAAATAGCCCCCTTATCTACTCATTATCCCACTTTCTACAGTGGCTCTTCTGAACCTTTTTATCCCTCCTCAAACCTCCCATGCTTCCCTGCCTCCCATTCTCTCAGATGAAAAAATGAGGTCATTAGCTGAGAGCTTTTTCCCTTTTTTTCCACTCTTCCTCACTATCTCTGAGATACCCTCTGTTTCTATCTCTTTCACCTCTATCTCACTTCATGTAGCCTTACTCCTTGCCAAAACTAAGCCTTCCACTTATTCAAGTGATCCCATCTCATCTCCTCCAAAAGATTATCCTGTCATTCCATGTTATCTTCTGCCTACAAACATATCCAAATCTCTTCTATTCTGGAAAAAAACAAAACAAAATCAAAGAAAAAAAACTCACTTGACTTTCCCACTCCCTCTGTTGTCCTATATCTCTTCTACGTTTTGTAGTGAAATTCCTCACCAAGGCCATCCACAATAGCCACCTTCACTTTCTCTCTTTTCATTCCCTTTTTATTTTATAATCCAGGTCCTCGCTTTCTCATGCCACCAAAACTACTCTATCCAAATTATTCATATTAATGAGTTCTCAATGACCAAATCCAGTGGCTTGGTTCCATCTCCATTCTCCTGGCGTCTCTACAGCTTTTGAAACTATTAATCATTGTCTCTTCCTTGATACTCTCCTCTTTGGATTTTTGAGATGCTCCTCTTCCCACCTAACACCACTTCTCCATCTCCTTTACTGGATCCTCATCCACATCACTCACTCTACCCACAGATGTTCCCAGTGTTCTGTCTTGGGCCTCTTCACTTCTCCCCCTACACTGTTTCACTTAGTGACCTCATCAGCTTATAGGAATTTAATTATAGTTTCTATGTGGATGATTTTCAGGTCCACCAGTCCTGCCCCCAACTCTCTCCTGACCTCCAATCTTTCCTCTCCAATTACCTTGTACTGGATGCCTAGTAGAGCAATCTGCCAGTGGCTACCTGTGTGTTCTCTGAGAAATCATTTAATTTCCCTTGGTTTCAGTTACCTAATTTGTAAAATAAATCATCAGTAGGAATTTACTGAGTACCTCCTGTGTGCCATTGGAAAAAATGATGCCTGATGCATCTTGCAGACCCCATGTAATAGTAATTTTTTAAACCTTTTTTTTTGAACCTGAGAAGCCATTGAGTCCACATTTTGTAGTTGAGGCCAAGAGTGGTTCAGCAGATTTCTGAGGATCACACAGTCAGTCAGTTAGTCAATAAACGATGTTTATTGGCAGTATGATAAGTAGTAACGATTTGAAGAAAGACAAAAGACAGTACCTGCTCTCAAGGAGCTGATAGTTTCATAGGTGAGAAAACACATAAATAGCTACCTAAAACAAAACATGCAGGATAAATTAGAATTAATCAACAGAAGGAAGACACTTGAGCTCGTGGAAATCAGGAAAGACTTCCTGTAGAAGGTAGGATTTTAGCTGGGAATTGAAAGAATTCAGAGATAGAGAGATTCAGAGGGAGAGCATTCTAGGCACAGGAAACAGCCAGCGAAAATGCTGAGTCAGGAGACTCAGTGTCTTGTTTGAGAACTGTTAGGAGGTCATTGTTGCTGGATTGTACAGTATGAGGAGGGTGGAGAGTAAAGTTTAAAAAGACTAGGAAGATAGAGAGGTCAAGTGACAAAAGGCTTATGACAGAATTTTTTTTTTAATTTTATCCTTCAGGTGATAGGAAGCCACACAGCTAGAAAGAGTCTAAAGGGGGGAATTAAAGCCCAACTGTTCTTGGCTCCAAATGTCTCCCTTGGCTACCCACTGTCTCCTGATGCCATGAGGTTGGAAACGTGATCAGGGAAGACCTAATTGTCCCCAGAACCTGCCTGCGTCTCATGTGAGATACTTTAAAATGTTTTTGGAGCAGAGAGTTCATTGATTTAGTACTACTTCCAGTATTGTAGATCTATCCCTTCTCATCTTGTAGAATTCCTTTCCTTGTCTTCCCACAAATTTCCCATAAAAGTCTAGCCCATGTGCTCAAGACACTGCTGTGACTCTTTTGACATTGCGGGTATACTGGTGGAGCAAACAAAAGTCATTGGTCAATCTTTGTTCTTGCTACATTTATGCAGCACCTGCCTTCCCAGTAATGTATCTCTCTCATGACATCCTTCATGCTGCTCCTACCAAACAATATCTTTTGGTCATATGCTATAGCTTATTCATGACCAATCCATGCTCCTCCATCACTCTTCAAGTTATTCATCCAAACAATCTAGCCTTGAAATTTATAGAGAAGAAAGTAGATTAAAGTTTTGACAGAATCAGTTCAGCAGACAGATTGCTGTGTAACTTATGGATGAAAAGAAAAGCACATCATAGCAATAAAGTATTACATCAATAATTTATTACAATTTTTGTGATGGTTATTTGTCAGTCAGTGTACCAGAATCAAGGTTCTTCTGATGCCGGCAGCCACCCAGCAGCTTCTAGACTCTGCCCCCTACTCTTTTTTGGCATAATGCCACCCAAGTTGGACCCTAATGAGATCAAAGCATAATGGGTGTGAAAGTGGTGTAACATTCTTCTCCAAGACTGGGAGATTACAACTCTAAGGCAACTGGTATCTAGAAAAAGCTAATACTGACAGCAAAAGTAAAGACAATCTCAGATTGAGGTTGGGACTTCTGCTCTGACCTTACTCATCCAAACCTCAAAAGAACCTTCCCAGAGAGAACGAAGGAGAAAAAAAATATCAAACACAGTGAGAAACATCAGCCTTGAAGACCCTATTGCCATGACATGACAGCAGATGAAGAAAGCCCAAGCAAGAGGCCTCTCTGGAGCCAATAAAGAGATAATGGGGTCACCCCAGCCTTTGGGCTACAATGAGAGCAGACATTTCCAGGAAATCATTGATGAGATCACAGTGGTGTGGAATGCTCAGCTAGTTAAGAGCTAGAAGGAAGAAAATTCTAATAGCTGTGCATTTGACAATAAACAGAAATTTGCCTTTTATTTTTTTGGACTAGAAAAAACTGTGTGTGAGAGAAGATAGCAGGTACTATGGGAAATACAATTCATTCCTTTCCATCCCACCCCACCACCAAATGAACTTATTCTGTAGGATGTTTGGAGGGGTAGGGTTAAAAGGACAGAGGAGGTCTAGGACTTTAGACGGTGGGGTTGTAAACTGATAGGCAGGCAAAAGCAGAGATGCCATTTTTATAAGCTGAGAACAAACAGCTTCCCCACTTGTCATAAAAACCCTGAATATGGAAAATGGGGCAGATAGCCCCTGAGTATATATACACTCAGGACAAAATGGCTCAAATAGTGACAAAGCACTTTGGAGACAAGGATCAAGAAACTGGAAAGAGAAAATGCTCTTCATACATAAAGTCAGGAGTTAGTAGTTGGATGGCTGAACTTTACATTGGCACTATTGCCTAAAATTGTGTATTATGCTTTCTTAAAAAGCAGATATGGGTCTTCCAAAGACATTATTATATGATAACTTAATCAAATATCTTGATAGTCTAGAATATTAAGTGGTCTTTGTGTCTCAGCTTACATAAAAATAGATTTATAAACATATTTCTATAAGCCACCTTCTGTTAAGGAGTTCTCAGATTTTACTTCTAGCTGCACTTTATCACTTAACTATTTAATTAATAAGTTAATTACATTGTGGTTTTTTTGGTACCATTTATCTTAAGGCCCCTTAATTTCAGCAGCCACTGTTTCTCTTACGGTTGCTGTTGTTATGGTTGATGTTGCTCATGCACCAAGACCTAATTTTTTTTTCAGAGGACTTTTTTTTTCAATAGGACATGGGTCTATTGGGTGGGCTGACCCTTGCAAAAGATATGTAGATGATATCTCTGCCACTAGTCTCTTTTCTCAGTGATGATGTTTTGTTTTTTTTTTTGTTTTGTTTTCCTTCCAGTCATATAGAAAGTATGGCCTGGAAACCTAGACTTATAGCTTGGATAATAAGAGCTATAATTTATGTAACACTTTAAGGTTTGCAAAGTGCTTTACTCATAGTATCTTAGTTTATTCTCTCAATCACCCTCAGAGTTAGGTGACATTATTTTCTCCATTTTACAGAAGAGGAAACTGAGGCAGGGTTTAAATGATTTGCATATGATCATATAGGTAATAAGGATCTTAGGCCATATTTGAAATCAGGGCATCCTGACTCCAGGTCCAGATCACTAACTATTGCACTGCCTAGTAGTGGTCTTGGCTTAGAAGCCCCTTAGAAGAGTCTTCAGACTCGGCCAAGCCCAAGACTCTCTTTTTACAGGTGAAGTTACTGAGGGTCAGAGAAGTTAATTGAGTTGCCCAAGATCACCCATCTCATAAGTATCTGATGCAGGATTTAACCCCAGGTCTTTTGGCTCCAAGTACATTAGGATTTGCTGTTTTTCCTTCACAAAATGGAAGAGAGAGAAAGCATGTAAATTACTCAAAAATCGCATTCTAGTGACAATGCCTTATTCGAAGGAGAACTAAAGAAACAATACACAACCAATATTTCCATTTGCTTTGGTTTAGAAAGACAAAGCCTACCTGTTGAAACAATGACTATATCAAAAGGATATAGACTACTTAAAAAAATCTATACTTCAAATAAAAAATCTGTATTGTTGAGTGAATGAGTGAAAAATAAATTCTTAACATGTGCCAAGCATCATCCAAAGCAATAGAAATAAAATGACAAAAGCAGAGCCCTTGCTCTCAAAGTCCTTACATTATGTTGGGTAGAACCAAGGCTTATAGGGCAGTGTGATGAATGAAAGGTATTTTCATTGTTAAATTACAGGGAAGGATAAATGGAATCATTCACTGGGGAGGAGAATGACACTTCCATTCTTGTATCAATGGTAGTAATAATTTAAAGATGGTTCTATATAGTAAAATAGTTGGGTCAGCAGATATGCAGAGGTCATATTCATTGTGGCATGCACAACACATTGGGAAGATGACTGGAGCATCAAGTGAAGCAGAGATGGAACCTGATTAACTCATAGAGGGAGCCACCAATAGTACTTACCAATCCTACAATGGGGATACCTGGGCAATAATTCAACCAGAGCAGAAAGGGTTAAATCCTCCACGGTATAGTCTCTCACCAGAGTGTCAAGGTGGCTGGTGAGGAGATAGCTGGAGAATATAGTGAAGCATACAGGGAGTTAGACTAATTGCAATGGGTAAATGCACAATATAGGAATGGTTCCCATCTCAACTAAAACAGATCTCAACTTCTCAGTGTTTTAGTAGAGAGTCTTTGAAAATTCCCAGAGTTGAAACATTCATCACTTTACAGATAATGTCAACCAGGAAGCTAGATGATGAAGCAGATAATATATTAGATCTGGAGGTAGGAAGAACTGAGTACAAAGTCAACATCTGACACTAGCTTGGTGATCTTGATCGTGCCATTCATTGGCTGGCTGCCTCAATTTCCTCATCTGTAAAATAGGACTAATAAAAGCACCCACCTTATAGAGTTGTTGTGAGGATAAAATAGGATATTTTTAAAGTACTTTGCAAATTTAATAATAATATTTTACATAAATTTATATATAATTTATATAACTATATTTACATAATAATAACAAGTGTTATTATTATTAATTATTTCTAGGCTGGTCCTAGGACAAAAAGCATATTGCTTATCATTAGTTCTCTACTCGAAGCTTGATAAGGCCCCTGCTTCATCATCAAGCCACCAGGAACCCTGTCTGTTCTACAACCACAATGAGATATTAATGAAAAATTTACTGGAATAATCAAGAGTGTTTTGTACGAGCAAGAAAAATATGAGCATACAAGGTTAATTCAACATTCATATGATGAACAAAAGAAAATTTCTGTTAATACAAAAAAATTACCTTCATTTTGATAAAAATCATTCTGGTTTAATTTTGAAATTACCTTGAAGCGAATGTTATTTAATTTGTCCAAAATGTTAGATTTTTTAATACGTTAGAAAATTGCTAATGATTAATTAAATGTGTGCCATCAGTGATGAGAGATTCTAATTTCTGAATAGTAGCTCAGAGAGAAATTCATAAAAAAATCTATTTTAATATAGCTGAAATTTGCTAAGCCTGAAGACACCCCCCCTGATTCTTAACGGGATTAAGAAGTCCTATCTCACTTGTTGAATTCTCCTGTCATTAATCTCTTCCATGTCAAATCATTGATTTTCAACACTGCTATTTTCATCTTAAGTTTGCCTAATGCAAATGTTGTTTAAAATGTTAAAGAATCCTAAAAATGCGGAGGGAAATCAGTGCCATTGTAGGACTTGCTAGAGTTGTTCATCCTACTTGGGAGAAATGTAATTTATCATTTATAAAAAATACTTGCTTCAAGTACTTAGTCTGGACAGATGCATGAACATGTTACAAGCCACGATTTTTTTTTTCCCCCCAAAGAACTCTATCCCTTCCCATTGGTAATCCGGTGTGATATGGCATTAATTCAGCTCTATTTTCCCTACCTTTGAATCCAATACTGCACTCTAAAATGCATCATGAATAGAAGAAACACCAATCTTCCTCTTCTATTCTTTTCCTTCCTTTTCTTTTCCTTTGTTTTCTTTTAGTTTTTTCATTCTTTTGAATCAGTGATTTCATTGCAAAAAGAAAAGTTATGCCATATTGTTCCTTTTTTTAATGTATTCGTTTTAAACTGGCTGATGTCTAGTAGAAAAATAGAAAACCTCTTACGTATAGTAGGTTTAGACAAAAAAAAAAGGTACTAAATAAAGCAAGCCATATTTAAATTCAGCTGCTTTAAATTACACACCATCAGTCTATAGACTAAGATACTTAAGGACTTGAAAAGGCAATATTTACTGCAGGAACAAAAACACGGGCAGATAAATAATGTCTCCGCCCCATCTGTATTCCATTTTAAGGTTTATAAAACACTCAAACACCCCCTAAGATGTCAGTAGAACAGTGATTGTCATCACCATCTTACAGATGAGCAACTAGATCTTGGAGAGTTTAACTGACTTGCCCAGGGTTATTCAGCTAGTCAGTAAACTCAGAGTCTTCTTACTATAAGGCTAGTATGGTCCTGTCTACCAGTATTCTACAAAGACAGTCACAGGAGATGTGTATCAATGCAGAAATAAGCTATAGTTCAGTCTCTTATTTTCTATTTCATGAAATATGCAGGACTGCATTGTTATTCATGGACAATCTGGCACTTCTCAGTATAAGCAGATATAAAATTTAATCAAACCCTGTGATCCTTTTAAAACATCATCATTATCAATAGTTTCTCAGTGGTGACCATAAAATATGATGGAGATTTAGCTCAGAAAGTCTCAGACAAAGAAATGCTAACGTGTTACAGTTATTAATTCTGATTAGGTATTATTTCATGCAAAGGATATTTCCATAAAATATGTGTCACTGCTATTCATCTAAGAAGGATATTTTCCACTTCTTAGATAATTCTTGTGAAAATCAGCTTTTGATGGAAAAAAAAAAAAGAACCGGCCAGAAACAAGCAGATAACAACCAGATACTCCAATATCATTTGAAAGTGACATAAATGGCTTAATAGACTTTGTGTAAATGCACAAAGTTAGGTGACAGATAACTGTCTCCTTTTATTATCACCCGCAATAAATACAAGTGGGTTTACATTTCACATATATTCACAGATCCATAATGGTTTTCTTTTTCACATTAAGGATCCAGGCTATTAAGTATTGTCCTTATAAAGTCTGTACTCCTAGTCTAAGCTTACACTTAGATAATTAGCTCTGATTAAAGGTAAAAGGTGATGTGTCCTGGTTAACTAATTCTTACATGTAACAGATACTACTGGGAAGAGTTTGTGTGTGAGGTACCAAGAAGGAACAGAAGCTTTCACAGGATTACATGCAGGCATGCAAGTGTGGAGCATAACCCAGTTCTTTGGTCTCATGGCCAGCACAGGTGGCGGTGCCATTGTTCCGTGATATGGACACCACAATAAGAAGCCCAGGTCCCTGGGTCTCTACCATTAGATCTGTTTGTTGGGGCTGGGCAGACTCACAGGGACCAACTGGAATGGGGACCTTAGGAAGTAATTTGTGCACGCGAGTATTAACATGCATTTGTCCATGCAGTGTATATAGGCATGTTCTATATACATATACATGCCTGTACGTATGTACACACTCACACGCATGCATAAATATACACACTGTGTATTTATGCTTATGTTTGCATATATATATATATATATACACACACATATTGTATATTGTACTATAGATTTTAGAGAATAGGCCTGTGTACATATGTATATGTGTATATATGCTTATATGTAGACATAGATACATATGTATATCTCTAAGCAAATAGAGATTTTAAAGACCCGAAAAGGCAGGCGTTTGAAAACTCACTCGTTAAATCTCTACAACAATCTGAAGAGAGTTCATGAGAATACAGAGCTGTAAATGCTGTTGCTTAGCATCTCTCTAAGAAAGAAGTTGTTTATTCCATCATGAGTGGGTAGCAGGCAGAGGTTCAGTAAGATAGCTGGGTGGGGAAACTGGACAGCTTCCCAGTTCCTTCTGAGTCAGGTCTTCTCAATGATGTGATTTGAAATGAACTCCAAGACATCTGCCAAACCATGCTTCAAAACATGGAGTAAAGTGAAACACAAATTACTGTCAACTATCTGAATATTGCCTCCTATGTTTTGAGTCATGTATCTAACTATTCTTATGTATCTACACATGCAACACACATGTAATATGTGTATACGAGCATATATGTTCACATGTATCAACACATGTATTTACAGATCTAGTTAGCTATGGTTACATATTTAGGTGCATGTGTGTGAATATATGCATGTATGTACATATACATACATGTATGTGTACATATACATACACAGAACACTGAGAGCATATTTATTCCCATAATTTCTACTAATATATTTTACTTTAACCATAAATAAGATGAGGGTGGAAGAGAACATAGGAAAAGTAACTAAGAATTGGGTCTTTACCCTTAAGAGCCTTCATTAATATCTTACATTCTCATCCATATTCAGTAAAGCAATGGTGGGTCAACACTATGTATTCTCAATTTCCATGGGCTAGTGTGAAGACAGCCACAAGGTGACAGCCACATGCATGCACATGAAAATGCAGAAGAGTCTTTTTTTTTTTGAGTAATACAGTATGGAAGATCATAAAATGAGAAACTACATTAAAAAATTAGGCTACTTGTTTTACTTTCCTTAGTTTCTTCTCTATGTGAATGGCGTGTGTTTCTATGCATGACTGGTTGTATTTCTGTCTTTTTTCTCTTTCTCTATATTGCTTCTTAGTAAAAATTCAAATTTTAAAAATACACTGATGTAGTCTTTTGAGCTTTCAAGCAAAATGAGTTTTGTATTTTCTGAAGTTGACTATTTCAAGTAGTTTATTGAGAATATATCAAAAAAGATAATATTAATTATTTTTGAATAAATGACAAAAGGGTTTCACATTAAGTCATGTTATTATTAGGAAATTAACACAAGTCTCCACCGTACAAACAGATAGCCATTAGACCAACAAGATCACTTCTGGCATTTGATCAGGAGCTAACATTGGTGTATTCAACTTTGCATGTCAGATCTTAGAACTTTTATGCTATTAATAGCATCAAAATTTAAAAGTATGGACGTACGCAATTTCATTTTGAATATAAAGTAGAAAGATAAAAATAATGTAATCCCCCAACTGAGTCTGTCATCACCACATATGCATTATTCACTCATATTAAGAAAAGATTCAGTACATCGTACTACATTACCAAAATTAATTAAGTTTATACAGTTTTCATATTTATCCATTTTTTATCATAATACTAATGTCATTAAAATATTTATGAAAGAATTGTAAAGGCCCGAGGCCAAGATAAGAGAAAATAGATAACATTTAAAAGAAAAACATGTTGTAGCTAAATCTAGGTTCTCAAAAAAGTTCAGTGCACTGGGAAGGGGGCTACATTTGAAGTCATGTGACATGAATTCAAATGCTTCCTCTGACATGTCAAGTCTGTCATTTTCATAAAATCACTTAACCTTAATAGGCCTCAGTTTCCACATTTTAAAAAGTCAGGAGAAAAGAACAAAATGCCCTCTAAAGTCCTTTCCCAGATATAAAACTGTGATCTCATAAAAAAAAAAAAAGACATTTTATTTACAAGAGAAGATTTTGGGGGAATGATGAATCAAAATAATTATTTTTCAGTACATGGTATTTAAAATAATCTAAAGTAGATTTTTAAAAAGATCTTCATTTTTTTAAATGAGGGTCCCTAGGACTTTGTCTCTATAATTAAAAAGAAATCAGAATGTAAAAAAAAAATGAATTTGGGAAAACTATAAATCTTTACCACATCACATTAGCAATGACTGAACTTCTAACTTCACCCATTGAATAAACATTTTTAGTTTTTTGTATGTTTGTTTTTAAAGACAAGTAAGCTTTAGGCACATTAGGATTGGCTATATAACCAAGTTTCTTCTTGCTCAGATTTACATTCCCAATTGGACTCCATGTGATACCTGGTATCCATGGTATCTGGTTTAGCATTCCTATCTGAAGTTTACATGGGAAGAAACAAATAGGAATATAATTATTGTTTCATCCTCTTTGTTTCTTACCCAAGACTTTCAAGTCACTAGAAGCCCATGAAACATTTCTTCTGACACTATCATTGGCTTCTGAATGACTCAGGGAAAGTGGGAAGTAGGTAGCCATGGGTGTATTTGATATGTATTAACAAGCAAACACACCACCTTCTCTCAGATGGTCCAAAAAGGTCACATTTCCAAGGGAGTTTGGTCAGGTTGCCTTTGTACAACTCAGGAGGAAGTCATCAACGTTATCTGTCTTGGAGATGGTAATAAGTTTCTCTACACGGGGAATCTTTTGCATGAAATAACACTTCTTTAGAATCTACCCTCCATGAAAAGATATTTATGTTAGTCATATAATTCCAATGCTTCAGAATTTCTTTTTCCCTCATGCAATCAAATCATCCATCAACACTTTGCTGTAGACACAGCATGAAGGGTTGGGGATCCAAGAAAAATCAGAAAGAGGCCTTATCTGCAAGGAAATTATAGTCGAGAGAAAAGTAGGCATAAAGAAAAACATGAGAACTATATAAGGAGAAACAGGAGAAGACATGAGTAACTGAGGAATTTTAGGAACGCCTTGTACAGAAAGCAGGACAAGCTGAATCTTTTATTTGCCAATCTCTTGAGTTCATTTTCTTTTTTTTTCCCTCACTTTCCCAATGATGTTTTTTTTCTTCTCAATACCCATCTTAGAATAGTCCCACAAACCCTTTTGCTTTGTCTATTTTCTCTTACCTAGACTTACAAGACTTCATTCTATGGTAGGAGCTGGCCTCTCTCTGTATAAAGAAACAGAAATGTACCTACAGTACCAGAAATAGCAGAGAATGGTGAAATGGTAAGAGCATGGGTATTAGGGTCTAAAGACCTAGGTTTGTATCTCAACTTAGTCTCTAATTATTACATGATGTTATGGAAAAACATGTGACCCTTCTGAGCCCCAATGCTGTCATTGGTAAAAATTGATTAGATGTCCCCCTAAAGTCTCATTTGTTTCTAAAATTCTCTACATCTTAAAGTACTTGTCTATTTATGGAAATAATTAAAAGATGAACCGAGTTACCTAGAGAAGAGGTCAATGGAACTGGAGGTATTTCATGTTTTCTTTGAATCCCCAATTATAAGCCCAGTGCCTTACATATTGAATACAATTGACAAACATTGATGGAATTGTACTATGTCTGTTCATTGGGTCTATAGAGAAGCCATTCACAAAGCAGCCAGGGATACTTGAGAAGGACTTGAGTAAAATGGAGCATAGGTGTGCAATCATTGGTCAATGAGAGGAAAGGATGCAAAATATGATCCAAAGAATATCTGCACCGTGTTCATACAAGCATGATATTTTAATCAGAAGGACCATCTGTTCCAGTCCTATCATACCTTTTTTTAGATGGTGTAAATAACATTCAAGACTTTGACATCCTTTCCAACTCTAAGATTGTAAGATTGTGCCCATGCCCATGACTGGTACAATCACATGCATGTTTCTGTGTGTTTGGAGTCAGGAAGACCTGAATTTAGATCTTATCATAAACACTAACCAGTTAGGACAAGCCTGGGCAACTAAATGAACCTCGCACCCTATTTCCTCAACTGGAACATATAGATTACAGCACCTGCCTCATAACGTTTCTGTGAAGATCAAATGAGATAATATATGTATATACCTCCTCCTTTTCTCTAATAGTACCATAATTCTACTTCAAGACCTCATCACCTAATGCCTGGACTACTGGTGGGTCTGCCTGCCTTGAATCTCTTCCCACTCCAGTCCATTCTCTTAATCAGCCACTAAAGTGATTCCCTAAAGTACGGGTTCCACCATGTCCACCTCCCTACTTAATGAACTCCAGTGGCTCCTTGTCACCCCCAGGATCAAATACTAAATGCTCTGTTTGATATTCAAAGTCCTTTGTAAACTATCTCTTCTCTAACTTTCCAGTCTACTTCCACCTTGCTTCTCAAAATACAATTTTCAATCCAGTGATGAGCTGGAGGTGCACCTATTCCATGCACAAAACATTCCATCTTGTGGCTCTGGGAGTTTTCTCCGCTGTTCCCTTCCATGCCTGGAATATTCTCCTTCCTCTACTACAATTGCTGACCTCCTTAGCTTCCTTTTAGCCCCAAATAAAAATCTCTTCTTCTACTGGAAATCTACCTCAACCCCTCTTCATTCTAGTGCCTTCCCTCTATGTAGCGGGACATACTTTGTTTTTAACATATTAATTTGCATGTTATCTCCCCTGTTAGAGTGTAAGCTGTTTGAGAAAAGCCATTGTCTTTTGTCTTCTTGTGTATTCCCAACATCTGGTGTAGTGTCTGATACATAGTAGGAACTTAAATGGTTACTGATTAAAGGGCTTCCAAATCTTAAAGGCCTAGTTAATGCACATGTAAAATTTCAGGTTTCTATGAGATTTTTCTGTTTCTGTGTGTTTGTGTTTTTTCTGAAGCTGATGACGTCTTTCTATGACATGGCTGATAGGCAGTAAATAGAAAAAAAAAACACTAAAAAATAAAACAAACAAAAAACAACTATGAACTTGGAGTCATAGGGCAAGAGTCATGAAATCTAATTTGGCGACTCTGTAATGTTAGTCCCATCACTTAACTTCTCTAGGTCTCAGTTTACTCTGTGCTAAAATAAGAGTGGTTGAATCAAATGACTTCTAATGCCCCTTGAAACTCGGTAGCAATGATTTTATGCACCTTTGATCCTATACTTAGAAACACTGGCTTCCCACATCAAGTTTTCTCCTACTTCTGGTTGGGTGAATTACCAGTCCTTTGAAAAAGACAGACACGGTGCTAGTCATCTGGGTCAGTCAGCTTCTTGTATGACAAGTACTAATTCAGGGGCTGGGGACATTCCACCAGCATGTGCTCCTTTTTTTTTTTTTTAATTTTATTAAACACTGAAACAGTCAAGTGTTAGTAGCCATGAATTGTGCCATTGATGTGAAGGGTCATTACAGAAGCACTTGTGGTGGAAAAGTCATTTCCTTTTTAATTACTGCAATAATAAAGAAGAGGGAAACGAACACTTCTATTTGAATCTTCTTTCTCATTTCAAGTACACGAAATCCTGTCTGTCACTGATATTACCTTTCAGATTAGCAGCATGTAACTCAGTTCAACAATCTTGTCATATTCATTTCTTACGTTTGATTTTTGTTTATTTAGTTTTTATGAATCTTGCTGCTGTCTTATCTTCTCAGTTAATGGTTTATAGCAAAGCTCAGTCCCAGAAAGTTAAGCTTCATGAAGCAATTTCACAAAATCAAAAAAAAAAAAAAAGAGCTAAAGGTGATAACCACATGGCTTCAAGCCTTACTGAAATTACAGTGGTTTGGGTCAATAACAAACGGACGAAGGCCAAGTGACCATGTGGGCCATGGCAGTCATTGACTTAACACCGATCTTCTAATCACTCAGTTTCATCTCATCTCTCTGTCCTTTCTGGCTGTCTCTCTCTTTCTCTCTCCCTGTCATCATCCGTTCCCTACAGATGCCAAAATAATTTTCCTGAGACACAACTTTGATCACAAAAGACCCTACTGACAAAACTTCAGTGTATATTAAATAGCCCAAGCATGGTTCAGGCCACTCTAATAGTTAAGGTTTGAAGTCTAAATAAAGGGAGATATTTTCAGTTACCAAAAAGTTTGGCTTATCTAAATGAGGGAGGAGATCTTTAGAGTTAGGAGAGGATATTCAGCAAGGACACAGCATTCATTCAGCTGACCATAGCTTTCTACTTCTGTGTTGCTCTTACTGGTCTGTTGGTCAGAAGCCTAATGGAGGAGAGGTTGAATCCTCATGTCTTAGATATTTAGTAACTGGGCTAGTAGGAAACTAAGTCAACTCTCTGAGCTTCAATCCTCTAAACAAACTATATGTCAAGGATGTTCTGAATAGTGTTTTAAAGGGTAAAAAAAAAAATGTAGCCTAGTTCGTGTGGGGTCAGGTCTTGAGATAGTGTTCTTACCACAAGTTGTTTTTCTTAGGATCAAAAGAAAAACCCTTCAGCCTGGCATTTAAGTAGCTTCACAATCTCCAACCTGTCTTCACAAGTTCATTTCATACTACCATCCTTCACTAACTTTGTGTCCAAGCCAAACAGGACAACTGACAGTTCCCTGAATACAGAATCCCCTCTCGCATCTGTATATCCTTTCCCCCACACTTAAGATGCATTGCTTCTTCATGGCCAGCTCCCAGAATCCTCCTCTTTCAAGAGTTAACCTAGCTGTCACCACCAGCCCCTGAATGTCCCCCACTCTGTGGCTGGTGCCTTCTTCCCCACTGATTCACTTTAAATCATTTTTATTATTCTTCATAATGAATCCTGCACTCCGACCTTGCTGTAACACTTACCCTTTAAGGTCAAGGACTACCATTTTTTGTTTTTTTTTTTGCTCTCCCTAGCACCTTGAAAAGTACCTTATATGCAGTAGGTTCTAATTAACGATTTTTTGTTGAATCAAAGGACAATAATCTCATGAGTCAAGTGTGGCACTGTAGCAAAAAAAGAAAATATTACCTGAGTATTTACTTTTTAGACCCTGCCTGTGATTTCATTAATATAGAGAACTCCCCATGAAGAAACCTCCTCTAGCAATGCATCTGAAACTTAGGCCTACAAAGTGCTCCCTAGGGCTCCCTGGAGCTCCTGAGACCTTGAGACACTTACTCTCTTACACAGGCTCACACAGACAACTTGTGCCAGTCAGGACTGGCACTCAGGCCATCCTGCCCTTGAAGCCAGCCTCCTACCCACTACAAAGAACGGGCCCTAAGAGCATCTGCAGGTGGTGTGCCTGTCAGATCATACCTTCAGTATTCTGTTCATTCAGGAAAGCCACATTTGAGGAAGAACGTTTTCCATTTAAAGGGAATTAAAGGGGGCCAGCTAAGTGAATAGAGCACTGGCCCTGAAGTCAGGAGGACCTGAGTTCAAATCCAGTCTCCAATACTTGTGTGTCTGTGTAACTAGCTGTGTAACCTTGGACCCCCAATTGCCTTGCCTTCCCCTCAAAAAAAAAATTAAATGGAATTAAAGGTAAATATGAATGGCAAAATTACTGGAACCTTTATTGTATGAATACGGATTAAAAGACACAGAGGATCAATGGCCTGGAAAAGATAAGGAATAGACAGGGTGGGTGGGGACTGAAACACCATTATGAAGTACAGTCATTCTGGGAGCCCAGTGACGGGGACAGAGTGAGATTGGGGAGGAGACACAGAGCCCATCAGTCGTTCAACAAGTATTTCTTATGTGCCGCTGGGTTTCAAGACCTCTGGTACACACAAGAAGGCAAAAATGTTACCTCCCCTCGAGAAGGTCACATTCTAATGAAAGAGAACACAGACATCACATACCACACACACATTTTGCTGTTGTTCAGTCATTTTCAGTCACGTTCAACTCGTTGTGACTGCATTTGGGGGTTTTCTTGGCAAAGATATTGGGATGGTTTGCCATTTTCTTCTCTGGCTCGTTTTACAGATGAGAAAATGAAGAAAACAGGGTTAAGTGACTTGGCCAGGGTCACACAGCTAGTATATGTCTCAGGCCACTGTTGAATTCAGGTCTTCCTCTCAAGGCTTGGCACTCATATATCCACCATACCACTTAGCTGTCCTCACATACATATACATATGTGTGTGTGTGTGTGTGTGTGTGTGTGTGTGTGTGTAGCTGGTCCATTCCAGTCACAACAAGGTTTTCTTATAAAAATATTCTTCTCTGAAGCCCGGTTCCAGTTCTTCAGGTTAAAAGTCCCTCATCCCTACAGCCTTCTTGTACACTACATAGAAACATTTAGATTACACATATAGACATAGGCCTACACACATAATAATTTGTATTTACATATACATATATACATGTCTATATATACACAATAGCATTGCATATAGGTTTGCCTATGTGAACTCCATGTGTGTGTAAATATGTGTATGCATGTGTGTAGTATGTGTGTACAAATAGGATCACACATGGAAACATAGATGTGCATTTCAGGTATATACTGTGAGCATTTACATGTATGAATAATACACATGTGTCCATCTACATGCACATGAACGTGTACTGTGTGGTCTGCACATGTGCATGCAGGCCATACGTGTATCATACACACATGTGTGCATTGCAATGTTTATAAATGCATGTATACAATGTATTCATGTATGGGGGTTGTATAGACTTTCATATATCACACATGTATGTATAACATGAATGTATATGTGCATAATATCTGTGTACGTGTGTATGTACAGTTAATTATCAGCTTTTGAGATAACATTTCTAGAAAATGGCACAAAAATCAGAACATAAATGTTGATACATTGAATCTATGGGACATAAGGGGTCAGGTGCCTGAAGCCACCCAAAAGTGTAATTTTTCACTAGAGCTTGCTGAAAATGCCCTTTATTGTATACAATTCTTTACAACAAAACATTAATTCTGATAACATGCACTTTTCCTAACATAGTAACTACAACTCATAAAGTACAGTACACAAAATAAAATGAGTAACATGCAAAATATTTTTCTTGCTAATAATTCCCTAAAATTCTGTGAGCTTTTGTGCTAACATCTCAATTTAAAAAATATTATTTCAGACAATATTCACTTTTTATGACACATGCAATAGATCTATGGTACCATAAATGCTGAACAGCAAATAATTTTTTTGGGGGGGAGAGGAGAAGGTAGGGTAATTGGGGTTAAGTGACTTGCACAAAGTCACATGGCTAGTTTTCTGTTACGTGTCTGAGGTCGAATTTGAACTCAGGTCTTCTTGACTGTAGGGCTGGTGCTCTATTCACTGTGCCACCTGACCACCCCTAAAATTCTTAAAATAAACATTTTTTTCACCTGACTCTTCTCTTCCACTGTGTCAAGATGGTGGTGGGAGGGCATTGTACTTATACTATACCACTGTGAACCTCTTGCCTGCCCTCTGAAAACAAAGGGAGAGATCACTGGGCCTGTCTTTGGTCCCTGCTGTCAGTAGACATGAGGCCTTGAAGCCTTGGAGATCTTGTCTCTGTCCTTCATGGCTGGTGGACAGAGTAGGAGCTTGTGAAGGTTTAAATAATCCATCAGCCCTGTCTGCTTCCTGCAGTCTTTGAGATTCTTAAGGCTCTCCCGCCACATGCCTGCCGACATTTTGGAACAGAGTTTATGGAACACCTTTATTTTTCTCATTAAGTCACATCACTGACTTTGCACGCTTGGGCTTAGAGCCCAGAGTACTTGCATTAAACGTTGGGGGTGTAATTGCAACACAAATCTTCAAGTTTAAAAGCAAACAATGAAAATCTGCACTGGTCGTCCTGGGAGCTCCTTACAACACGGGGCAAACAAGGCCAGTTCAGTGCCTAGTAGGATCGCAGCCTCTCCACAAAGTTGACATATTTTGCCTCTTTTTTTTTCTCTGCAGTACATAGATGCCAATGTGCTGTTGCCAACCCGCAAGTGAAAATGCAGTTACTAATAAAATCACACAAATGCTTGAAGTTGGAAAATAGAATGCTTGAATGTTGAGGATTGAGTCCGTGTGTGTGTGTGTGTGTGTGTGTGTGTGTGTGTGTGTGTGTGTGTAGTAAATAGTACATGATATCCGCAGAGAGGAGATTCAGTGGGAGTGTCTGGCTGAAAGAGACTCCTGCTGGAGGTGAGAATTGGGATGGAGTCTGGAAGGAAGCCAGTAGGCAGAGGGAAGGAGGAGAGAATGCCAGGCCTGGAAAACAGACAGTGGAAAGGCAACGCAGTTGAGAGATAGAGTGTCATGGGTGAGGAACAGAAAGGGGGACGATGTCACTAGATTGCAGTGTTCATAGAGGAGGGCCAACTTCAAGATTTGGCAGCCACAGCCTTCTAACACATCCTTTCCCTTTACTACTCTTCCTTGACTTGTCTTCAGCGCCCATTATCCCTCTAATAGAGTAGGACTACTAAGAGACAGTCTAAGTAAAAAGAAAAAGAAAAAAAAAGAGCCTGGTGACCCATTTCCCCCTTCATGAAGCGCCCCACCCCATCACACACAGACACAGACACACGCACAGAGACACACACAGAGACACCACCCCCTCCTCCCCAGGGCCTAGACAGCTGTAAAGTATCCTCCACTTGACCTGTGTAATCATCACACTTTCAGCCTACTCCTCAGCCTCAATACCTCTCAATGTGTGTGAGAAAATCTGAGGAAGGAAAATAATGCTCCGAGAAGGTCTTTCAGGATGGCTTAGTGCAATACCAGGTCAGGAGGCACTGTCTTCTCTTCTTCCTTCTGGTCCCTGGGAACATTTAAAAGAACCCTCCGCCATCTCCAAATCTCTGAACCAGTCACTGGCAGAGGCTTGAGTTCCCAGCCTACTTCTTCAAGTTCTGGTCCTGTCTGGCTGCTATGCTCCTTCCTCTCGGACCAGAAGTAGGTGTGCTGGGAGGAAGCCCCCAGAAGGAGCACCACTTTCATTACTGAGGGAACTAGTTTATCATCTCTACCCCAAAGCTTATTTCTTCCAACCTTGGTGCTTCTCCTCTTGACTGACCCACTGGGGAAAAGTTCTGTTGTCTAACCCTAGTTAGGATTCTGGTCTGAAGGAGAAAAGAATGGAAGGTGGGGAAAAGGGTGGGGAGGAAGGGATAAATGCCAGGATTTTTCAAAATCTGATAAAGTATTCTAATTTTTTTAAATGACACAACAGAAAATTACAAAAGATCAAAGTTATTTACCAATGCCTTTCTTTTTCACTGATAAACCTCCTGCTGTGTGTATAAAGAGGCAACTGGGGTTTGTAGGAAGAGAAAAGATGATAAAAATGATGGAAGGCCATTGCTTTATTTCCTTTTCAGCTTGCCCTTTTCATTCATTTCAATGATTACCAAGAATTTCCTGAACAGGGTAACAAAATCCACAAAAAGGTCCATGCAATGCCAGACGTAATCTTCATCTTGTCTCTCTGCCTTTTCAATGATGAGCTGTGTATCGAATATCACCAGTCCACACAGGAATGCCAGCCCGATGTACATGTTTGCTAGAGAGAGCCATGGGGATATAAAGAAGACATTCCCCAGGTATGAGATGAGTATCAGGCTCAGGGCTGACATCAAGATACCACCGAGGTAGTGGCAGCCGAGGCATCGGCCATAGAATGAATTCAAGGTGAAAGAGGTAAAGGTCATTGCTGTGCCCAGGAAGGAAGAAGGGACAATATTGGGGTTGATGGCGATGCATGAGTCCAGTTCAGGGCCTAACCCAACCCCCATGAGAAAAGCGAATCCAGCCAGAAGAAGCAGTCTCTTTGGCTCAGTGTCTTCATCATGGGGTGTGATCAGAAGCCAAAATAACATTCCAAATGAGCTCAAGGTTGAGAGAAAGCCAGCCTGAAAGAAATGGGAAGCCACATTCAGGTGGGCTCCTGTGGCTGCCATAAGCATGCAGAAGACAAAGCTGGCATAGACCTTCTTCAGGTGCTTCTGTGTTAAGGGGGTGAGGTGGGAAATCCTCCAAAGGGCTTCCAAGTTGCTCTTCCAATAAAACATACTTAAGGTGTTCAAGAATATGGGATGTCCAGGTCTTCACCATCTTGCCTTTAACCTTCTGGATTTCAGATTGCCTGGACCTTGGACTTGGTGGATGTCACAGGTGAGTGTGACCTCACTCGCCCCACCCCTGGGACCTGGCAAATGGTTGAAGCTTCAGTCTCTGGCCCATTGAATACCAGGTAAATGTCACAGCCACTTGAAACATGCGAGTCAGGGACTTATTACTGTGTCAGTAATCTCCCAGACTCTCAGG
>CM053591.1:184776290-184852973 GCA_028646515.1 Pseudochirops corinnae
ATAATTATAAATATATTTATTTTATCTCTAAGAACTATATGATAAATATATGTGATCAATAATTATATGTTATGTGTAATATTTTATTATATATTAGAATGATGTTACATTATAATTATATTATTAATATAATTGTATATAATACATGTTATATAATTATAATTCTATTATTGTAATAATTATAAATTATAATAAATCATTCAGGGGTGGGGGTGTACATGTCAATATATACACACACACTTGGGTCTGTACGGTACATGGGCCAGAGATCTGGCCTTTAAAGGAGGCATAAAAAGTCATATTTAAGTCCTAACTCTGACACATACTGACTTAAAATGACCCTACTTAGACTTCTTAACATCTCTGAGCTTGAAGAAAAGCCCTGTCACAGCACAAGTTGCAGGCTTTGTTCCAAACTGCACTGGTACAGGGGGCTTCCTCATCCAGAGCTTCTCTCTAGCAATGAAATGGCAGAGCTAGTGTCTAATGAAGCTTATAGATCACCCAGACTAACACCCCCGTGTTACAGATGAAGAAAATCGATTCCAGGGAGTGACAATGAGTTGCTGAATGAGAGTCCGGCAGGGAATAAATGTTAGGTCTGATGTCTTCTGGATCCCTTGACCTTGCCGCTTAACGTTCTTTTTCAAGTGGCTGAATACATACACAGTCCACAAGAACCAGATTATTATACCTTTCTTGTTCACAAAGATAGAACAGTTTCTGGCACATTTCCCAACAAGTTTCACTCTAGGGCAGCCTTTGCACTTGCTTCATTTCACCATGTCCCTCTTGTTGCTGTCCAGGATTATTCCTTTGTAATTCTTCTTTAAAAATTTAAATTAATTGGATTTTATTACTTAGTTTGTCCGTTATTTGTTTAGGATGCAGGTCAATTGTATTTTTGCTCATGGTTTCACTATTTGTCTTCATTTCCCTTTTGCTGTTCAATTCCTCTTTTCTCTACTAGAATATAACATTTACACACTTTCCATCAAAAGCAATCATAAACAAAAAAACCCAAACAACCCAAAAAACCACTCAGAGAAGAATTTAGAAAATATTACCACTTAATGTGGAGGGCAGTTCTCTTTAATCTTGAGAATTGTAAAGAATGAACCAGATATTTCTAGGTTGAACAGACCAACCTAGTTTTCCCTGCAGATCAGAGATCCCAGCAACTTTGCTCCAGTTGTTTCTAAGAAGCAGGTCCAACTCCACCCCTCCATTTTTCTTTTTCAAGCAAGAGAGTAATAGGGCCTTAGGAGAGGGTTCACCTCTTTTGAATGCCAGATACTACTGAAAGGCAAAAGCTGTCATTGAATCTCTTAGCCAGGGAAGTAAATTCTCTTGTAAAAACCAGTAACCTCATAGCTCCAGTCTTCTATCAACTGAGTATGTCTAAAAGTCACAGTACTTTTAAACTCTTCTCTGTCTCCTTCATTCTCAACTGTATGTTAAATTTTCTTCTTCCATCTCTCTTCATAACTCTTTAATGGCTTTGAGACCCACTTAACTCTTAATGACTCACCTTTCACTTACAAAAAAAAAATCCCTAACTCACTAGATTCCCCCTATAAATTTAATGGTCTTTGTTATATCTTTTATTAGTCATCAAGTGTTTGCATGATTTATCTTTTTTAAAGTCATAAAATAGTTATATGCAAATGAATTGGGGTTTTCCCTTTCAGATCTAAAGTCTGCAACACTGTCCTATATTACCTTAGGTGTTTTTGAAACGATTTTTACACTGATATTTCTCTACTTTTAAATGAATAAATGTTCTTTACCAAGACTCTTTAAAAGTTCAAACTATTTACACATGAGTGAGGTATTATTCTTCATTGTACATTAGGTGATTTGGTTTTTATGTTTATACTACAACTTACTTTTGTACGTTTCTTCACACATATATTAGAAGCTTATTTTTATTAGAACAAACATTTTGTAATTTCTTTTAAGATCAAAATGTTTGTCTACAAAAGTCACAATATCTTATAACCTGTAACCATTGATATAATTCTTTTGTCTTCTGAATAAACACGTAATTTCTTCATCCCTAAATTGCTTCATATCAAAAAAAAGAAAAAGACTGAAAGAAGCTGTGTGCACCAAAGAAACATTAGAATAGGCCATAGGAATCTAATACTTTATTTTTCTGTGTTGGTTTTCCGTTAACAAATGTTAGTTGACTTTATTTTCTAATTCAGTGTTCTTAACCTGCCCGACCTTTTAATACAGTTCCTCATGTTGTGGTGACCCCCAACTATAACATTATTTTCCTTGCTACTTCATAACTAATTTTGTTTTCTGATGGTCTTAGGCAACCCCGGTGAAAGGGTCGTTCAACGCCCAAAGGGGTCACAACGCACAGGTTGAGAACTGCTGTTCTAATTAATCTTTCAGGATAAAAATGTTATGGATGTAAATTGAAGCTTAGGGTAGTTAGCAGGTAGAGTCAGGAAACTCACCTCTCTGAGTTCAAACCTGGTCTCAGATATGTACTATGTGATCCTGGCCAAGTATGTCATTTAACCCTGTTTGCCTCAGTTTCTTTATCTGTAAAATGAGCTGGAGAAGGAAACTGCAAATCATTCCCTTATCTGAGCCAGAAAACAAAAAGCAAAAAAATGGGTCAGAAAGAGTTGGACACAAGGGCAAAACCACTGAACTGGAAATTTAAGCTTGTTCTAAAGTCAGGATCAAACCAACATAAAGCGTGAATACATCTAAATTGTGTTCTCCAAAATCTAGTTTTGTCTGCTGCGCTCCCCCCAGCTCTCCAAAAGAGTATACTTACTTCCCCTTCAGATAGACTGTCTTTGCTCTCATTATTTTTCCTCCTTCCTACTATTAAAACCTGTTTTAAGGAAGCAGTTGTCAGTTTTTTTGTATCTTACAATGAGTCTTATGTTAATCAGTATAATTACACAGAAAAGAGCAGAAGGAAGTTCACGAAGGAACACAAAGAGACCAGATTTAAATGGGAAAAGAAATGTTGTGATAAATTTTAAAAACACTTTAAAAGACTCCACATAACCAACATTTGAATGTTTAACAACCAGGTAAATGTTTAACAACCAGGTCTCCAAAACTCAAAACACACTTTTATATTTAACCTTTACCGCTATCATAAGGTTAGATACAAGTTGTGAAACAATAAATCAAGCACCGATTTGTAGTGTTTGCCAATTTCTGGAATGTAAATGCTCACACTGAAAATTTAACAAGCAGCTCTCATGAAGCTAATTCAAATTCACACTAGATAATTACCCTTTTTTCCTATTTATAAGTCTGACCTTGTTCAGATTATTGTTCACTTGTATGTATCACAAGTCATCTTATTCCTTGAGACCCCATTTCTATCATGAGTGTAAAGTCCTATGATTCATAATTTTTGAAACTTAACAAATTCTCTATTAGAATTCAAAATCAGTCTTTATGCCAGAAGGAGGTTAACTCTTTTGTTTTTAAGTATAAAAAGCAAAATGTTTGAAGGAATATTATCTCTACATGTATTATATTATCTCTAAAGTACTTGCCTAGATAAATGAAGGAAAAAATTCTAGGCTTGTTTGTCCTTATCTCCAAAAGAATTAGCTGAGCCAAGCAAGATGCTCTGACATATTTCAGAGAAATACAGAATTTGGGAAGTTATTTTTCTAAAGTTTGGGATACAAAAGTATACCATTCTCCCTTTCCATGATTAATGACATCAACTGAATTTTTTCCGTCTCAGTCAAGGACATAAAAATGATGTTAGCCAAAATACTATTTTTACACATGATGTATATGTAAATTCAGTCACAAGATAATTCTATTGTCTGACAAAGCAGTGAATATCTATAAAAGATGCTTGTATTAAAATGCAGTTCTAAGAAATGGCTTATATAGAATTTTATTAAATGTTTTACTATATATATGGAAAATACAAAAACATTAATATTGTTGAAGAATATTACAAGTCAGTAAGAGCTGAGTTCAATTCCACCTGGGAGACTTCCTAGCTGTATGAGCAGATTGGGATTACTTTTGGTCTACAAGCCACAGTTTTCTTGTTTCTCATGTAGAGATAATAATCCCCATATTGCTTAACTGAAAGGCTGTGGTAAAGATCAAATATGATAAGGTGTGTAAAGTATAATATATAAGTGTGAATCATGCATTTGCAATATAAATGATTAAGCATGAGAGATCACTTATTTAAAGTCCAGGCTATAACTTCATTGGTATAGGGTATGCCTAATGAGGAAACTCTCTCCACCCATGCAAATGAGCAGCTCATAGGAAAAGGGTCACTCTAGAGTCGTACACAAAGGGTCAGAGTCAAAACTTGAATCTAGATCCTCCTAACTCAAAGGCTGACACTCAGTTGAACACCCTTTTCTCCTCACGCTAAATACATTTTATTTAGAATGGTCTCTTATCCCTGTGATAGGAAACCACCTTTAATGAATAAATGGCCAACCCTATAGCCAAAAAGACAGGTCCAAGGCATGCTTTTGTCCTGTGTCCATGCACAAGTCAAATAAACACTTTTAAACACCTCAGATATTGTAATTGAAGATAAAAGTTGACCTAATTTATGTACATGTCTGGAATATGAGCATAAAAAGGATCCCCACGTTCATATAGATAGATATAAAGGTATGTACATGCATATATGTGTGTACATGTCCGTATGTGTGCAAATATGAATGTGTATATGCATACAAATGTTTTGCATATAATTATAGAATATTTTCAATTGTGTCCAACTCCTTGTAACTCCAGTTGGAGTTTTCTTGGCAAAGGTATCATTTCTTCTCTATTTTCACATATACATATATATATATATGTACATATATCTATACACATATATATGTATGTATGTATGTATATATGTGTGTATGCATTTTCATCATTATTTTAGCATGTTTCCCTAGTATTATATCATGTGTATATGTACATATATCTTTCTGTATTACTTTAGCATGTTTTTTGAAGTGATATAGATTTTGAGAGGGAGAGAAATGTGACACTAGGGAAATGTGCTGACTTAAGGCTGAAACATTATGGAAAAAGGAAAGAATACTGGACACCATAATGCACAGAGTGCTTACAGTCAGGAATGCTCATCTTCATGAATTCAAATTCGGCCTCAGACACTTCCTAGCTATGTGACCCTACACAAATCACTTGACCTCATTTTCCTCAGTTTCCTCATCTCTAAAATGAGCTGGAGAAGGAAATGGCAAACCAGTCCATTATCTTTGCCAAGAAAATCCCAAATGGGGTCACTAAGAATTGGACACAACTGAAATGACTGAACAGTAACAAAGAGTGCTTGTACTGTAATCAAAGGATCTGGGTTGAAATACTAGCCTCTTCTGCTATGGTGACTTTGGATAACATACTCAACCTGCCTCAGTCTCCTCATCTGTAAAATGAAATGATGTCCTAGATCTCTGGTCTGTGATCCCATCTTCTTACATAAATTGGCAAGTTTTTGCCACTTTATTCCATCATATCTTTAAAAAGTTGGGAGGATCAATGCACAGAATTAGCATCACAAAAGAAAAGAAACCAGGGACACAATCAAAGAATTATGGAGGATCTTCCTTTTCCTGGTAGATCTTTAGCAGAGAGCACGTCTGCACTGTTTCCCACCTCTACAAACAGTAATCACATGTGACACTGGCTGCAGATCTGGTTGGGAGGCAAGGGTTACAGATGAAAAATGGCCCTGGGAGGTATTTTTGCCACATTGTTTTTGCAAACAGCTGATGATGATGCCCCACTTGAATTGCATCATATTATATTTAACCTCCCTGAAAGGCAGCTCAAAGGAGCAGCTCTGTGCCTCATGCAGATTTGTTGACACAGAAAATGTAATTAGTGTCAAAGTTGTATAAATGAACACAGGCTGCAGATACATCTCACATCCTATTACAGTGTTTAAATACAGTGCAAGTAAGTTGGAACTTAGGAGGGTGCCTATAAATTGAACCCTTTGAATAAAGCATGTGCAGAAAACAATGATGGGAGTTATCCATTAAGGAAAACCGGGCTTTTGGAGAGATGAAAGGATCAGTTCTGGGTGAGATGAGAAGCTCCTGTCCCTAGTTTTCAGAGGGAGCATGAAATCTTTGAGATTGAACAAGAGACATCAGAGTCATCTAGTCCAAACCCCTCACTTAACAACTGAGGAAACAGAAGTCTAAGATCACAAAAATAGAGTGAAAAGTAAGATAATGGCAGAAGGCTGGACTCAGAGTTGTAGTTTGAAGATGTGTATAAGCGAGCTGCTGCCTACACTCCTTCACCCACTTTCACACCTCCCTTGCAATCCAAGTTCCAATGTCATAACTCATAGGAATCTGCTCTCCCCAAATTTTGTCCTGATTATTGCTGACTTCAGCAGTCTCTCCTGCTCTTGATTTGACCTCTTGGTAGTGCTTGATACTTTTGACAATTCACTCCATCTAAACATTCTTTTCCCTATGCTTTTGTGCCAGTGAACTCAACTGGATCCTTTCCAATCTGCTTAAAAATTCTTTTTGGACTCTTCAAGGATCATCACCGATATTATACCTCCTCTGTGTGGACTAGGAATAGTAATGCTTATTTTTCGCCTACAGTTTCTCTTTTGGTGATCTCATCCATGTCCATAGATAGAACTATTGTATTCTAAATCAACAAAAACAGCCCAAGTATGTCTCCCAGACTCCAATCCTGTATCTCTACCTGCTTGCTAGACATTTCTATCTCAATATCACACAGGTATTGAAAACTCAACACACTGAACACAGAGCTCTTTCTTTCTTTCTATCTTTCTCTCTGAACCTTCTCCTTTACCTAACTTTCCTATTTCTTTTGAGAGGCTCACCATTCTTCCAGAACCCAGGGTCACAAATGCAGAAGTTATTCTCATTCACCACCCCCCATAGCTCACCCCTACACACTATGTTTAATTAATTGATGTCTAGTGGGTTTCATTGCCATGATATAGCTTGTGTCTCTTCCCTTCTCTCTATTTACCAATCACCCACCTGGTTTAGGCCCTCACAATACATATAAAATTTCTTTCTCTAGAGTGAAAGGACCTAGGTTCAAATCCTACCTCCATTAATTAGTATGAGTGTAACCTTAGAATGTCACTTTAATTTCCTGCACTTCAGCGGTCTCATCTGCAAAATAAGTGCACTGAACTAAATCAGAGGCTCCTTTGAGCTCTAAAGCTATTAATCTCTTACCTTTCAAACGAATTATTAAAATAGCTTCCTAATTAATCTCAAAACTTTCAGTGTTTCTTGTGGTGCATTGAAAAGAAACTGAGTTTGAATTCCACTTCCATTACTTGTTTCCTGTGTGACACAAGCAAGTTATTTATGTCCCTGGTCCTTGATAACCCCATCTGTAAAAAAGGATCTTCGGACTCCAATAACCTCTAGTGCTCCTTCTAGCTCTAATTCCTACAATGGAATCCTCCCTCCATCCAATTACTAAATTTATAATCCTAAAGGATTAGGCAGAAGAGACTGTCTTACTCCTTTGCTCAAGAACACTCAGTGATTACCCCAACTTTATGATAAAATGCAGACTCTTCCCTTTAGCATTTAATTTTTTCATGATCTATCTCCAGTCTAACTTTATAGGTAAGTTACACATCACTCCTCCCATTTCCCATCAAACTTGTTCTAGGCACACAAACTGACTTGTTCTCCAAATATACCATTCCAACACTGCTGCCATGTCTTGGAATAGACCTTGACCATTCCCAGAATGTTGTGTTTCCTATCCTCAGATTCAGGAAACTCCTAGCTGACACTGGGGCTCAGTCCTCCTGTAAACTCCTTGAGCACAGCACCTATCTCACTTTTGTACTTGTATTCCCAAAGAGCACAATGTCCAAGGCACAGGAGCTGCTTAATAAATGCTTGCTATTGGTCAATTCCTGCACACTTAGCCTTTCCAGTACAACGCTCTGTTCCCTTGTTTTTCATATTTCGAGATGGTTTTTTGTTTGTTTGTTTTTTGCATTCTTTACCAAGTCATGTACAACCTCCTTAGCCTGGAGCAAAATTTGGCCCAGGCTTACCTTCCATGCCATATCAGATATGTCTGATCCTGCCTTCACTCTCCACCAATAGGGCTATTTGTCCTTTTCTAATACTTTTTTCTTCTGAGTTTTTAAGTCATTTCATATGTGCCCAAACCATTGCTCCTTCTGCTGAAAATCTTTCCTTCTGTCCATCTTTATTTTTCTACTATATCCCCTAGGACCATTAAAAACACCACCTGCACGTGTTCTCTCCTGATCCACCTCAATGATTAATGATTCTTTTTTTCATACTTAAATCATTTTATATCTTTCATGGTAGAGTATAAACTTATTGATATTTTTCTTGTCTATCTTCAGCACTTTGCATAATGTCTAAAACACAACAGACATTTAATATATATTTTAATTAAATTATGTCTAAATTCCAACTTGACTACCACTTTCTCTATGAACTTAACACCAACTCCCATGATTAGAGTAATCTTAGCATCATAGTTGCCTAGCTCTAGAGCTAGAAGGCATATTAAAGGCAATCTCCCTCCTCACATCTCCCATAGCATTTCCTCTGTAGCTTTCCATTGCTCTTAGAATGTTCTAATTTACATTATAGTTATCAGTCGACAAGTCTCATCTCTGTCACTACATTGTAAGCTCCTTGAGGACAGTGGGGAAGGGTTTCTTTCCCAGATCCTGTTAATGGCTACTTCAAGAAATAGATCTGGGATCTCATGGCAGTGGGTTTCCTCTCTACTGGTGTAGTTTGCAACCTAAAGGCTATATCATCTTTTGGTGTGTGCCTTTTGTTCACAGCCACATTTAAGTATATCCTGCCCTTGGATCGAATGTTCTGGAAGCTTTTCATTATTCAATCTATTAACATGTGGATGCCAGTGAAGCATATGGGGCTGTTCTGCTATCCCTCTCTCTGATAACATGAGCCCTCCATTTCCTTCCTTGGGTGTAGGTCACGTTGATATTATTTCTTAAACCTGTAGTGACAGTGTGTATATTGTCATTGATAACTCTACTGGGCACTTACCAGTGCCAAATAAATCTTGGGTAAATTGTTGACTAGGAGGAACTACAGCACATTTTAGTCATTGACTTCTAAACTGTGCAAGGACAGGGAAGTTAAGATAAAAAAAAGAACAAAAAAGTATTCGGGAAACACAGGCTGTTGGAGGTCACTGAAGGGGAAAACAAGCAGCAACCAGAGAAAGAGAGGAGAGGGAAGTCAAATTGGATCTTCAACAGAACCGTCCACATTTGCTCAGTCATCTTTCTTGTCTTGCTCTGGTTGTTCTCCATAAAATTCAAATGCCAATAATAGCTTTGTTTGGTAAATAGAATATTTTTCATCTCCATCCATCATTCTTTACTGTAGTTAATGTCATTAACAGAAAGACCAGGCAGTGACACTTCTCACTGAATTGAGAGAAAAAAAATAATAATAGATGAGAAGTAGAAGAAAGAAGATAATTGAGCTAAGTGACTGGAACCTAAGCACTTTTACTCTGAGAATATGAGGCAGAGAGAAAGGACAGGAGAAACAGAGAGATGGAAAGAGAGACAAAGAATCGGAGAGACAAAGACAGACAGACAGACAGAGATATATATGTGGGAAGGAGGGAGGAGAGACAGAGACAGAGAAAGAGAGGGGGAGAGAGAGAGAGAGAGAGGAGAGAGAGAGAGAGAGGGAGAGAGAGAGAGAGGGGGAGAGAAAGAAAGAGAGGGAGAGAGAGAGAGAGGGAGAGAGAGAGAGAGAGAGGAGAGAGAGGAGAGAGGGAGAGAGGGAGAGAGAGAGAGAGGGAGAGAGAGAGAAAGAGAGAGAGGGAGAGGGAGAGAGAGAGAGAGGAGAGAGAGAGGGAGAGAGAGAGAGAGGAGAGAAAGGAAAGAGAGAGAGAGGAGAGAGAGGAGAGAGGGAGAGAGGGAGAGAGAGGGAGGGAGGGAGAGAAAGGGAGGGGGTTGCATTTCAGATATGCTACCATCAATGGATCTCTAATTGTGTTTATAATCTGAAAATATTGTTTTCAGGTTTCTATGATAGAGCCTTGGAGTAACTTCATAAATATTCACTTTACTGGCATCTTTTCCTCTGGACAATAAGCCTCCTCTTTTGTGAATTTACTTACTTATATTCATTCTGACAGCAGGAAATGCAAACACTCAAACAACATATTTGTTCCAAAAAAGTACTAGGACAAGTCTCTGCAGTTTTCTCAGAAATGAACCAGAAATCATCCCATTATGGAACTGGGGCCAAATTAGCATAAATTGTCAGGTAGATTCCCAGTATGTTAATCTAGATATATGAGAAAGAGAGACAGAGACAGAGATACAGACACAGAGACATAGACAGAGACAGAGAGACATAGACAGGAGGCAGAGGCAGATATAGAAATACACAGACTGTATATGCACATATACATATATACAATATGTTGACAGTTTACAAATGATGAAATTAAGATTAGCCTACAGTCACACAGCTGATCTGTATAAGAACCTATAGTCCAACTTAATACTTCCTGACTCCAAGTCTGGAATTTTATCTGTTGGACCATGCAGACTCTTGACTTTTGGGTAACCTCTGAGACTGGTTTCGATTCTGGATATATAATATTTTCAGTCATTAAAGAAATCTGGAAGTGGCCAACCTAGGAGGTTTGAAAATTTATTCTGCTTCTCAATTTCATCTAGAAATGAGGAAGCTGGCCATTCTTCATTTTTATAGTGAGAAATTCATTTCCTCCAGTGTCATTTTGGGTTTATTGTATGAAGCTTGACTAGTTATACTTAGACTATTAAAAGTACAAGATTTTGAATATAGATACTGTTTTTCATCCTTGTTTGCCCAATGAAAAACATAGGCAGCATATTCTGTGTATGATCTGGCCTTTTAAAGTTCATCTTCAAATTCTACTTAAAACATCTACTGTGCACAAGGAAGGGGAAAGAGAGGAATGCTCAGTCACCATCCCAATCAGTCACAAGAGCACTGTCTCTGTCGCTATCTCTTTGCCTTTTTATCTGTATGTCTGTCCATTCTTCTGCCTCTGTCTCTCTGCTAAAGAGTCACTTGGTCTGTCTGTCTCTCTCTCACACACACATACACACAGACACATATATAATTTATTGATTTATGTTAAATCACCCACAAAATCCTAGGCCTTGACTCCAAAAGATGTGATTTCAGGAAGAAAACCAAAATAATATATCCCATGTCCCTTTAGCAATAGATTACACTATGATTTTCTTAGTTATTAGTGTTAAAAAAAAAAATTAAGCTTAATGCACTCCCATTTAGTACTGGACCTTGAATCAGGAAGACCTATGTTCAATTCCTGACTCTGATAGCCATGTGACCTTAGACAACTCACTTACTCCTGCTAACCCTCAGTTTCTTGATCTAGGACATAGGAATACAGCTCCTTCTAGGAATTTCCTCATAAGGCTGTTCTGAGGCTTAAGTGAAATAATATATGCCAAGTGCTATGTTAACTTGTAAATACTCTGATAACTTAAGACTTCTTTACTCTCAGGATAATCCTTTAACTTCCTAGGTCCTTGGATTCTCACATTGTAAAGGGAGGTATTGGGACTAGAAAACCTCTAGGGCAGTGGTTCTCAACCTTCCTAATGTTGCAACCCTTTAATACTCTTATGTGGGCGTATCTGCATGTGGGTGTAGCTGCATGGAGACTAATAGAGCAGCCGTGTCTTGGTTCCTAAGACCATCGGAAATATGTGTTTTCCGATGGTCTTAGGTGATCCCTGTGACCCCTGTGAAAGGGTTGTTTGACCCCCAAAGGGGTGGTGGCCCACAGATTGAGAACCGCTACTCTAGGGTTTTAAATCTGTAAATATTTTTTTTAATTTTTTTTTTGTTTAGGTTAGCTTGCTACCTCATCTGGGGCTACCTTCTTTAAATATCCCCCACTTAGGAATGGGAAATGTCTTTTGAGGATCCTGGCTGAGTTTCAAGTCCCCTTATCAACTTTCTGGCCTCTCTTTAGGCACTTTTATCTTGAGGAAAGAAACTCAAAGCTGATTTAGGGATCTGTACTAATCCTGGTCTCTCCTTAAAGGAGGTTGGCATTTTCTACCATCAGGATTCTCTTTACTACAATGAAGAACTCACTTAGAATGGCTGACAGCACCAAGAACCTTCAGGCCTTTATGAATTTTCAAAGAATATTAATGGCATAAAAAGAGGTTTGTGTCATCAGAGAGTAAAAGGATCTCAAAGTTGGCAGGGACCTCAGGGGTCATCTAATCCAACTCATTGCTATAGATTCCCTCTAGAACAAAATGAGAAAGGAAAACAAGGAAGAGATGTGCATGAAGAAGAGCATGGAAGGGAAGAGTATATTCTCAATGGCAAATCTGTGGGAGAGTATAAACAAAAAGTTCCTGGAATGAGATGTTGATGGGTGGCACACTCCAGTGAAGGAGAAAATAAACATTTGGATGAGATAATGCACCTCATTAGGAATTTCTGCTCCAGCTCACAAACATGCTCACAAAGATGGATCATGAAATCCTGAGGTTAGCTCTTCTCAGCAATATTAGTGAATGTTGGATGTGGACATGAAGCGTTTAAATTTATATGTGTATATATTTATGTGTATGTGCGTACACACATATTTATATATGTCTGCATGTGCATATATATGTATACACATACATACATATAGTGTTTTGCAAGCCTTAAAGTGCTACATAAAAACTATTATTGCTGGTACTTTAATATAAGTAATTTCAGAACCACCTAATAACATTGTTAAGGGGAGAATAAGGGATAAAAATTGAAAAAAATATAATAAATGGGCAAAATATAAGAACTTTTGCAGGAGCAAGTCTGATAATTTCATGGATAAAGTCTTGGATTTCGCACCAGGAAGACCTACATCATAATTAGATATTTGCTGGCTGTGTGATCTTGGCCAAGATACAACCTCTGTTTGTCTCAGTTTCCTTATCTCTAAAATAAGACCACATACCTCATAGATCTGTTATAAGGATGAAATAAAATAAGACATATAAAACGCTTTAGAAAATTTTAAGGGCTCATTAAGTGCTAGATATAATAAAATAAAGAATTTTGCAAACTTTTCTTGGAGTTCTTACCCATTTCTGAGCTTACACTTTTTATGTTTTCCATTGAAATTTTTCATAAAGTAATAGCAAAAACTATTCTTGTGTAACTACATCCATGAAGCTACAACAGAATTAGAGATAGAGAAGAGAAAGACAATCAAAAATATTGAAGGCAGCTGGCTATCTGGCTGATGAAGACAAATTAAACAAGGATTATTGATCCTTTGTATAGAAAAGTCAAAGACGGAGAAGGGATTAGAGAAGTGTCTCCTTTCACCAGGAAAGTCAAGAATGTACATGGGTGGGCAAAGAGCCATGCCATGTTTGTTGCTCACAAAGTGGTTGTCTCCCCACTGTATATCATGTTCCTTGCGTTTGGATAAGAAGACTTTGAGCATAGACATTAACGGAGCACAATAGGGAGTGTGCTTTGAAGCATACAAAATGAAATTAGGCTAAACACAAGGACATACAGGCTAGCACAAAACATGAATAATCAATAATACAGCAAACATCCCTCAACAACTGGTAATGGAAGGAAACATAATGGAATTCATAAACTGGGCAAGTTCATAAATGACATTGCCATGCACGGCGAACAAGAAAATCTGGGATGCATCTAACCTTTCAGGTTTGGTAGGGAGACTTTCCAATGCATTTTTGAACTCTTTTGTAAGAAGAAGGTATTGGATTGGATCAGAAGTTCTTAACCCAGTGTGCAACCGCCTCCCCAGGTCTGTAAACTTGGATGAGAACATTAAAATTGCATAATCATTTTCATTAATGTTTTTCTGAAATTTAGCATTCCCTTCAATTATTTAAGAACCTTATTCTGAGACAAGGCCCATTGCTGGCTTGCTATGCAGGTAGGGGTAGGGGGTGGGTACAAGGTATATGTGTGAGTCCATGGCACAAAAAATATAATGGGGGTGTTCACCATCTCTCATGTCTCAGTCTAGTAAGGGAATAAGACATCAGCATATAGAGGGCTGCAGTACACAATATTCTACAAGTGTATTATGGAGTTATAGAATAACACAGTATTTGAAATCTGAAGGAGAGGAATATTATCTTCAATTGGGGAAAGTTTTCATGAAGGAGGTGTCATTTGAATTGGGCTTTAAAAGACAAATAGAATTTCATTAAGCAGAGAGGGGTAAGGAGAACAAAGGTGCACATTGTAAGAGTATTTTATAAGAGACAGAAAGTTGTCTTTTTTTTGTATGAACATAAAGCAATATAATATCAAACTATAATAGAAGATTTATACCTGGTTATACAGGACCATGAATTCTAAATGAAAAAATTTATAAATACATATCTATGTATATCTATATCTATATATACACACACATATATATGTACACACACACATATATACAGAGCATGAAAGAGAGAGAGAAGTAACATTATGAAATATAAGATTAAAAACATAAAATTTTCTCAAAGTTGAGATGGTAGATTGAAGCATAAAAGAGTGGAAAACCTTCTAAGGAGATAAATTAACCATAAGAGCTAGGTGGTCTTGAGGACTTCTACAAGAGCGATGACAATGAACAAAGAGAAGCAACAACAGAGAGATGTTGTGGCATGTGATTGACACATCCCAATTGATTTAATAATGAGAGATAATAATAGAGATAAAAATAGAGATAATAATAGAGATAATAATGAGAGATAATAATAAGAAATGTTCCAAGATAGTTCCAGAATTATAAATGTGAGGGACCAAATGATTGATGGTGTCACCAAGAGAAAAAGATGAAGTTAGAAAATGGTCAAGTTTAGAGGAATTTCTCATGAGCTCAGTTTGAGGAGGTATAAGATCATCTAGGACTTGGTATTCTGTAGGCAGCTAGAGATGTAAATATGAGCCTCAGAATAGGGAAGTCAAGCCAGGATGTACAGAATTAGGGGTCTGTATTGTTAATGTATTTTTAGTGGAATGGGAAGATCTTTTCCATCCGTTAATAGGCCCATGTGACCTGCTTACATCACATGGAAGTGTAAGTCACATGAAACCTCTAGTGAGACGAGCTTGCTGAACAGGTGGAGCAGGAAGAGTGGAGCAGAGCCCAAAGGAAGTTAAGTCAGAGCAGTTAAAGCTGAGGGAGAGAGAGGAAGCAGGCAGCAAGCTGTGAGTGCTCTTTTGTGGGAAGGTTCTAGCAGAGGGATGGCAGTGCCTCTTACATTGTTATTGTATATAAATTTCTTTGTTGCTATGATGGATCAGCTTTCTGGTGTTGGAATAAATGCTTTGGTTCTGTCTTCCATGTGGAGAGTCTGTTATATTTTGCAGTTCAGAATTATGCCAGCATATTCATAGCTACCATAGGCACTGTGAATATCACATTGGCCCTACAGGGTCATAGACCGAAAAGTCAGAATGAATGAGATTTCTAATGGAGATAATGCAGAGAGAAAAGCAATGAATGACAGATACTTAGGTATTAAACTAATTCACAAGTTGGGGAAAGGATGAAGAACCAGGGAGTGACATGGAGAAAGAACGGTTAGAAAAAGAGTCAAAAGAGTGAAGCATTTCTGAAGCCAAGAGAGAAAGAAATAAAATGCAGCAGAAGGCAATGTTCAGCATTCAAAGTACTCAGAACTTCCAGTCGATCAGTAAAGCACCTACTTGGTGCTGGGGATTGTGTTGGACATTGAGGTTTGAGGTCTGCCTCTGACACTTAGTGGCCCTATGAGCCTATGCAATTCATTTAAACTCCCAGTGTTCTGGCAACTCTTACAGTAGAAGAAAAGAAGGAAACGGGGAAATTTTCCTGGAAAAAGGTCTTATTTCTCAAATATATAGAGAACCAAACCAAATTTATAAAACTAGGAGCTATTTCCCAATTGATAAATGGTCAAAGGATATGAACAGGCAGTTTTCAGAGGAATAATAAATTAACTAATTAAGCAACAGTCATATAAAAATGCTCTAACTCACTAATAATCAGAGAAATGCATATTAAAACAGTTCAGACATAATATCTCACATCTATCAGATTGGTTCAAACAATAGAGAAGAAAAATGAAAATACTGGAGGGGTTGTGGGAAAACAGGTACACTCATGCACTGTTGGTGGAGCTGGTAACTTGTCCAATTTAGTACTAAAGAACAATTTAGTACTATGCTTAAAAAGCTATTAATCTGTCTATGTCCTTTGACCCACTTCCAGGTCTATACCTGAAGAAGATCAAAGGAAAAAGTAAGAAATATGTTGCAGTTTTATGGTGTGTTGTGGTGGCACCATCTCAAAGAATTCAGAGTCAGACCACCTCTAATCCAAGTATAGGCATTTACTGAAATTGCTTCAGAGAAAGTAAGATGGACTTTTATAGTGTAATGATGCTGATTACACAACAAAAATTATGAATATTAAAAAGGCAGGAGGGATTTGTTAAGAGATTAGGTAACAGGGGTCACTTGTATGATTCACTGGTCAAACATCCTGGTTGTGCTGCTTTCTGATTGGCTAGCTATTGTGGTCCTGTCTGGTCAAGATGGATAGTTAAGGATTGTGGTCCTGTCTTGAGCTAAATGGGTGATGTGATTGTGGTTGAGTACAAGAACACACCTGTTTAAATATGTGAATTGGATCTGGGGGCAGTGACTAGCTAGGGGCAGTATTGATCCTGGGGGCCTGTAGTATGGTTAAAGCCAGATTATATGGTTAAAATCAGGATTTGCCTACTGTTCAGTGGGGTCCATAAGAAAGTACAAATATTGGGGCTGGAGACAGCTTTATTAGGATTCCATCAAATACATATTACAAAAATATTTATAATAGTGTTTTGTTTGTTTTTTTTTTTTGGTAATGGCAAAGAACTGGAAACTGAAGGGACGTCCATAAATTGAGGAATGGCTAAACAAATTATGATATATGAATGAAATGAAATGCTATTGTGCTGTAGAAAATGACAAAGGGGATGGCTTCAGAAAACCTGGGAAGACTTTTGTGAATTATTGCAAATAAAGTGAATAGAATCAGAAGAACACTGTACACAGTAACGGCAATTCTGTAAGGATGGTCGGTCATCTGTGAAAGATTTAGATACTTGGATCAATGCAATGATCCACAATAATTACAAAGGACAGTGATGAAAAATGCTCTTCATCTCCACTACAGAACTCATGGACTCAGTGCAGATTGAAACATATTTTTTCTCTTTATTTTTCCTTGTTTGTTTGTTTGGTTTTTTAATATGGTTAATGTGGAAATATACTTTGCATGACTTCCCTTGTGTAATGAGTATTGTATGTCTTGCCTTCTCAATGGGTTAGGCGTAAGTATGGATGGAGGAAGAGAATTTGGAACTGAAAATTTTTTTAAATTAAAAAAAAAAACAACCAACAACTAATTCTTTTAGCCAAAGGAAAAGGGAAGGAGAGGCAGTGACATAGGTCCCATCCAAGGCCTCTCCTCTTTGACCCACCTCTCCTTGCCAGTTCCCCCTCAGGGATGTGCTACAAAGTCATCCTAGCTCTAATTTATGGAATGAAGTATTTCTTTGGCATGATAACTTATAGCTGTCCCCTGGGGCCTGGCCAAGTTTCCTCTACCAAGTTTGACCTGATTCTTTTGCAAAATCATTCCAGTTTAAAGGACAGTAAACTTTAAAGCCTATGGGTGATTGACTGAGAACCTTATCACTTGCTTTAAGAGGCATGGAACTGTATGAATATACTGACCCCACCCTTATATATAATGGATATTTTTCTGACAAATCAAATGACAAAATGAGCAGATGTAGAGAAATCCTGGGGGACTTAAGTGATCTGATGCTAAGTGAGGTCAGGAGAGCTGGGAGACATTTGATAATGACAGCTGTCTTGTAAAGGATGGGAACTGGGAGAGAATTAAAAAGGAGAATGAAAACTGGAGAAGTGGATAGAAGGGTGGACTAAGAATCTGGCACATGTGAGCTCATGTCCTGCCTGGACACTTCGCTGAGCCCTCAGCCTCACTTTCCTCATCTGCAACATGGAGAAGAAAAAGAGAAACTAGCTCACAGGATTATTGTGAGGGTGAAAAAAAAGCCCTTACGGCACTACGTAAACGCTAGCTACTATTATTGGGGTTCCAAAAGACTGAGGGTGAATCATGATTCCCACCTCTTCTATTTTTTTTTTTTGGAGGGAGAAGGTAGGGCAATTGGGGTAAAGTGACTTGCCCAAGGTCACACAGCTAGTAAGTGTTAAGAGTCTGAGGGCAGATTTGAACTCAGGTCCTCCCGACTCCAGGGCCGGTGCTCTGTTCACTGCACCACCGAGCTGCGCTCCCACCTCTTCTAAGAGAGGACATTACTAACAGTGTAACATATTTACACATATTACTATTGTTTATTTGTTTTTTTCTTGTCACTATAGGTATTTATCACCATTTTTTGGGGGGGATAGGAAGGAATTAGGAAAAGCTTTATTATACAGAAAAAGAGAGAAAGCAAATATAGACACTTTAAAATAGACAGAAAGAGTAGAAAGTAGTTAAAACAGGACACAGATAAATACGGCAGCTTCAGGAGTAAAATGTTCAATTTGAAATAACGTATACAGCTCTGTTTATTTGTTTGTCTTTTCAACTACATATTTTTATTATTCATTTATTAAAAGTCTGTGTTCCAAATTCTCTCTCCCTCTTGTCTCTCCCCAACTCACTGAGAAGGCGAGCAACATGCTAGCAGTTGTACATTGAAAATGACGCAGGACAAATTTCCACATGAGCCACGTTGCAAACAGCAACAACAAAGTAATAAGGTGAAAGACGCTTAGTCTGCACTCTTCATCAACTCTCTCTAGATGCGGATTACAGTTTTCATCATGAGTTCTTTGGAATCGTTCGAATCATTGCCTTGATTACAGTACCTAAATCTCCCACAGTTCATCATCCTTATAATATTGCTGCTACTGTGTATAATTTTCTCCTGATTCTGCTCAATTCACTTTGCATCAGTTTGTAAGAAGTCTCTCCATGTTATTTTTTTCTGAAACCATTCCCTTCGCCATGTTTTATGGTACAATAGCATTTCATCATAATCATAAACCACAACTTGTTTGGCCATTCCCCGATTGATGGGCATCCCTTGACTTCCAGTTCTTTGCCACAACAAAAAAAAGTATGCTAAGTAGTTTTGTTCATATGAGTCCTTTCCCATGTTCTTTGATGTCTTTAGGATACAAATCTAATTGTAGCATTTCTGGCTCAAAAGCTATGGTCATTATATCCTTTTGGGCACAGTTCCAAATTGTTCTCTAGAATGGCTGAAGAAGTTCACAACTCCACCAACAGGGTATCACTAATTCTATTTTTCCACATCCCCTCTATAACTTATTTTCCTTTTCTGTCATGTTAGCCAATTTAATAGGTGTGTGAGGTGATATTTCAGAGTTGTTTTAATTTGTATTTTGTGATTTAGAGCACTACTTCTTTTTCCCCCTTCCCCCTTTTCCCATTTCAGCAGCATTCATTGACTTTGTGTGGCCTTGTTATGGGAATCTGAAGATCTTCCCTGCGCCTTGGCCCTTTGATGGGCTTAAGTGGCTCTGAGAACCTTTCCTGATTTGAAAGTATACTCTGCCCCCTAATAGGCTGAATGTGGTCACATGGAGCTTGTGGCGTCAGGCTTGTTCTTCAGAAATGCCCATGCCTTGTAGCTTTGTGATTGGGCAGTGGGTCAAGAGAGCTGTGACATTCTCTGACCCAGGAGAAGGCTATATATACCCTGATGTGAGTTTTCGCTTTAGGGCTCATTTTGGAAAGAATTGTATGATCTGGCCAGACAAGACTCTGGGAAGCCATTGAACCCCCCTGGCTTTGAAAACCCAGATGTTGGTGCTTCCCTCTCTGGTAGTTAACTAGGTATAGATGTAATGGTCAGATGGCAGGAAGCCAGTCTGATGATCTGTTTCTTAGTCTGCTTGTAACTTGTTTGCATTCTCTAAAGTTCAGGCTGCTGACTTTTTCCCCTTTACTAGGTAAATGATATTTGTTTGATTGATAAAAGTAAGATTGTTAACCCATTTTGAGCTGCTTTCCTTTAGAAAAGCAGATCTAAGAACTTGTGCTAGCAGCCATCCTGGGCATGCTAGGGTCCTTGCTGCTAAAGGCCTGAGGGCATGTGCAGTACAAAGCATGCATGCTTTGTGTTCAGAACTGAGGCTGCTGTGAAGTTGCTAAATTGCTTGATACATCCCGCAAGTGCTGCCAGAAACACCTCAGATTCCTTAGATTGTTTAAATAATTTTTGGTCATTGTATCATTGATCATTTATCGATTAGGTAATGGATCTTACTTTTATAAATTTGTCTTAGTTTCCTATATATTTGAGAAATGAGACCTTTATCAGAGAAATTTGCTGTATTTCCCCCCTACCCCAGTTCTACCTAATTTTGACTGCCTCGGTTTTGTTTGTACAAAAACCTTTTGATTTCATGTAAACAAAATTATTTATTTTATTCTCATGATCCTATCTCTTGTTTTACCATAAACTCTTCCCTTATTCATAGATTTCACAGACAAGTACCTCCATGCTTCTGTAATTTACTTATAATATCACTCTACATGTCTAAACATTATATATATATATATATATACACATATATATATATATACATATATATAATGACAGAGACAGACAGACAGACAGACAGACAGACAGATAGATAGATAGATAGATAGATGGGTGGATAGATAGATGGATAGATAGATAGATAGATAGATAGATAGATAGATAGATAGATGGATAGATAGATAGATAATGGGTCAGTTTCTGATACAATTCTCTTTCTGAATTTTCCTTGTATATGAAACTTTTTGTTCATTGAAGATTAAGTTTGCAATTCTAAAAAGTGTACATATATGAAGAAAATAGTACATGTATTTATTCATTGGGTCTCAATGTTCCTGTAAGAGAAGAAGAGCCTCTGCAATGGTAAATATTCAACCTATAACGTAAAGTGATCATTCAAAAATGCCACTTCAACATATCCGGTTACACAGTGCTATACAGGATGGGAATATCTCACAATGTTACTTCACCGAAGGATACAATGTGACTTCATCAATGAACAATCAAACAAAGACACTGGCAACCTGACCCTCAATGGGATAACAGTTACTTGAAATATCTGGCAAGAAACAAAAGTTTTCCATGGAGAAACCATGTTGTCTGCTAGAGCTTAAACTTTGAGGGAAAGATAAAAAGGAATAAATACAATTTCAGTGCTACACGTATAAGTAATTTGCTCCTTAAAAGATCGAAACACTATACCACAGACTTCTAAGAACCAACACATTTTAGCGGATCCCTACATCGCTGGAGCAGGTAGCCTTAGCTTGAATAAATAAGGAATAAACTGCCTTGGTCAGATACGAATAATCATTCACAAAAGGGTCAAAAAAGCATGAAGTTTCTGATTCTCAAGCATTTTACTGGTTTTTGTTTGGTTTTTCCCAAGGTTCCAGGTGGTTATTACATGGAATCAATTAGGTATATTTTGACCTTTGCCTCCACTAATACAAACCCACTTACCATACCATGTGAATGTCAACAGTCCCATAAGAAATTCATCTAAGTACGACATAAAACAAGGTGAATGACAAAATCTTCCAAAAAAAAAAATGATCACAGCCCTCTTAAATTCGGGTGAGAGGGTAGCTACCTAATTTTGACCTCAGCCCTCAAGAAACACTCCCAGAACAATAGGAGAGGGACATGATTCCTTTAGAACTCATGAAACCAGTGGCAAAGGTTAGAGTTCAATACTATCTGTCCCTAGGAGCTCTGCAGCACTCAGGCAGTGAAATCCATAGGACTGCTGAATTCTTCAGGCAGGATAAAGATCTGGGAAATCTCTCACTTCAAATCTGAGACTCTCATGATTTCCTGGAAACTTTCTGGGTTTAGGGACCCCATTCCCATAATGACCTAGGAGGCTAAGCTTCCCTTCCTCAATTCTATTTATAGCCTGAGGCATTTTTCATTCTTCCTCACTCTATTCTAACCCTCAGCTCTCGCAAATCCACCTTTTAAACTTGGCACTCTTCACAACACACTCTACTAATCAATGTCTTCTCCTAGTGTGGATAGCACTTTGCAGTAAGACACATGGACTTCTGGGAAATACCGTCTTGATTTTTTTTTCTTTCCTATTGAGCAATGGTGTCTCAACTTCAAACAACAGAAAAACTTTGGTATCATGAAACTTTTCTCCTCAGTCATCATAATAACAAATAATCATGACAACAATGATGATAATAACAATAATATTTAAAATTAAACTAAATTTAAATTTAAAAAGTAAAATTGAAAACAACAAAAATATTGAAAAATATTTAAAACAATAGAAAAAAACTTGAAGGTTTACAGATTGTTTCACATATGTTATCACATGTAATCCTAAATATAACACTCTGGTAGGTGTTCATCCTAGGCCCATGTTACAGATGAGGAAACTGGGACTGAGAGAGGTTAGGTGCTAGGCACATGGCCACACAGATGGTGTTTGAGGCAGAATATAAATGCAGGCTGTCTGGATTCCAACCCACCATTCTATCCACTGTGTCTCTATATATTCATATAATAGCTATTTGCTGAAAACATGAGTAGGAGACAGATAGGCTCTTGTATGTGATTCTCTCAGCAGACAACCTATTCACTCACAATTGATGAAAAAGTCTCACTGACTAGATTATAGCACTCAGTTGGTATATTTGAGGTTGTAGATTTCACCCTTTATTGATTATCAGCTCAACATCTGATTGCACATATATGTACTTTTGCAGACACTTACAACATAAATCCACAGACAGGATCATAGAAGTATGGCTCTGGAGCTGGAAGCGAAAGCAGATGTCCCCTTGTCCAACCTCCTTAGAGATAAAGGACTGTATGAACAAATCAAAAGTAGTTTACTCAAAGACATGATGGTAGTTAAACCATAGATCCAGGACACCCACTCAGATAATTTGATTCTAATTTCAGGAGTCTATCCACTGCACTCAACTTCCTTAACTAGGTACGCTATTTTTTATACAAAACATGTTAAAATTGCCCTTGTGAGGAAAAGGGATCAGGGGCAATCCACAGAGGAGTATCATGTATCATCAAGAGTCAGAATGGGTGTCAAGAGGTAACATTTCTAACCTCAGCTCTCATGCAAACTAAACGTGTGACCTTAAGCATGTCATTTAACCTACTGGTTCTCAGAATTAAGAGGTACTTAGAACCAAGGTTTCCCTGTGTCTAAAAAGTCCTCCAACTCTAAAGGAAAAACAAAACAAAACAAAACCTTCCATTACCATTTGAAATTGTAATGCAGTTATATATTACTTATCTTCAAATTAGGGAAGCCAGTGACTCCTTTAGCAGTCAGAGTAGCCTACAGCCATAAAGCCTCGGTCGTGGATCTCCTAACACTGCTGAGAATTAGGGCGGAAACACACCCAGTATACTCAGAGCCAGCAGCTGAGCCTCTCCCAAGTTTACTGATGGGGCATAGTTATAATAGGGCTTTCTTCATCCTTCACAGGCCTTCCTCGTTAAGCTTCAGAGCTTCTTGCCCCGCCTTTTTGCTACTGATCCATATTCCTTGACTCCATTTCCCCCTGTAAATGATGTGACACTTGCTATGGCAGGCCTTCTGTGTGTTTTTACTCTATGGAAACCAAGGCCTTCAGAAACTGTGTTCTCTTAAACTCTGTTTGTCTGTGTGTCTATACCTTCCTATATTGTACTTGACTCTCTCAATAAATCATTTTGACTTATCCTGGTATTTCTAGGAGCCATTTACTTGACTGTCGCTCTAAATTCACAGAATATTCTACTTCCACGTCTATTTGTTTGTTTTCTGATCAAATAGCACTCTATTAGGCAGATAGAAATTGTCACTATAATACACAATGATGGAAGATGATACAATATAGGATACTAATTATAGATCATAGATCATGGAATGTGACAGCTGGGAGGGGCCAGTCCAAATCCATCATTTAATAAAACAGAAACCCAGAAATGGGAAGTAAATTGTCAAAGGTCATAAAGGCACCTAGTGGCAGAGCGGGATGAAGACCTAGGATTCTTATCAGATTTCATGAAAATGTCACATTCTTAGTCCTCAAATGCCAAAGAACTGTGAAATCTACTTATCAATCACTGAAACCTGAAAACTAAATGAAATACTCTAATCTTTAAAAACTAAAATCAAGATACAAATGCGAGCCAATTTAACAAACAGAACATTCCTGAAAATTTGACCCATACATATATATTTATATGTACTATTGATTTGTAAAATTTCAAAGATACATTTTTTTTATTCTACATATTCTTTATGAACTCATCTGTCACCTAGCCTCTCTGGCATATAATTAACGATCATCTGCAACATTTTGTCAGTAAATTTGGGATCTGCCTCCAAATCTGCCATTTTGCAGTTTCAGAGGCCAGTCAGTCCCTTTGAAAGCCAGCTAGTTTCTAGAAATAAAACAACATTTATACTATGAATAAAGACTGAAAAATTATATAATTCAATGTATATTTCTGATGAATTAAAAAAATGGAATCTTTCTAAACCCTTCCATTTCCCTTCCCCTTTATTTTTTCTTTATATGATTTTCTTTGGAGAATTAGATCTGTTCTTTCTTCTGCGTAGGAAATGTCTAATGTGGAAATGCCCTCCACAATGGAAGATTGAAACTTGTGTTTAATTTATAGTCTTAGAAAACTGCCTGGGTCACTGAGAAGTTGAATGACTCACTTGGGATGCCAAAGTCAGTATGTTTCAGAGGAAGGATATGAAAGTCTTTCTAAACTCCAATGCCAGCCCATGCTCTTTCAAATGCGTAAGAATAGAATTACAACTGATTTTTTCATGGGCACTTCAAAATAGAATTGAAAATGTCTATAGGGTTAAGGTAGCATATTGTTTTATTCTTTTTCTAAGGGAATTATAGACCAGAGAGAGATTAAATGGCCCAAAGTTACATCAGTAGTTTATAGCAGAGCAGATTTTCAGAAACCACATTCCGTTAGCTTTCTATTTCTACTATGTATTCCACACTTTGATTTTCTATAATCTTTTAAAGATACATACAACTTCTTACTTTAATCCTTATTTTAATTAGACACTTGTGAGCTCAATGATTTGAAGGTCCCAATAAAAGTCTCAGAAAAATGTATCGAATGGACTTTTACAAGACCAATGTGGCATAAGATAAATAACTCTTGTTTATAAAAGTGATTTTCTACTCCCTATTACACCTTTGTTTATAGACAGCCAATTTAGCACCAAACAGTATAGTCTGCTATCCAGATGTGTTCAAACTAATAAAATGAAAGATTTCTTGTCATTCATTCATTTTAAATGTTTAAATTGAACAACAAAGCCCTCTTTCCTCAAATAAATTACAATCTAATAACATCTTTGCAAGTGATTATCACATTTTTTATGATCTTCAAGGAATGCTACCTCCTATCTATCCTTTAATAAAGGATCTTTTTATTATTCTAACTTGAAACAACTACTCGTGGCATTTCCAGGAAATAAAGCATTTGAAGGAAAATAACTGGACTGCCAGAATTCCATATTATGAAAGAAAATTTGGTACAGAAATGTTTCTGATAACTGTCAGTATAAGACCATGTGGTCCGATGGATAAAGAGGCCAACCTTGCAGTCATACAGATGTACATTCCATTCCTACTTCTGATTCCTATGGGTCGTATGATCTTGGGAGGTTATCTAATCACTCAGTATGCCAGGCAACTCAAAGACCCTAAATCCAAAACCAAAATACGATAACCCTATTTGCATTGGGAACAACAGTTTACTCAGAAGAGCTCTCTCTACCCGTTAAATCATAGATCTTTTGCAAAAATCATGGGCTTGTCAAAATGGAAAGAGAAAGTATTGAACAGGAACCAGTGGACACAAGTATAAATCTCTTGTCAAAGTGAACATGAAAATTTGAAAGTTTTCTATGTTAGGATGTGTCCAGAACTCATTCGCCATTGACGTAGCTATAGGGGCTTGTAGGTAATCCTCATATTACGAGAGGACTGCAGGAGCAGAGATTCAATAGAGCCATAAAGGTCTAAAATCAGCATTTTATCTTAGACAATAGAACCACGAGTCAATGTCCTGTAAATATTCCATTCCATGTTTTGGTGAAGAAAAAAATCTTTGTTTTCTTCCTGAGGAAAAGCAATACATAGGTTTTTTTGATGCTCCTCTATCATTTCTGTAACTCCCCGTGGAAAATTTACTTTCTCACTCATTATTTCTGCATGCAGGTGAATTCTCTACTTTCAACGTCAATATGCTTGTCTCAATGTACACTAATCAGTGGGCCATTTGCATCACTGTGCACCTTCTATTTGTGATGTTAATCTGAAAACATGAATGGTATTATCTCAATATTTTAATAGCATTCATTATTGAAATGGCAAAAGTGATTAGCCTACATACTTCCATGTCACTAATGAAGTGAATTAATAGGCCATATAATTTAAATTGATTCCAAACATGGAGAATGTCACAATTTACAGAAAACTCCAGTAATTTTAATGTAATGTACATATTATCTTGTCAGCTGTGTTTGGTCTACAAAACTCTGTCTTGGTAATTATATCTTTCTTTGAATACTTTATCTCTAACTTCATTTTTTTTTATTTTTTTTTTTATCTCTAACTTTAGCAATAAAAAATTTGAATATCCAAGTGTTCTATGCCTCTACAATTATGCCATAGCCCCACTGGTATATGCTGAGAAGTCAAATCCCATCCACTTTATCTGCACTTTTTCTGAAGGAGGCTAAAGGCCGCTTCAAAGATCTCTATCTGTTGTTCAGTCATTTCTTAGTTGTGTCCAATCTTTGTGATCTCATTTGTTTTTTGTTATTTTGGCAAAGTACTGGAGTGGCTTGCCATTTTCTTCTCCAGGTCATTTTACAGATGAGGAAACTGAGATAAACAGAGTTAAATGACTCCCCCAGGGTCACACAGCTAACGTGTCTGAGGTTGGATTTGAACTCAGGAAGATGAGTTTTCCTGATTCCAGGTCTGGCACTCTATCCACTGTGCCACCTAGCTGCCCCAAAGATTTTTATATTCACAGTTAAGTGTCCTCATCAATCATGGGGGGTCATGGTGGATGGATACTTATAGATTTCAGAGTTCAACAAAATGCTAGCTTCCAAAGTATCTGGAAGGAGAGCTTTAGAGGATGAAGACTCATGCTATGGGATACATTGATGTATTGGTATAGCTTACCTGGCAAGTGTAAATATAGATGAACTCTGAATAGGTAGGCAAACATCAGAAAGACTCTTTATCCAACTTCTGAAATGCTCCACACTAGCTCCCAACAATGCAGTGCTTAATAAACTTGTGGACTTGAATTGAACTAATGCTTATGCAGGCAAAAATGGAGGAAAATTGTGTAACGATCATTCTCAAACTTAAAATGAGTGAATAAAATGTTCCGTAGTAATGAAATTATAGTGTTTTAAGCAATATATTCTTTCTTTCAGGGTTTCATAATGTTTAATAAATTAAATTATTCCAAGTGACATAGATGTAGTGAACCTAGCCCAGACCAAGGTATTGGTGACATACATTCTAGTTCCACATCTATTATGAACTGACTATTTAACCACTGGTAATCAAACTGACTTTTCTACCTTTGTCTTCTATAAATAAAGCTGTGTAGGATAGCTTGAACACAATTTCCAGGGTCCCTGACCACTTTTGCCTCGATATTCTGATTCTGAGAGGCAAATTGGCACCCAAAGGATCTATTTTGGGGTAAATCTCCATTGTCTGAGAAAAAAATTCAGTTGCTAAATTATCAGAGAGCAGCCCAGGCCCACTTAGGAATGGCTATTTAAAGCACCTATAACATAAATATGACAGTCCTGGATCCTGTCAGTGAGTCCTTAGCAAGTGATTAAGGGAAATATTTCATATGTTATAACCATTGGCTTTAAGTGGGAGCCAAGAATGCAGAATGGTAGAAGACAGTGCAGTGAGATCCCATTCACAAATACATCCAAACAGGTCAAGAAAATGCACTGACTCAATCTTAATGAGGAAATCCAGAAAATGTAATGGTTAGTCATGTGTCGGTCTAGTTTAGCATAGAAGGACACATAGGGAAGACAATTTGAGTCAAAAGCACACTTGCTTTGTAGAGCAGTACTCCAGTGCCTTTGGGGGTCTGTGTACCATGTTGAGAGGAAGACCTAGATCCATTCTGGGATACCACCAGAGCCATAAAGGGGCACTAGATGGGAACAGGTGCCCACTGACAATCAACAAATTTGTTTCCCAACATCCAATTCCATCTTACAGATTCAGGGTGAAGTAAGAAGAGTAACTGCATACTTGGGTGATATTCAGGGTAGTGAGGACTTGAGAAGTATACCAAGAAAGGAAGAAATTCAGAAGCAATAATAGAAGTAGTGTAGCTCAGAGAAGGGTCCCATTCTCTACATCTAGTCCAGTTTTCAAAGAAATAACCTGGACAGGAAATCCAGACCCAAGAGGAACCTACAATTTGCCAATCTGAGCCAACAGAGCTTTCCAGTTGGCTAATAGGGGCCTATTCATCCACAGTTTGTTCTTTTAAAGATCCAAACCCAGGTCAAGAAATTACAGCACTCAGACCAGGGGGCAGCAATCACACTTAACCCTGGATCAGACCACTCTTGGAGCAATGAGAGTTTGCAGGTCCTCAGTCTGTTCCTGAGATGCTAAAATACAACACTCAATATTCTAAGAAAGTACCAATAGAACTAGGCCAGACCTTGCTGAATATTATGACCAACAAGGATGCCAGAGGCGTGATGATAAAACATGCTACCTACCTACCTGCTGATAAAAGGCGAAGGATTCAAAACACAAAATGAGATTTTTTTTTTGGACATATGTGGAAATTTGTTTCAATTGACTATACATGTTTCTAATGGGTTTATTTTTCTTGTGTTCTCAGTGGGGGTTGGGTTGTTAACTATCCTGGCAGATCAAAAGAAAACACACACACACACACACACACACACACACACACACACACAATTTTTCCTAAAAACTGTGAGCCTATGAATATATTCAATGATCTCCTCAATTAAAATTCTTGAAGGTAACATTGTTTTTATTTTGTGTAAAATAGAATACAATTTTTGAAATCTAGTTTTGCTACCATTCTGAAATGCATGATAAGAGAAAACAAAAATTTAAGAAATAATTACGTTTCCTTTCCCAAATTTTATTAAAAATTATTAAAAATTGAAACAATTAGTCCTTCCCTAGTCAAATTAATTAAGCAATCTTTATTACTGGATAATATTGTTTATACAGTCTTAATTCCATTAGTGTTAATTGGAAGTAATCATGACTGATTTATGAAGTACTTAATTATATTTGTCTACTAGCATAGCCATGATCCCTAATATCCAAATAAGCCATCTGCATGAATCATATAACTATATATATATACATTACATAACTGCAGAGAATCCGTACAAAATGTTTGAGAAAATGCTATCTTACTGCATGAATCACTATGTTTTTGCTCTACAATTTAAAAATTAAAACTCGTTCCATTAACTTGATTTGAAGACATGGGCTTAAAAAAAAAGTAAGTATTTAGCTTGGGACTTCTCCACACACCCCTTATGACCCCATGTTTGTAACGGTAGCAATTAGAAATCCAAGGCAAAAGTGAGAGTTCCAAACACACTCATTTGTGTTTTTCCCTGTGTGAACCTCAGATTCTCACCATCTAACTCACTCTACTTTTTCTGGAGTTATTTTCTTTTTAAGTGGAGTCGAGCAATATGTTTTCTGAGATTTTTTTTTTTTCCAAAGCTCTGAAGTAACTACTTGAACCCCCTAAAAACCACACCAGTGGTTTGGGTCTACAGAGAGCAACTGGCTACCTTTATACTCGAGATACTAAAGGTAACCCTCGGGGAATAGGGCTTTTTCTAATGCTCATGAGTCTTTCTGTTGCATTTCCCCATTTTCATAAGTTAAAATCAAATGGCCAGCCAGACTTAATAGGGGCATTTACATGGGCAGTATAGTAATAATGGTTGGTCTTCCCCTGCCCCTCAGAAAAGGCTGGGATGCTGCCATCTCCCTTGTCTCCTGGAACCTGCCTAGAATGGCCTGAACTTGTCCAGCCTCCACTATCACTCCTATGCCGCTGACACAGTGAGCATATCTGGGAGTACTGCAATATCCAACCTGATACTGCACAGATTATGTAGGCTACCCTGAGCCAGAACTGAATTTTAAATACGGTTCGTTGTGGTTGGTACTTTTAACATTCTAATCTTTGAAAATTATATGAATCTCTTGAAGAACACCATCATAGGTTTTCTCTGTTTTTCAGTTGGCTTTATTTTTTTTTTCTTTTGTTTCTGGAATGGTCTCCCTTGCTGGCCATCTCCAGATCATACTAATTTCACTTCAGCCTCAATATCTAACCCCTCTACACTGGAAAATTGGACTCTGACACTGGAACCACCCTAAGCTTCAACAGGTGGACTTTCTCCTTCCATGTTTGATTTTGTTCTATCAACACTATTTAACACGGTGATTTTTCATATGAATACTTAATACCTGCTCTATCCATCCTCTCTCTCTGTCTCTGTCTCTGTCTCTCTCTTTCTCTTCCCCCCCCTCCCTTATCTATATGTACTTCTATCTATTATCTCTCTGTTTCCTTAACCTGGGGAAGGATACCCTTGTGACTCAGCCCCAGTCTTCCAAACCAAAGGATTGTAGACAGCTGAAGCCTCTGCCACCATCAGAAGGGTATGGGGAAGAGAATTGTACAGGTAGATGCAACCACAGAGCTTGAGACTATCACCATGAAAGCTACAGAAGGAGTGGAGCTAATCATGAAAGCCTCAGATCTGGACTCCATATCCAAAATGGTGAGGGCAGATGCATAAGCAGTATCAGTTTAAATGCTGTATTGCCTATCTCTTCTCGGACCCCACCTTCCTCACACTGAAGATGCAAAAGATGGTGAATGATTCCTTCCTTTTCCCCAAATTTCCATTACCTTCCTTCTCTCCTGAAAGGTTCTGAATATTTTCTGAAACATCTCCATTTTTTAAAGATTTGATATTTTGAGTGCACTTTCTCCTTTAAATCTTAAATGCCATTAACTACTGAATGCTAATACATGTGTATCCTTGTTCAAATGCTATAGAGAAGGGTCATAAGGGAGCAGCTGGAAGAAGTTATAAATCTACAGCTGTTGTATTTTCTAGGATGACTTCCTGCTTAGGATGCACATTTAAGGAAAAGAAAATCTTTGTTTCATTTTTGACAGCACTTTCCCAAGGTAGAGGGGAGACATATTCAGGAATCTCTTTCTAGGCCAGGAATCCCTTTTTTTTTTTTTTTGTTTAATTTATTTATTTTCTTGTTTACATCATTCATTTCCATGAGATGTTGAGGTACAAATTTTCTCCCCATCTTTCCCCACCCACCACCCCAAAACAGCCATCCCACTGTATAACCTCTCCCCCAATCTGCTCTCTCCTACATCCTCCCTGACTTTCCAGTAGGGCAGGATGGGTCTCCCTACCCCAGTGCCTGTATATCTTAATTCCCAGCTGCATGTAGTTAATAATAATAATAATTATGTATATGTATACATATATATATATATATTTTAACATTTGATTATAGAACTTTAAATTGTAGATTCTTTCCCTTCCTCCCTCATCACCCACCCCCACCGGAAAGACAAGCCATTCAATACAGGCTGTACATGTGTAATTATGCAGAACAGCTCCACAATGAACATATTGTGAGAGACTCATTATATGTCCCTCCTTCCTATCCTACCCTCCCCTTGTTCTATTCTCTACCCTGTCCCTGTCCCTTTACAGAAGTGTGTGCTTCCATCAACCCTTCCCCTCACCCTGCCCTCCCCTCCGTCATCCCACCTCTCATCCCCATCCCCCCTACTCTCCTGTGTGGCAAGATGCCCAGTTTAGAATTTATGTCATTCCTTCCCTAAGCCAAGTTCAATGAAAATAAGGTTGACCCTTTCCCTTTTGCCTTCCTGTTCTTCCCCTCCATTGTAACAATTATTCCTTGCCTCTTCTATATAAGATGATTAATCCCGTTCTGTCTCTCCCTGTCTCCTCTCATTCTAATCTTCTCCCACCTCTCAATTTCACCATTTAAAGTATTGTCCCTTCCTGTTCAATTGATCCTGTGCCCTCTATGTGCTCATATGTACACATGTTTTATAATCACCATGTTTTCATATGCATATATAAACCTTTCTACATAGACATATGTATATGTATACGTATTTATACATTTGTATTCTCTTCACCTATCCTCATACTGAGAAAAGTTTCATAAATAACAATTATCATTTTTCCATGTTGGCATGTAAATAGTTCAACTTTCATAAGTTCCTTATGATTTCTTTTTCATGTTTACTTTCTTATGCTTCTTGTATCTGAGTGTCAAATTTTCTTTTCAGTTCAGGACCCTCTTCCCCAAATTTAGCCAAGTTCCACTGACCTTTTCCCTTTGTCCTTGGCTCTTGTGGGTTGGTGATTCTGGAAATTGCCACAGCTGCTGATGATCTGCTCTCCTGAAAGCTCCAGCCAGCCCTGGCTTCTCTTGGACTCTCTGGGGCTGAAACCGCATGGTGCTGGGCCCTGCTTCCAGCACACTGTGATGACATGCTGAGATGACCGCCTGCCGGGCTGCCTTCAGTGGGAGCTTTGTTTTCCATCATTTTTGTGGAGTCTGGAGCTCTAAAATTTGTTTAGAGTCATATTTTATAGGTATTTGAGGTGGTTATTGGGGGAGCTCATGGAGTTCCAGTGTTTCTACGCCACCATCTTAACTCTGCCCCTTAGGCCAGGAATTCTTAACCTAGAACCGGATCCCCAAGCAGGCAGTGGTAACGTTCCTGAATAGATTTCAGGGATCCATGAAATTGGATGGGGGAAAATCACGCTCTCTAACCCCTAACTTGGGTTTTCTTCAATTTTAATTTAAACACACACACACACACACATACACACACACACACACACACACACACACACACACGAGTAAATTCTGAGAAGAGGTCTATAGGTTTAAGCCAAATACCCGAAGAGTCTATGAAATATTATTGATGGTTTTTCATTATTTAATTATTGTCTTCTGGTCTAATCCTTTCATAAAAATAGCTTCAGGAGGTAAGATGAGAGTGTTGGGGCCAGTAACAAACATAGGGCTTTTACCACTTTCCTTCTCATGGTTTCTCAAGGTAGATCTTAAAGGAAAACCACTCTCCCAGATGGAAGGTCCTGAGAGAAGAGGTGAAAGGAGTATTCTTTCTAACATAAAGATGATGGACCATGTAAGAGGAGTGACCTTACTACCCATAAAGAAAAAGAAAAAAAAACAATAGGAAGGGACAAACAGGCAGACACATGCACAGAGAGACAGACAGAAGAGACAGAGACAAAGAGATAGTGACAGAGATAGAAAGAGACAGACAGAAATGGACAGAGAGTCAGGGAGAAACATCAGAGTCAGAGAAGAAGAAAAAGAAGGGGAAGATGAAGAATGAGAAACAGATCACTAAGGAAAATTCCCAGCAGGACTGAATCCCTTTTCTCCTCCTAATTTTATTATTCAGTCATGTCCAACTCTTTGTGACCCCATTTTGGGGTTTCTTGGAGGAGATACTGGGAGTAATTTGCTATTTCCTTCTCTAGTTCATTTTACAGATGAGGAAACTGAGGCCAACAGAGTTAAGTGACTTGCCCAGGGTCACACAGCTAGGAAGGATCTGAAGCCAGGTTTGAACTCAGGAAGATGAGGATTCTTGGCTTCAGACCCAGCACTCTAACCACTGTACCACCTTTCTGCCCAATCTCTCTTCCTCAATCCAATCTGCCCATCAGCTTCTCTGAAAATGACCCCATAGTCAGAATGGTCGGACATCACTTCATGTGATCCTTCCCTGGATCTGAAATCCTGGATGCAGATCCTTACCTAGTCTGAAAGTGGAAAGCTAACTGTCTGAGGGATCAGAGATCCATGCCTTTCTGCACTGGGTTTTTATTGGAAACCAAATGTAGGAAAATCCAGAGATTCCAAATGAACCCAGGAGAGGAAAGGATGACAGAGAAAGCTTGTCTTTTACTTAAAATCACACTAAGTACCAGTGTGATTCACCATCTATAACACTGATGTGTTGGACCAAATGACCCCTAAGATCCCTACTGGCCCTTAGTCTGTGATCTTGTTTTCTGTACTACCAATTACATATCTGTGTGTGTGTGTGCACACGTGTGCGCGTGTATTGTTTCCACCTATACAATGCAAGCTCTTTGAAAGCTGGACCAATTTCAAATCTATCTTTGTATCCCTAGAACTTAACACAGAGACTAGTACTGACTATGACTAAAAAGTACTCCAAAAAGTCAAGTGATTGAGTACAAAAGAGAAAAAAATACCCATAGGATCGTAAATATTTAAAATTTAAAGTGTCCTCAGCAACCATCTCCTGTAATCCCTTCAATTTACAGATGTTGGAACTGAGGCCTGAAGTGGTTCAATTATGCCTTCGAGGTCTGAGATTTGACCCCAAATCTTGTGAGTATGGCCACTGCACCATTCACCTTGAGAGAAATTGATCTCATATTCTTATATTAACTAATTATTAGTCTATGATACACCCTTTCCTCTCTTATTTCTGTTGAAAGCCATCTCCTGAAAAGGTAAGTCAGTCACTGAATGGCATGGTCAAGAAATGAGAACACTTCTAGCCCTCAAGCACATACTCAGTAACTTTGGGCAGGACATCACTCACCTAGGAGACCTAATTTCTGTTTAGAGTATAAACAGAATCCAGTCTGGGTGAGCCTTTGCTGGAGGAGGGACCCCCAGTCCTTGATCTCCTTCATTAGAGTTAAATGTAATTCAGTTCCTGGAAGAGAAAACTAGCTAGAGAGGTCCAGATGGAAATGGCCTCCATTCGCCCAGATACCTTGAGTACAGGAGCTGAAGACTTTTATCCCATCTCCTCATTAAATGTCCCCCAATCAGGGTTAAGTTTCACTTGTCAAGGGGTTCTCTTTCAGAAGAGATTTAAGGAATTTCAGGGTCTCCCTTGGGATCTTTGGTTACTGAGAGAAACCACAGACCATCAATTTATTGATTGTCAACTAGCCTAATTAATAAATTGATCATTAATTACCCAGAAACTCTGTCTTTCAGGGTTTTCCTACATTCTAGTCTCAATTCCAGAATGTCATGATTTTGTTGCATTGGATTTGATCTGTTGCATGTAGTTCAAAGAAAATGAGCCATTACTTAGGACTTAGAAATGCTATGTTGTGAAGCAACCTAGCCAAGGAAAAAGGCCCTAAATATGGAGTCCTGGGCCCTGGGTTCACCTTTCAGCTTTCTTCTATCCTCCCAGCGTGACATTGGGAAGCTTCTTTCACCTCAAAGTCTCAGCTTTCTCATCTCTAAACTAAAAGGGTCAGAATAAATTATGCCTAAGATCATATCTAGCTCTAAGTATATGATGCTCTGAACGATGCCTCAGAAATTGTTATTAGTCACAGCAAAACAAAAACCTAGGGGTAGCAGTCAGTGAAGCCTTCGGCAGACCCAGATAGGACTATTTTTACTTATTTATGTTTTGTGTACATTATCACTGTGATTTCAACCCTGGACCCCTTAATTAGTTTGCAGAGTATTATAAATTGGAGAAGATAGACAAGCACGGACTGTCAAAGTTGGATACAGCCTGATGGGACCAAAGACCAAAAGATGACTAGGAGTTCAGTCAGTTAGTCAATCAGAAACATTTCTTAAATACCTATGGTATTTATCTGGCTATCTATCTATCTATCTATCTATCTATCTATCTATCTATCTAACCATCTGTCTATCTATCATCTATCTATCTATCTATCTGTCTGTGTCTGTCTATCCATCCATCTATCTGTCTATCCATCCATCTATCTGTCTTTCTGTCTGTCTATCCACCCATCTATCTGTCTATCCATCCATCCATCTATCCATCCATCCATCCATCCATCCATCCATCCATCCATCCATCCATCTGTCTGTCTGTCTGTCTATCCATCCATCTATCTGTCTATCCATCCATCTATCTGTCTATCCATCCATCTATTTATCCATCTATCCATCCATCCATCCATCTATCTATCTATCCTAACCATCTGTCTATCTATCATCTACCCATTCATCTGTATATGTATTTATTTATTGTTAATTGCCTAGATTTAAGAAAGTGAGGGAGCAAATGTTAATAATGAAAATCAACTTAAAACGTTCATGTATACATTGAAAATGTTAATAACAGTGGCTAAACTTTAAAATGTTTCCTGCATATTTTTTTCCCCCAGAGAGATAGTTGTTAAACACTTGCCAGTGAACTGGCTGCATAGGAAAATGCTACACAAACATCTATAGTTACAGCACATAACATGAAAACAGGGTGAGCTTGGTGGTCCAGTGGCTAGAATACCAACCCTGGAATCAGGAGGACCTGAGTTCAAATCTGGCCTTAGATATTTATTAGCTGTGTCACCCCAGGCAAGTCATTCAACCTTGACTGCCTCAAAATAGAGAGAGAGACAGACAGACAGACGGACACAGACACAGAGAGACAGACAGACAGAGAAATAAAAAGGGAGGAGGTAGAGGGGAGAGGGAAGAGAGAGAGAGAAGAGAGGGAAGATGAGAGAGAGAAAAAGAAAACAGAAAGCTATGTCTGCTTTCAAGTAAAAAGTGTCTATGCGGATTGACTCAGCTCTTCAGAAAAGCTCAAAGCCTTCTCGGCTCCATCATTTGTCTCTCCTCTCTGATTGGTGGCTCAAAGATCAGAGCAATACAAGGAAAGGCTTAGTGGAAGTGATTTGCCAAAGAGGGGTAGGAGAGCGAACCATTCATGAATTTTGAGAGTCTAGAAACGTTGTGGACAAGTTTCTTCTACAATAGAATCTAAAAAATTTTTTTTGCCCTAGGGAAGGAATGGTAGGGGGAGAAGTGTTTAGTTCTATGGTAGATCTCTCTCTTTTTAAATGATGTTAAAGCACATTTTTAGCAAGTAAGAGGAATTAGCCCCAGATAACATGAACTTGCCCCTTCATATCAGAATTACAATAAAGAGAAAGGGGGATAATTTCTCCTGTTTCCTTCTCATCTTTTATTATTTCTGAGATACTCAAGGACTTGACCAGCATCACTGAGATCTAAGAGTCTTCCACACCCCTGATGTCACATGCTCTCATTAGATACTTTTGCATCCAATTTCTCCCCTGCTGCCTCTTGAGTTGTTGATGAGAAGCCATTAGTAATTCATTGCCCCCAGGCCCTGGCACAGTGGAGACCAAGCTATACTACAGCATTCTAGTGCCCCACAGTGAGCTGTGCCCACTGGGCACCATAGCAGCCAACAGGACACCATGACCTGGCAGTTCCTAATGGCATCATTGCCACCGTGTCTGCCACTGCTCCGTGGATACTAATCTTCCCCTTGAGTCAGTCTGACTTGGTACCTCATCTCATCTCCCACTGAAATCAGAAAGGCAACAACAAGAAGACAAGCCTTATAGAAACTTTGGAATAATTTAGACTCAAGGCAGAGCGTATTTCTCTCTTGACAGAGTTTTTTCTAAAATGGAAAACACACACACATACACACACACACACACACGCACAAATCCATGAGCTGCTAAGATGTGAGTCACAACAATTACTCTACTAATTCATGCTGACAAGGGGCTGAATCAAAAACAAAATGATACCATAAAAGCGATATTAATAGGATACTGAAATATTTAGGTGCTGCAGGCAAGTCCAAAGAGACATTCTGCTTCTAAAACTTGGAGTATTGGGCTTGAGGGGTGCCGATAGGTATAAAAATGCCAAGAATTTTTTAAAAACCCTTTATCATGACATTCTAGTGTTAAAGAGAATGAGCTCTATTTTGCAGCAAGCTGCCAAATGTTGTACCGTAGATGAGTATTGCTGCTAAGGTCATGAAATAGATGTTTAATTTCATAATGAAATACAGAGGGAAACCAATTTGAATAATGACTCTGCATATCATAAGAACAAAGGATTTAGAACTGGAGGTTACTGTACAGGTCACTTAAGTCCCTAAATCCATTTTTCAGATGAGGAAATTGAGGTCCAGAGGAGGGAAGGGAATTTCTGAAAGTCACAAAGTGAACAAAGCTAGATTCAAATGCAGGATTCCAGATTCATGCTTCTATTCACTGTATTCTACCTACACTGACACAATAAGCTTGGGTTAATTTCCTGCTTCTATAATGGTCTTGAGTAAATAATTTGAAATAAGCTTTGGGATTTGCAAATTGAGAATGCAATATTTTGGCTAAGAGGAGAATGAAAATATGCTTGATAAGGAAATGGCAGTTTACTGAGATCAAATATCGTTATTCAGCTTGCTTTCAGTGAAAGTGAAAAAAAATTGATTAACAGTAATCATAATATCTATTGAGTTCATACACTTATAAATTGTCAGAAAGATAGACTATATAATACTTTCAACTTTTATTAAGCTGTAGGGTAACAGATGTCAAAAGCATAATTGGGATCTCAGACCATTTGAGGCAAACTTTAAACGGACCCTTTTCTTTAGAGGAAAAAGTGATATTGATTGGGGTGGCTGGGTGGCACAGTGAATAGAGCACTGGCCCTGGAGTCAGGAGGACCTGAGTTCAAATCTGACCTCAGACACTTAACACTAGCTGTGAGACCTTGGGCAAGTCAATTAACCTCAACTGCCTTCCAAAAAGCAAAAAACAAACAAAAAAAAAGTGATATTGATTATCTTACTTTAATATCTGTTCATTTCCCAATGCCAACTTGTCTCTCTCTCTTCTCTCCCTACTATGTAGATAAATGAATCAAAAGAAACTGGGGCATTGACCATATACTGAGAGTGTAACCAACATTTTATATCTCTTCTCTACCATTTTTTTCACAGAGTTGAAGAATATTGTGTCAATAATCCTTTGGAATCAAAATTGGTCATTAATCAGAATTCTGATGCCCTATGTTTCTCTGAATTATCACATTATTCTGATGGAGAAATCATATTTTATTGTATTCATTCACACGCTACAACTGGTTTAGCCATTCCCCTAAATCAATGGGTAACCCTCCCTTTGCCTATGGCCTCTTTTTGTTGGTATTATTTTTGCTAAAGGCAAAAAGCATTTTCATGAATATTTTTGTATATATGGGACTCTTCTTTGTGGTATTAAAATGCCAGTTAACAGTTAAAACATTTATTAAGTTATGTATTAAATTATATGCCAGGTTCTGGAGAGACAGATTAAAAAAAAAATGAAACAATCCTTCCTATCAAGGAGCTGATACTCTAATATATGCTTATAAAGGTAGATACAGATTAAATAGGAAGAAATTGTTTCAAAGTAAAGGGAAAAAAATCTTAACAATAATATTTTTACCAATGTTGTATGCTAAATGTGAAAAGTTTGAGGATAAATTTCAATGGAAACCTATAGTGGGACTCCATTGATTTTCTCACCAACTTGAAACAATTACCTTTATTATTTAAGATCATTTTTGATTGGCTCAAACAATCAGAAACTAAAGGTTAATAGAGCCTGTACATCTCCTTAAATTAATCAGAGTTATCGTGTGTAAAGATGGAGCCATGCCTTAAGAAAACTGTATAAAAGGTTCTTTCAGAACCAGGTGGAGAAATTCTTCAGGTCTGAATTCAAGAGGTTCAGAAAGCATGGTATTTAAACAAACCTCAGAGAGGCAAAGGGAGGCCTGGGCTCTGGCAGATAAGGGAAATACTGAGGGTCATCAGATTTTCCGCTCTTTCAAAGCAAAAGAGAAGCTGAGGGAAATCACATGAAAAGGTTTGCTCTCTCCCTGACATCTTTTCCCAGTGGCTGTCTATCCATAAACACTATAATACAAATCTCTGTATTGTTCTCCAAAAGTTTACAGTAAATGGAATTTTGCCCCAAATACAAAGAGTCCATGGTTTACAAGACATAGATATAAATATAAAATTGGGCAGAGAGCCCACACTTTGCCTAGTTATTAGAAATTCCTTTAACTGGGGGCTTAGAATAATTCTGGCTGAACTCAAAACTTTTTTAACTAAAATAACTCCTCAAAAATGAGTAGGAGGAAACCATATGGAACTTAGGGGTCATTATACTTTTGCTAATCTTGAAATGAACTTATTTATTGTAACAGGGAGCTAGGTGGCTCTGTTCTTAGAACAGTGGACCTGGAGTCAGGAAAACCTGAATTCAAACCCAGCCTCAGGCAGTTACTAGTTACAGTACCTTGGGAAAGTCCCTTAACCTCTTTCTCTGTCTGACTCAATTCCTCACCTATAAAACAGGGAGTACTTACAGCACTCACCTCCCAGGATTATGTTAAGTATAAAATTATGTAGTATTTATAAGTAATTTATAATATAATAAAATGTGTTGTGAACCTTAAACTTTACTTATTATTAGTGTTGTTATTAGGAATATTATAAAACAAAACAAACTGATTTGGGGGAAGAAAGAATTGACTTTCTTTTCCTGAACATGCCCTCATTGTGACTGCCAAGTACTCCTCTACTCGGCCCCCCTCCCTCTGTTGTTCTTGCTAGAAGGATCACTGAGACTCCAGACATTTCTCCTGGGCACCTGCCAATCATTCCTTTGCCTTGTACTTCCCACCACCCCAAAATACTGCTGCTGAGAACAGGTTAAGCTTTGACATGTTGTAAACTCTCTTTGTGTCTGATCCATGGGTTCTCTTGGGGCTCCCCATGCTATATCTCTTATCCTCTAAAAGAAATGCAATATTTTGAATGACTGACCTCATCATCCCCAAATGACGTGTGATCATTTTCAAGCTGGCAGGAGGAAATTCCGTGAAACAACAACAGAAATTGTAAATGTCTTTCAAATGCACAGGTTTCTCAATTTCATTTAGTTGAATTTTATACTGTGGGACCCCAAAATCAAATTTAAACAACCAAAGAGGAGAAAAAAAAATCACAAAAAGAAAAATCTAAGACTTTCAGCTTCATGTGGCTTTTGTCTTCTGGGTTTTGTTATGTTTCTGACATTGATAAATCTCTCAATGAAGAGGGAAAAAAAAATGCCCCCAGTGATGGGGACTCACTTTTGATTTCCTTCTTTTTAAACAGTAGTCACTGGGACATTTTTAATCCACATGGCAGCTCCTGAAGAAGAGCCTGGCTTTTGAGATGTTTTTAAATGATTATGATAGCATGTCCAATTTTACCCTGTTTGCAATAGCTAAATTGATAGGAAAAAGAAACATCTTCTGAGCAGGAATTTCCTTCAAAATCATGTCTGTAAAACTCCCCAGATTAAAAGAATACATCAGTCTCTGTACTGTGAACAGGAAACAGGCTGAGGAAGGCATCTGTGAGGATGATTAAGTTCAAAATTGAATGATGATCTCTCCCCCCTACCCTGACACACCCCTCACACATATACATTCACACACCTTCTGGGTACGGAGGGGTAACAAGTAATGCTTGGTTACATCTTCTATTTAAAAATAAAAACAAACCAAAACATTTCACTGGAGCAAATTCAATGTATCATTCAGCTATGGTGAGCTGAACATCCAGCCCTGTTGAACGGGCATCAACACATGCCATTCAGCAGGCATGGGCTCACTTCACTCCAAGTTCCACCAAAGGACTCCCCATCTGCCTTGAACTGACAAACCAGAGCTAAAGGCATCACGGTAACAGCTCACACCACTAAAGCACATCAAGGTTTTAGTATGCTTTCTTACCAACAACCCCTGACTGCAAGGCAGTGGCCGGGAGCCTTAGCATCTCTTGTAGAAGAGGAAATTGAAGGTAAGGGAAAGGACTTTTTGATAGTCATGCAATCAGTCCAGAGAGGAACACTGTCTCTGGCTGCCCCCATGCCTGGAACCTCTCCCTCCACCTTCCCTAGCTGCCCGAAATCCCAACTAAAATCCCACCCGCTCAGGCAGCCTTGCCCAACCCCTTCTAATTCCCGTGCCTTCCCTCTGTTCCTCATTTCCCATTTATCCTGTATACAGTTTGATTTGTGTGTATTTGATTACATGTTGTCTCCTCCATTAGATCACTCTTGAGGGCAGGGACTGTCTTTTGCTTCTTTTTGTGTCCCCAGTGCTTACCACAAAGCCTGACACATAGTAGGCACTTAATAAATACTTACTGATTGAATGAGCATTTATTGAGTGCCTACTGTCTTCTAGACATTAGACCTAATAAATCCTGGGATTGCAAAAACAAAAGTGAATCAGTCTCTGCCATGGAGAACTTGGTAATAATCAATCCCAGAGATACAGGGACACATGTAGGTTTATACAACACAGATAGAACTTGATTTGGAGGAGGAGGCACTCCTAGCTGAGGATTCGAGTGGCTTCAAAGAAGGTGCTGCTTGAGCTGAGTCATGAATGAAAGGGGGTTCAGAGCAAGGGTCAGACACTGTAAGGGTTGCATGAATTCAGGTTGGTCCCCTGTGGATCTGAGTGGCAGCTAGGCGGCAGAGTGGACAGTGATGGACTTGGAGTCAGGAGGACCTGAGTTTTAATTCTGCTGCAGACCCTTAGTAGATCCTGGGCAAATAATTCAATTTCTCTTCAACTCAGTTTTCTCTGCAAAATGGGGATGATAATAAAAAACATTAGAAATCAGTGCTTCCCAAGCCTGAAATGAGCTTCTTTGATAAAGGGTCTCTGTGGAGATGTTGGAAAACCACTTTAATGTGCAGATCCCTTTTGGGAATGCCTTTCGAACTCCCAAACTGTATGATTCTATGAATTACATTCTCTTCCCTCTGACTCCCTCAAAACTTTGTTTGTATGACTCTCGCCCTTGTGATATGCATTATGGCAGCAGAATGCCTTAAAGCACTGGTTCTCAACCTTCCTACTGCCGCGACCCTCTAATACTTGTATGTGGGCACATCTGCATGTGGGCGCACCCGCCTGGAGACCGAGGGAGGAGCACAGTGTCTCGGTTCCTAAGCCCATGGCAAATACATGTCTTCCAATGGTCTTGGGTGACCTTTGTGAGCCCTGTGAAAAGGTCGTCCAGCCCCCCGCAGGTTGAGAACGGCGGCCTTAACGCGCTTTACCGTATTACCTCATTTGGTCATAACAAACACTGCGGGAGGCAAGTGCCATTATTATCCAAATTGTACAGATAGGGAAACTGAGTCAGAAAGCAGTTAAATGATTTGCCCAGGATCACACAACTAGTAAGTGTCTGATGCCACATTTGGACTGTGATCTTTCTGACTTTAGATCCACTGCTTCACCTTGGTGTCTCCTATGTTACAAAAATGTGCATTTGTAGAATGAATGACAAAATGATTCACCAAGTAGTTCCATAGGAAGTAAACCTAATCATGTCATACATAAAATAAGAGGGAAAATTCCTAGAACAAATCTGATATATTTGAGAAGTCGAGCATCTCATATCCTTAGCATGCCACTAAAATATCTCCTTGAGATTATGTGAAGATAGAAACATTAGAAAATGTTTGCTAGAAAGGTACCTCCTTGAAAATGATAGGCTTGCCATTTTCAGAGGAAAGAAGGACCACTTTTCCATGTTGAAATACATGAAATATTTCCCAATTAGAGGTAAAAAAGTGTTTTAACAATAATTTATTGAAAAAAATTTAGTACCAAGTTCTCTACTTCCCTCCTGTCTCTCCCCCCTCCTTGAGAAAGCAAGTGATTTGATATCCATTACACCTGTGAAATCATGCAAAACATTTTCCATATTAGACATGCCATGTGAATTAGAGTCAGTGGGTTTTTTCCTTCATAAAAGATCCTAGGGTAACGGCTTGATAACCACTTGACAGATATGTTTTAGAGAGGAACTATTTCTTTTCAGGAATGATTTAGTCTAGCTAACCTCTGGAGGCTTTTTAACCCAGAAATTCTAAGATTTTTTGAACCATTTTTATATATAAGAAATCACCAATGGACCCTTTCCCATGCATCAAGCAGTACCTTGGAACATAAGCTCTTGGGTACAGAGAAGAGATGGTTTTGTTTCCAATTCCCACCCTCATGGCCCCAGCTGCTGTTGTCTTCACTTTTGCTCCTTGAGGAAGGAACAGAAGAGGAATTTTTTCCCTAGAAGTGTATTTATAGTCAATAAGTACACATAGGAGAGCTTCAGCTTATATTCCCTGGTTCCCCCATCCCTTGCTTCTAGCCAAATGCCTGCTATATTCTCTAAAGCTAGGGCTACATTGGTTAACGACCAAGCACCAAGAAAGTTGGAAATGAGATATTTTCTCAACAGCAAAAGTGCTTCTAAATAATGTTCATGGTATTGTTGCTTCTATGAGGCACAAATAGAAAATATGTGATAAACAGAGGTATTTTCTTCCTCAAAAAATCCTCAACTTTGCTGCCATAGTGTATCTAGTCCTGGTTATGTTTATGCTTCATAAGAGCAATGAGAGAGACAGGATCGTATCGCATGCTCTTATAGACCAGGCAATCAAAGCCAAGCATGATGAGAGGGCTGATCAAGCAATACTTCCTTCCTAAAGCTCCCGACTCACAAGCTCTGAATCATAGTCATTGGCATGAGGCTGCTGCTGTCACTAGAGTTAAATGGTTTTCATTATACTCACCTCAGTCTTACTGTTCCATTCCTGCCTTTGGCCCGATTAAATAATGCTAAATATTATGTGAAATATCCCAGATTCGTGACAAACAAAAGGGTGCCTAGACAATGAGGTAGGAAGGGACAAAGAAGAGTAATGTCAGTGACTCCATATGGTCGTGGGGGGTTAATGACTCATGCTGCACTGGATCATGGTTGCTATTTTATCAGCTTCTGCTGCATATTTATTCAACGTGACAACGTAGGTCAACCGATTCAATCAAATCTAATCTACTTCTATCCGTGACATTTGCTAAATGTCTATAATTTGAAAATTGAAAGGCAAATAGGTAGGGTGAATAAAGCCTTGGAGTTTTTAAGACCTGGGTTCAAGTTCAGCCTCTAATGACTACAAATTTTCTGGGTGACATTGGCAAAACCATTTAACCTAGTAGTTTCCCCAGGGAAATTGCTAGGACTGTTATCAATCAATCAGTAAACATTTATTAAGTGCCTATGATGAAGACGGCTGGAGTAATGGCAGAACTCTCCCAAATTCTCCTCAAACAATTTTAAAATAACATCTCAAGACAAATTCTAGAGTGGCATAACTAACAAAAAGGTGGGGGGAAACAGTTTTCCAGCTGAAGACAACTTAAAACATAGACAGGACAGGTCTGTGATGCCTTGGCAAGTCAGCAGCAAGCTTTGGAGGCAACTGAATGAGCTTTGCTGGCTTCTGGAGGTCTCAGCCTATAGACAGTTGTGAGGTTGAAGCCCAAGTCAAAAGGAAATCATTGAGAGCAAGATTCCCTTGTACTGCCTACATGTGGTTCCAAGTCACAGTCCCACGGGGAGAAGGAAAACTATCTGCAGCAGCCCACCTGGTCACAGTTCCAGGGTGGGAAAGAGTACTTGTGATCACTCATGGCCACAGACCAGGAGAGCAGTGATCACACCTCTGTGTCTGTGTTTTCTTTCACAACATGACTAATATGAAGATACATTTTGTATAACTGCACATTTATAATCTATGTCAAATTGGCTACCTTCCTAATGAGGCAAGAGGGGAGAGAGGAAAAGAGAAAATTTGAAACTCAAAATTTATAAAAAATGTCTAAAATTGTTTTACATGAAATTGAGAAATTAGAATATTTTTATAAAAAGTAATTAAATAAATATCATGTGTCTATACGGATGCATATGTATTTGTATATGTGTATACACACATGCATACATACATGCATACACACATGCATACATACATGCATACATGCCAGGCACTGTACTAAGTACTTCAGGTACAAAAGAGAAAAAAGGAAAGTCCTTGCCATCGACAATCTAATGCAGGAGACTATATGCAAAGAAACAGTTACAAACAATCGAGATGCAGGATATATAAAAAATGATGGGCAGAGGAAAGGGACTATAATAAAGTGGGGTTGGGGAAGGTTTTCTGTACAAGGTGGGATTTTAGTTGGGACTTAACGGAAGCTAGGAAAGGCAGTAGTTGGAATGAAGGAGAGAGAGACACGGGAGACAGTCAGAGAAAATGCTCAGAACTGACAGGTGGAGGGTCTTGTTCTAGAATTTAGTGTCACTGGATCAGAGAGTAGTGTCTGGGAGTTGTGTGATATTACTGCTGTTCATCCTTTTACAAGGAGGACCATTGACAACATGGATGATGTTTTAGCTCCTGCATGAATTGGATTTAAGTGAGGCAGAGCCAAAGTCCTCAGCCTCCCTCTTCCAGAATCATTGAAGTCCAGGGGCATTTAGAAAAATGTCAAGAAGACCAGTGATGACCTTGGATGTAATGAATGACCTTGGCATCTTCAGTGTAAGACCAAGCTCTAAGCACTCCACAGTATCTGTTTGAGCTGCCTTTATGGCCCCTTGGAACAAATTGTTCTCATCCATACATTTCACAAGTCTGTTCACATGCTTACCCCTCACTCATCTATAGGTCTGAGGCATCTTGGTTACCCTCAGTCTGGCTAAGCCAGTCTGAGGAGAAGATTTTATTAGGGTATGGCTGCTGTGTATGCTATGGCTTCTTGGAGCCACAGGTGAGAGTTGGGCTTCAAAGAGGTCAAGGAGAAAAAGGAGTAAGAAAAAAGCCTTTGGAGTTTTCAAGTAATAAATCACTTTGGAGAGGGTAATTTTGGTGGAAATACAAGGGTAGAATCCAGCTTGTAAATGATCAAGAAGAGAGAGAAATAGAGAAAGTTGGAGGCCGGATTGTGAACAGCCTTTTCGTAGAGTTTAGTTTCTCAGGATAGGTGAGAAATGGGCATGTTTGTAGGCAGTAGGACATAAGCCAGAAGAGAGAGAGAGAGAAATTGGAAAAAAGTAAAAAAGTAAGGATGACAGAGAGGGTAATCTGTTAGAGGAGATGGGATGGAATGGAATCTCTTGCATAAGTAGAGGGGTTAACTTTGGTAAGGAGTAAGGTAACTTCATCATGTGAGATTGGGTGAAGGAGGAGAAAGGGACAAAGATACCTGAATGAAAGGCAATAAGGAAGAGAGGAATAAAGGAAGTTAATAACAAATGGTTTCATTTTTTTTTCTGTAAAGCACGATTTAAGGTTCTCAGATGAGAGAATGGTGGGGAAGGGGAAGGCATGAGATGTTTGAGAAATAAAAAAAAAAGCTTTGCAGGAGCCACTGTGGAGAGAACGATAGTGAGTTGATGGAGTGGGCAAAATATGATTGCCTAGCAACAGAAAAGGCCCAGGTGAGGTTATGTAGCATGAATTTCTTGTGGATCCAGTCAGAATGGTTATGTGATTTTCTCCACCTTCATCAGCACATGTGTAGGAGTGAAGACAATGAATATCAGTAATGATCCAAGGCTGAAACTTGGCTGGGTATAAGTGAAAAGATAAGCAGTCTAGGAACTTGAGACAGGAGGCCAGTATGGAGTTGAATTGGTTCATCAAGGAGTCAAAATGGAGAGAAGAGGAGTGTGGGTACTGTTGGGAAGATGGCTGAGGAGAAAATTGAGGGAGCCAAGGGATTGAATGTCATGGTGTATACAAAGGAAAGGCAAAGGAAAAGGTGAAAAGCCAACAGAATACACTTATAATCAGATAAGGAAATTTCGGAATTCTTGAAATAAAAGAGGGACATGTGTGGATGATGGTAACCCAAAACTCTGACTATCTTTGTGTGTGGCTGAGGTGGGGTGGAAGAATAGCTCATGGGAGGTGACTGCATTGAGGACCTGAGTTTTTAAAGTATTTGAGGGAGAATTAATATCTATGTTAAAGTCCCCCAATATGAGGGAAGGATTTGGGGAGAAAAGTTGTAAGCCAGGTATCTAACTAACTGAGGAAGGAAGGTGAGTGACCTGTGGGTCAGTAGACAACAACTACGAGGATTTTGATTGAGTGGAAGATATGAATGGCATAAACCTCAAAGAGGTTACTAAGTGGTGGGGGAAGAGGGAGAACCTGGAAGTGGCAGAGAGAATGAAGAGTATTCCAACTCCCTCTCTTTGACCAATGAGTTGAGGAGAGTGAAGGTGTAGCCAGTAATGGGAAGAGTGGGTATGGAAGTTGTGTTTCAGGAGGAAGCCAGGTTTCAGTAATTGCTATTAGATGGAAGGAGTGAGATAGGACAAGATTTAAGATGAAGGGAAGTTGGAACAGGCACTTCAAAGGGTACAGTAAAAGGGCTTAGTGGAGTTGAGTGTCAAGGGGTAGGAGTGTCAAGAGTGATGGGAATGAAGAATCAAGTTAAAAGATGATGAGAAATGAATGGGGTATGGATGATCTATAGGAGTTCAGAGTCACTGGGATGTGAAGGGTATGACCAAGGAGTAGATGATCTATATTAGTGGAGATAATTCTTGCATCAATAATTTCTTGCAACCCGGTTCCAGCTGGATCCAGGACACCAGTGGATGTAATCAATACATCTAGAACCTTGCCACTTCCAAAAAACTCATAATTTGATGGCAAAACAAATTCACACAGTTCACTGAAAGGCATTACAAGTTCCCTATTGTGGTTATTAACACTTGACTTTAAAAAAATTATTCAGTAGATCAAAATACCCCCCTCAAGTCTTTCTTCCAACACAGTTTCTCCCTTGCACATGTCAAAATCATACAAAATTACTTGAAAAATGCAGCAACAGCAGAGATAGCTTTGCTAGGTCTTTGATCACTAATATAAAGGGAGGCAAAAAAAGAAGGTGATAAACACTCTTCAAAGACACTGATTTAATTCAAGAAAAGTGATTTTTCTAATGGAAGACCTGCCCACGGCATTCTCCTGTGACTCCCTATTACATCTGGAATCAAACATAAATTTACCTGTTTGGATTTACATCCTTTCACAACCTGACCCCTTCTTATCTTTCCAAGCTAGTATCATTTCAGTGCTCTCTACATACACATTTCACAATACACTCACACTGTGCTTCCTGTTGTTTGTCACACAGGCCATTCCAACCCCGGACTCCTCATCTTTGCAATTGCTCTTCAATACTGGGCTGCTCTCCCTTCTCTCTTCCAACTCCCAATTTCATTAAAAATTCAGCTTCTTCAGATCTTTTCCGTCTCTTGTCCCACATTGGTAGTACATTCTCCTTTGAGATGACTTTGCTTCTACACTGAATAAATCCTTGAACACAGCTAGTAGAACATGAGGTCCCTGTCTGAAAAATGCTTATGTTCTCTGTTGGGTCATGGAACTGATCAATCTCTGAAGTATCCATGTTGTGGGTTACTGAAAGGGTAGTAGAGATGCATATGAAAGGCATATAAATGATGCCCCATGATACCAACAAAGAATTATGAAGGATAAGTTGCTTAGAGGATGTCATCTGAGAAGAAGTGGCCTGGTCAGAAAGGATGAGTGAGAGATACCTAACGATGGAGAATTCAGGAGTGCTCTAGTGACATCCAGAGAGAGGACATTTAGAGAAACACTTCCTCTAGCCTCAGGAGATGAGGTGGATCCATTGTGGATCACTTAACAGGGCTTCTTAAACTTTTTCAACTCAAGGTTCCTTTACAGCTTCTTAAACTGTGGGTTGTGATCTCATGGAGTTGTTACCCACAGTTTAAGATGCACTGAAGAAAGATGAGGACAAATGTCCCTCAGACTATAAGGCATGGACTGGGTGTAATCTGTCCAGTTGGAGGTTGCTACTACGTTGATGAGATCACTAATACATCAAAGTATTCAGATACCTAATTTCTGACAAACTACATTTCAGTTTTTCTAGAAGTTCCTCTCTACTAGAGAAACTTATTTATAATTCAGAAAAATCTCCTATTTTTGTCTGGATTTTTTTTTTTATGTCTAGTCTTCTTTGAATAAAACTATCTGTACCCTAGTCACTATGTGTCCTGAAACTATACCTTTCTATCACATTCTAAGGAAACCCCACAACTTGATCTTCTAGACAAGGAGGTTTCTAGGGTATAAACAGAATGGCTTTGTCCAAAGGTGCCTACCTTTCTGTAAGGAGGAAAATCAATAAGCTCTTCTAGAGAGGGATCCCACCCCACCCTATAAAACACTTGAACTATTCTGAAACCTGGGGAGAATATGGAAGCAGTGATGGGGTGCTTGGGTGCCTGTGCTTGAATTCCAGTGTGTAAAATCACATCCAATTTGTAAAATCGTATTTCTCCCTAGCCTCAAATCCTTAGCCTCAAAACATTGTCTCAAGCAGTTTCTCTCTAGCTCAAGGGCACCATACTCTAGCAAAATACTTATCTATCCTCCTGATACAATGGCCAGCTGCACTTGTGGAATATAGTAGTTTGACTCAACTGTTTACTGGCTGAAGCAGCTGTGTACTGGGTCATACCTATCATATATGTCCTGGACTCAGTCATATGTATACTCCCTAGCTCATTATATATACATCCTGAATCCCTTGTTAGCTTGGGATATACATATACTCCCAACATCCATGTTGTCAAACATGACATTGATGTGTGGCAGCTTAGTCAGCCCTGACCGCTAGCTTAGTGACATTTCAGTCACTAAAACCACACCTCCAGGCAACCTTCCCATCCCCTTGGGCTATTTTCCAGTGAATTCTGGGCAATATGCCTGTGCAGTATGTTCCTTTAAGAACTGACAACTCCTTAACTCCTCCCTAATCCCACCCTGACTCATCTAGTTAGCATATTTGGCACAGGTTTTACTATAGTTATCCTATATAAACTATGATATACCCCTTCTAAGGTTTCAGGTTCTCTAAGAACTCTTGCCCACTGTATAGCATAACAATAAATCTTTGCCACCTTTACTTAGAGAATGCTTGAGTCCATGAATTCATTCCAGACTGCTTTCCAGGGACTCTGGTTATTGGGGTTCCTAGACTCCCTGACTCCTTGACCCCCCGCATCATTTTGATTCCTAGTGACAAGTTGGGACTGCCAACTCCTAGAAGCAACTTTTTCAAAACAATGGTAAATTTCCCCCTTCTGTCATGGCTTTAAGACTCTAATGAATGAGTCTCCCTAGTAGCATATTCAGGTTTGCCCTTCCCCCTTCTCCTTTGGAAGGTGTCAGCCCTGATCTAGTTGGGAAGGTAAATAAGCTGTCCCTAGTGTAGAATTGTCAATTCTGCCCCAGTCACATTGCTGTTTCATTGAACTTTTCCTCATTTTGGAGGTGTCAGATGTCACCCCAGGTTAGGGGGTAGATGGAGCTTCTTTCAAAACCCTTTGGGTGCCCGTGGTTAACCAACCAACCAATCCATAAATATTACAAATAAAAGGATCAACTCCTTCCACCTTGACTGGACTGCCTAATTCTTCTGCAAAGTTTACTTAACTACTCCAATAAACTCCACCAATGGCCTTTCCTGAGTGGTTTGTGTCCTTTGCTCATTATCAAATGAAGCTACTAGGTTTCCATGGGCAGCTAGGTGGTTTGGCAGACAGACTGCTAGGCTTGAGGTCAGGAAGAACTGAGTTCAAATGTGGCCTCAGCCACCAGCCCTGTGAACTTGGGCAAGTCACGTAAACTCAGCGTGTCTCTGTTCTGCGTCTGTAAAATAAGCTGGAAAAATAAATGGCAAGCCACTTTAGCACTTCTGCCAAGAAAACCCCAAATGGGGTCAGAGAGAGTTGGACATGACTAAAACAATTGAAAAACAATAATAAAAACAAGAAAAATGTTTGAATACTTCTGTCTTGCTAACCAAGATTCTCACTAATCTATTTTTCTCTTGTTTAATCACTAACAAGTAGATTTGATAATGACTGCTTTATAATACATCTCAAGATCTAGCATTATTAGGTCCTGTTCATTCCAATATTTTTCATGATTTCAATTATTATTTACCCAGTTCTGTAAAGTAATCTTTAGATTGTTTAACTGGTTTAACTAACCATATAAATTAAACAGGACAGTATTGCCATTTTTATTAGCACAGCCCTGAATTCTTGAATTTTTAGTACCCCTTACCATAGTCTACATGGTTTCATCAATTTTTGTTGTTGTTGGTCTTCAGAACATCTCTAACATATTTTTCAAATTAACATATACAAATTGCTTTGCAAACATTAAAGTGCTTATTAGTTTCTTCTTCTTCTTCTTCTTCTTCTTCTTCTTCTTCTTCTTCTTCTTCTTTTTCTTCTTCTTCTTCTCTTCTCCTTCTTCTTCTTCTTCTTTTCCCCCAAAAGGGACGTATTTTCTGTGGAAGGTCTGCTTTAGGTCTTCATCAACTTATCCAGGGCATTATGCTAGCAAGCAAAACTATGCATGGTTTCCTATGGCCTCTAGGACAAAATATAAATGATCTTCTATTCACATACACTGGATCACATAGACTGTGGATTTCTTCTCCCCTTCCCAAACCTATATAGCATGGTTTTCTTTCCCATATTTCTGGATCTACTCCTTGAGTCTTAGAAAAGGGCTGGAAAGGTCCTTCTCCCACAGCTGCTGTTGCTTCTGCTGCTTCTGCTTCTCTCAACTCATGTTCTTCCTACTCCTTCTACTCTTACAGACTATAAGGCACTCTTAAAAATTGAAGTAAGCATTTATGTGCAACACTCAAGTTGGCCTCCTAGCTCAATGGTCACCATAGTCCAAAAGGGTCTTTAGAGCTAAATGGGAATGCCTTTTCCCTCTCAGTTACATAAACCCATTAAGCCAGTCCATTCTAAAAACTCTATCACATATACAAATATAATGTGAGGTTCAAATAGTTGGGACTTGTAATGCTTATTTACTGATTGTGGCTCATTTGTCCTCCAAGCTGAGAACTGTGAAATTCCAAAGATAACTCAACCTAGGTTTCAGTGGTTCATCATGCTAGTGTAAACAAGTCATAACACTGAAATAGTAATCATTTAATTAGGAAAAAGTTGGAGGTAAAAGTCATTTGGACAATGGTAGCCACATTCCTGAATAAGTACAGAGATATTTGCCATGAAGCCCTCTATCCATCACTCAAATACGTTGGGACTGAAGTTTCTCTAAATTTCTATCTGTTGATTATCTTCATTTATCCTGTGTGTATTGCTTGTACATACATATCTGCTTGCAGTAGGTTGTCTCCATCATTATACCATGAGCTCCCTGAGGGCAGGAATTGGTTTTTTGCCTTTCTTTGTATCCCCAGTGCTTAGCACAATGTCTGGCACATAGCAGAATCTTAACGATTTCTAGTTGTTTGGCTGACTGATACTTTTAGGCTCCCTTCCTCTGGGTTTCAATGGGATGGGGTGGAAGTAGCTAATATTTTTATTTTTCCTGTACCTGAAATGTAAGCTCGTTGAAGTTAAATGCTATTTCTTTTTTGTTTGTATCACTGGAACCTCACCTAGCACATTTTAAAAAATAAATACTACTAAATTGAATTGTATTAAATATCATTCCCCCTGTTTGCAACAGAAAATGGAGGCTAAATGTCACATATAATATGGAGATGTAATCCACAGGATATTAATGATTATATTTATAGAGTAGGCAGAGAGATAGAGAGAAAGGAACCGGAGAAAGCTGAGGGAGGAGTCAAGTCTCAAAGGGAGGCAATCTGAGAAAGTGGCAGTAACGGCAGCAGAAATGAGGAAGACATTACTAGGAACACATTTGTTGGGGGTAAAATGAGAAGTTTGTTTTTGGACATGCTGAGCTGGAGCTAACAGGGAGACACTGGATTGGAGATGTCCTGCTGGCCTCACCATAGGTAAGATCAAATGAAATATACATTTATAAAATACACACAGAGAACCATATGAGCCCATGCTGGAAATGCATGAACACTATTTTATATGTTTGAAGTTGACAGCACTGTCTTCATGATCTATTTCATATTTCCCAACCATTTGATGACTGATGAACAAGTGTGGTACTGGAAAGAATGCTGGATTTGGCATCAAAGAATATGGGTTTGAATCCTCATTCCTACCACATCTTGGGAAGGTCATGTGGCATCTCTTAGCCTCAATTTCTCCATCTACAACTGAAGGGATGAGATTAAATTACTTCTGTCATGTTGTTGAGCTCTAAAATGCATAATTCTATCATTGTATAGCAGCAAATAAGAATGAAGTGTTGAGTCCATAATAATGAAACTAACTTTCAATTGCCAGATACACAATATACATACATATATATGCATACATACACACACATATATACATATATAGAGATATAGATATATACATATGTGTATACATATATTAATCTCTGGGCTTTTATTCCTGAATCCCAGCTCAGATTTCTATTCTGGGCATGACCTTGCATTGGAGTTGTTAATGGCTTGGAAACCGAGAAGAATTTATCAAAATATATTTTAGGCTGAGTGGCTGAACAGTTTAGGGTAAGAAAGCAAAAATTTCATTGCACCCACTAATTTTACATATTCAGTCATTCTGTTACTATGAGGAAGTCATAAGCTGGGTGGCAGTGCATCAAATTCATTTATTTGAATGGCATTCACAATCAGTAGTAGTCAACATAGTTGAATCTATGGTTGGTACTGATAGCAATAATTACTGAAAGGTAAAGCCAGGAATGAATTGGAAGACATGCTATTTTGTCCAGTTAGGTATCAACTAAGCCTGTCTGGACTAAGCACTTCTGTCTCTCTTTAGTCATTCCAATTCGACCATGTTTTGATATAGAACTGAGAACACTGGAGAAACACTTCTGAAGAAATGAGAACCATGCTCAGTAAGAAGCAGATGCTGGCTTTGAAGAAAATATAAACTTCATCAAAATAGTACGTCGGAACCCGCAATTTAGGAATCATGGCATCATAGTAGCAGCAGCGAAAGTAGCACCAATGGAAGTAGCTCTATTTATGTAGCAACAGTAGTAATATTAGTAGTAGAAGACGGTGATTGTGCTGTTGGTGATGATGGTGAGAGTGATGGTAACCAAAGTAATTCAGGACAGTATCTAGCAAATCTATTAGAAAATCCACTTAGATCATAGTCTTGGCTTACGTTGAACTAGCCCTATGATCAAAATCCTGCAGCTCTCTGAGCCTCAGTTCCTGTTCTTTCAAATAGGGATAAAACGTCTTCTTTGTCAATATCAAAAGGTTGTTATAGCAAAAAATTAAAATTTGTAAACAGAATAAAATGTAGATATATAAATAGAAATATAAGATAATTTTGTCATATTTGGTTAAAGTAAGTAGAGAAGATTTAAAATTGCCTACCCTTGAATAAGTAGCCTCACAGATTATATTTACAATGTAACCATTTCTATTTAGGCTCCGTATCTATTCTGAGTTTACTGTACACTATCATGTGAAATGCAGTTCTGAAACTAATCTTTGTTAATCTGCTTGCCTGTTTTCATGAACAATTCTTGTTGAATAAGGAATTTTTCCTACTTCTGTTCTTAGATTTATTTAAAATTGGGTCACTATATTCAATTTTTTTTTCTTGGATCTTGCTTTTCTATTCTGTTCCACTAATATCTCTTTATGTTTCTCTGTCTCTCTTCTCTTTTTGTCTCTGTTTCCCTATGTGTCTGTCTGTCTCCCAGTACAAAATAGTGCTGACTTTTTAGCAGATAGTTAGAAATTCAGTAGCTCAAGATCCCTTCTTTTTTACTCTTTCTCATTAATTTCCTTTTGATTTTTAATTTAATCTTTTACCAAGTAAATCATAGTACAATTTTAAGTTCTGTAAATTGTGATAAATAAGTATATGCAGATGTAGATATATACACATCTTTAAAATGTCTTATTCAAGGTGGTTGCTGTTCAGTTGTTTTTCTTCAATCATGTCTGACTCTTTGTGACCCCATTTGGGGTTTTCTTGGGAAAGATATTGGAGTGGTTTGCAATTTCCTTCCCCAACTTATTTTATAGATGAGGAAACTAAGGCAAGACATGGCTAAATGACTTGCTAGTAAGTATCTGAAAGTTAGATTTGAACTCTGGGAGATGAGTCTTCCTGACTCCAAGTCCAGCCCTCTATCCAACTGTACCATGTAGCTACCCATTTATTCAAAGTACTGCATCAATATTCCTTACTGATATTGTTCTTCTGTTTTCTTTCTTAATGATATCTCTACCTGGTACACGTATTAAGATTTTGTTTATTTCATAGATGAAATTTAGTAGGGTCTCACCTATCGGAAGACATTTGTGATTCCTCTATCTTTAAGTTATTTCTCAATCCTCACATCATATCATGTTGACTTAGTAGAGCATAAGGTCATCAAGAGCAGGAAGTTTTGTTTTTTTTTTTATGTTGTTTTTGAATCTCCAACACAGAAATAAATGCTTAGCGAACTGAATTTAATTAATTTAAGCATAAGAATTTATGCCTTAGAAAATGATTGTCTTTTCTTGGTAGCTTTATAAGTCAGTTATATGAGATCAAAGGTAAATATGACAAACACATAGTACAGCATTGTGAATAAAGGATAAGCCATAAAGTCCAGAAGACCTCAGTTTACATTTTGCTTTTGACATATTCACTTTGTGACATGAGCAAGTCACAGCCTCTCAATGCTGTAGACAAAGTTTTGAGGGAGTTTCCACACTGGAATCTACCTTCTTTGATGAATTTAGATTGTATCAGTTGCAAATATTTCTGATCATTTTTCTGTCAGTTCTGTGTATTGAGTTGCAATGCAAAAAACTGAGCATAGAATTGTTGTGTTGAGATAAAAACTGAAATACTCCATTCTTAGCCCTGTCTAACACTTTCCACTTCAGTATTTTTTGCACTGAGATCCTCTTAGTCTATGATCTCAGAAATTAAATTCCTTCTCATCCTCTCCATTTACTTTGTAGGATATGTTTTCTGATAATCAATGTCCAATATGTGCAAGAGGAATTCATTTCAGCACATTTTAGTGTTTTTAACAGAGAAAAAATAAAGAGAACATGAGGCTTTATTAAAAAAACATTAATTAGAATTATTCTTTTAAAAAGAAAGAACAATTACAAGGAAAAACAGCCTTCTTCCAAGTGTCCTTTGGAGCTGTATGCTTGATTTGGTAAGTATTGGCACAATCATACATCTGAGAAAGGACATGTCTGAAAGATGCATCAAATTGGATTCAAACCAGGTCACCCAGAGCAAGCAGCATGACAAACATTCAGTGCCAAGCAACACCCAAGTGAATACTGAGCAATACTGGAAGATACTCATGAAGTGCTAATCTTACACAAGCATATGGATGGGCTGTATAACTGACAGTGTTGTTTCATTTCTGATTTCTCTAGTTTTTATGAATATCATTGTCTTACATTCCAATTAGAGTAAAGCAACAAGTCTGTTCTGTATTTTACAAATACAACTTGTTAAATAAGACATAACTCCCTGAGTTTCAGCCTGATGATATTTTAAATGAAATAAGCCAGTGTATCTGATATCGCATATTTTCAAGGGCCCTTCCTCAACCTGGGTCATTTATAGGTTCAATTTTCCTGAAATGAATGTCCTATTTTTGTGCCTGAAATTCTCTTAGCCTCCCCATAAGGAAACAAAAAATTGAAAAATTAGGTCTGCTATACATTATTCAATTAATAGATTTGCGGAAAGTGATTGGGAATTTGGCCTCTTTTAAAGTGGCCATTCGAATGAGAATTCCTGTTGGTTCTTTTGGGAATATTCAAACTTGGGTTTTGAAAGGTAGTTGTGTAAACAATGATTGAATAACAAACGATTTTTCTGCTCCAGCAATAACATAGTAATGCAAAAGGGATACATCTGCCTATATTTCTCCTCACGGAAAGAATACAGATGCCATTCTCATCGTGTAGTGACTCCTACTTTTCCCCAGGGACTTAAAAGTCCTAAGAGCCATATTTCATAGATTGGTGTCCCTCAAAAACAAATCAATTTAGGCTTACAAGACAAGCAAACCTTTGAATTACTGTGGGTCACACCTATAATCCAAGAGACTATTCGAACCTGAGTCCTTTCAGTCAGTATTCCCTGTACTTCTTCCAATGAGAAAGAAATGTGGGGTGGCTAGAGAGGCAATCCCCTTCTAAATTAGATCAATCAGAAACACACCTCTGTTCAACTCACCCTAGCAACAAAAGGCAAAATCCTATGTATTTTGGCTTGGTCTCTTGCTTCTCCTTTATTTCTTAGTCAATATGCTTCATCCTCATCTTGTCAAAAGGCAAGTTCTAGCTAGGCATTTTCACCTCTTTCTAAAGACCAGGTTCCAGAATTCTCCAGAAATTCAACATTGTTCAAGAAATCTCACCCCTCCCTCTCTACCCCAGAGGCTGGTAAAGAGGCTCCGTCTTCTCTGGTTGGTGTGCTCAAAGTTGAAAGCACATGTGACCGAAACATGATGAAACATACATGATACTATTACTTTTGTCTTGGCAATGCTGAAGTTAGTAGTTTTGTTTTCCCCTGGGACTTAGGTGGGGCTGAGGTTCACTGCAGTTCTTTAATTTGGGTTAAGCTCTCTCAATTTCTTCCCTCAAGACTATCTATACCCCTGCCCCTCCTCCCTTTTATAGGGCCAATTAAAGGAGTAATTTGAGCCAATTAAATCCAACCCCGTTGTTAAGATTTAATGGTCTATCTTTCAAAAGCTGTAAGTGAGTTAAGGAGCAGGAAAATGAGGTTATTATCCCTAATTTCCCCAAACTTCTCACTTGGTCACTACCATTAAAGAAGAGAGAGCAACTTTTAGCATATACAATTTTAACCGCTTACCACCAAAAAACTATTTGAACAAAAGACCATCACAAATAGAGAATAGCAAGTAAACACATTTATTCAAACAAGTAGCAAATAGATGAAAATATATCAGAAAATACACAAAGTGATTGACCTCTCTCCAGTCAGAGAGGTAGCTCATGTCTATCAAGAGAGGTAACCCTTTATTTTTCAGGGCTAAATTTCCTCAAGTATCTGGGGAATAAAGATGGAAATCAGGGACATTTTAAAGAGCTGACTTTCCCTATGTCCCCACATGTTAAACCTAGAAATCCATTCTCTCATTATCTTAGAAAATCATTACTTTGCCTTCAATGTAGATGGATTTTGAGAAGCATCTTAGTTTTTATCTAATTTGTTCTTAGGTAATGATACTATTTATAGCAGCAGGGACTCTGGGAGAAGGGGGATGAAAGGGTTAGAGATGGAAGTAAAAGTGGTAAAAGAAGTTTTGAAATCCTTTCCAGTTTCACCTACTGTCAGCATTAATAGCGATTTAATGAATACCACTGCTCCTAACAACTAGCATGTTCAGTTCTTGTTCTGTTGTTTTCTTATTGGCACAATTACTAATACTGTTTTCTTTCCTTAATGACATTCCCCATAAGTGAACTTGACAGCTGTTTCAATTTTGAAATTAGTCCAGTATCTACTTGACAGATAGCCGATGACATTTTCTGGAGTCTATAGCCCTTAGGGACCAACTTTTAACTCAATCATCTTTGAAAAATATGAAAGAAAACAAATTATCATCTAGTTGTTTTGAATTACTACTATGAATCAATCATCATTACCAAATGCCATTCCTATTTCTCTTCCATATATGTTTAACTACGTCATGGGAACCCAAAATAAAATACTGATTTATCCTTTTTTTTTTCTAGTTACTTGAGATTCTAATGTCAACAAATCAAATTGGATTTTTAATTCTACTTCAGTAATGTAAAGACCAATAAAAAACTAATTGCAATCAGTAGGCATAGATATAGACACAGATATAGGTACAGATATAGATATGGATGAATTGTTACATAAATATATATGGATATTAATGATATTACTAATAGTACCTAGGACTTATGTAGAGCTTTAAAGTTTTCAAAGGACTCTACAAATATTATTTCATTTTATCCTCACAACAATCTTGGGAGGTAATTGCTATTTTTATCCCAATTTTCCATATGAGGAAACTGCAGCAGGCAGAGGTTAAATGAATTTCCCAGGGTTACCCAGCCAAGGTTGACAGGAAGCAAGGTAGCACCGTGGGCTTAGAACTGGGCTTAGAATCAAGAAGACTCATCTTCCAAACACTTACTAGCTGTGTGACTCTGGGCAAGTCACTTAACCCTTTCTGCCTCAGTTCCTCCTCTACGAAATGGGCTAGAGAAGGAAATGACAAACTATCCCAGTATTTTTGGCAAGAAAATGGAGTCACACGAAGAATCAAGCATGACTGAAACAACTGAACAATAGCCAGCCAGGGTTACAATCTGATAGGGTTGCTAGGTGGCACAGTGGATCGAGGGCTGGCCTGAAGTCAGGAAAGCTGTTTTTCCAATGAGCTAGAATAGGAAATGGCAAACAAGTCTAGCACCTTTGCCAAGAAAACCCCAAATGGGGTTACAAAGAGTCCAACACAACTGCAAAATGACTGAATGACAAAAAAAAAACAGCTAATAAGTATCTGTGGTTGGATTTGAACTCAGCTCTTATTTTTTTTCCAATTACATGAAAAAACCGTTTAAAAATTCATTAAAAAATTTTTGAGCTCTAAATTGTCTCCCTCTCTCCTCTCATCCCTTAATGAGAAGGCAAACAATTTTATATAGGTTATACATATGCAGGCATGTAAATATATTTCCGTATTAGTAATATTGCAAAAGAAAACAGACAAAAAAGAAAAGAAACAACCAAGAAAAATAAAATTTAAAAATAAAATATGCTTCAATATGTGTTCAGACTCTATCAGTTCTTTTTCTGGAGGTAGATAAATGTGTTTACATACTGTTCTCTATTTGTGATGGTCCAACGATTTTTTTTTTTTCTGTTTTCCAGGTCAGTTGTTTTTCCTATGAGATATTCTACTTTAAAAAAAAAATTCAGTCTCTCTACTTTGTTTTGATATTTTTGTTGACTTATTAAATCATTGACTTCTATTTGGTCCATTCTAAGTGTCAGGAAGTTTGTTGCTTGGACAATATTTTTCACCTTTTGTGCTCAGTTGTTAATCCCTTTGACATTTCTTGCTTCCATTGCTCTTATTCCTTTTCCTCCCCGATACAAACAATCTCATTCCATTTCTTAAAAAAAAAAAAAAAAGTTTCTAACTCTTAAAACAACAACAACAAAACCTCTTATTTTAACTCTTCCAGGAATTCTAGTTGAGTTTGTATCCAAGCTGTGCTTTTCTCTGGGGCATTGCTTGTAGATATTTGGGAATTATTCTCTTTCACATTTGTGTCTTGAGCATCTCTGACATCAAATTAGCTAATAAGGGAGGAGTTCTTTTTTCGTTTGCCCATCCTACTTCCTGACTTTGGACTGTATGTTACAGCTGGGCTCTGTCATACTTCTGGAGTGAAGGTCTAGATTGGTTCTGGTTTTTTTTCCTGGGATATTAAGTGTTTTGTTATTTTAGCATCTCAGGGATAGGTTGGGCACCTGAATACTTTCCGTGTTCCCAAAGTAGTCTGATGTAGAGGGCAAAAAATCTAATTGTTGATTGATCCCCTGGTCTGAGCTCTACAAGTTCCTGAGCTGAATTTTAGGTCTGCAAAAGCAGAGTTCTGCTAGACTCTGGTCTTGTCAGCAAACTGGGAAGTTCTGTTGGATCAAAGTGAAAAAATTGTAGAGTCTAGTTTTTTCTGCCTTGGTTATTGTTCTATGGCTTGATTAAATTCTGGAAGCTTGAGATCAAAGGCACACTACTACTGTTGCTGGCTTCTGAACTTCCCCCTTTCTTGGTTCACTTCTCGGGGCTTCCCTACCTTGGAGAGCAAACTCATCACCAGCAAGCCAGAAGTTAATAAACAGTTACTAAACACTTCCTATTTAATACTATGCTAAGTGCTAGGAATAAAAGAGGCAAAACCAGTCCCTGCACTAAAGAAACTCAATTACCATGATGTGTGCAGGTCCCTTCTCTCTCCTCTCTAGATCTGTGAGCCAAGATGGGGCAGTAGATAACAAAGCTGCCAGTTGGTCCTTGTTCACATTTCAGGGCCCCAGTGAATTTAGGAGCTTCTTTGCTGATGCTCAGTCTCTCCCTGGACTCTAGAGTGCTCTATGTAACTCAGTCTCCCTATACTAAACTGCCCTGGACAAAGGACTTACTCTGACTTTTTGGGTTTCTCTATCATGATTTGGTGTGGTGTATTTTCTAGATCTGTTTGGAGGAGGATAAGAGGCAAGCTCAGCTGTATTGTGTCCTTCTACTATCCTCACTACAAATATCTGGGAAGATAGAATTTTGTTTCTGAAGGAGGAAAAATAATTTTAGATTCTAGGACATACAGGAGACATTCTGGTCTTGAGTACATGGGTCACTGAAGTTGTTGCTTATGAGTAAACAGAACACAGTATAAAGACACTGGGATCCTGAGGGAGAGAGGGTAAAGAATCTACTTAAGGATACTTAGGGAGGAAAAGATAGAGAGATGGAGTCAGAAGGTTGCTTTATCAAAGGCAACATTTATCTATTTTACAACTTTCTAAATATCTTGGTAGCAACAACTTTTGATATGCCTCTGAAGACTGTCTCCTATCTCCATTTTTTTTGTCATGTGGGTTACAGGACCCTCTTACATTAATATTTCAAGGAGCCATGATTTCATCAATATGACTTTTTTTCCCCCATGGATAGAGATCACAGCAGTCCTATAACTCATGGGATGCTTTTTAAGATTTGATACCACTAAAAGATTCATTGTCCTATGGCCAACCTGACAATAAGCCAGATTTAGCAGAGTTTGTGCAGAGATGGCAGACATATGGATTGCTGCCCCTTCTACAGACCCAGGACATTATTATCATATATATTTCCTCTGTACAGGCAAAGACATTTCAGTTCTGTAGTACTAATCAAAGCTGAAGCTCTGCTGGCATAGACTTCAAGAACTGATAAGATGTGATAAGACATGAAGGAAGACTTCAATGTCTCTCAAATATGTACAAGTTGATGGAATAACTGCCTGAATAATATAGAAAAAAAAATTTAAGATGGTCGGATTAAAAGGATTTAGCTGCTTTGCAAATCTTAAAGTGCTATATGGGACATCTAGGTGGTACAAATGGCTAGAGAGTGTCAGCCTTGGGGTCAAGGGGATGTGAGTTCAAATCCAGGCTTAGTTATTAACTTGACAAGTCACTTAATCCTGTTTACCTCAGTTTCCTCATCTGTAAAATGAGCTAGAGAAGGAAATGACAAACCACTCCATGTCTTTGTCAGGAAAACCTCAAATGGGGTCGTGAAGAGTCAGACATGACTAAACAAAAACAAAGTGCTGTATGTATATCTAACGTTATTTTTACTATGAATTTCTAAATGATATTTCTCTGAGCCTTTAATCTTCAAAACAAATAAAAACTGTTTTCATTCACATCCAGAATGTTGAGAAAAAAACTTTCTTCCCTCCAACTAGAATAAGTTGCAGCTCAAACTACAGACCACATTGAACTTCTGAAAGTTGTACACTCCTGTATGTTCAGACTCCAAATCTCCATGTAAGGAGAGTGCCCAGCCCAAACATGTTCTCCTTTCTTACCTGACTATACAACTGTGGCACTTCTCTGATTGTCTTCTCTGCTATGCTTCCAAACTGGGTACTAATCCTCACCCCCCCACACACACCCTTTTGGGTGTAAGCTTCTTGAGGGCAGGGACTGTCTTTCTCTTCTACCCCCACCTCCCTATGCTTATATCCCAAGTCTTTAGCACAGTGTCTGGCACCTAATAAGAACTTAATTATTCTTTTTTGTTTGTTTAAATTTTTATTTTTACATAGCGAAACCCAATTTGGTTGCAAATTCCTTAGCTTTTGCCTTTTCCAGGTTGGCAATACGAGCCGCTGATTTCGGACCCAGAACATTGCCACCCCAGTGATGACGGGTCTCATCATATCTGTCATTATAATGGGTTTTGATGGCTTCCACCAGCTTAGCCAGGGCTCCCTCATCTTCAGGGTTAACCTGTGTGAAGGCAATGCTCGTGCAGGTCTTTCTGTGAACTAAGCGACCGAGTCTTGCTTTACCTTTGATAATACAGTAAGAAACCCCCATTTTTCGGCACAAGGCAGGTAGGAAGACCACTAACTCAATGGGGTCCATATCATGTGCAATCACTACCAACTGTGCTTTCTTGTTTTCTACCAGGGTAGTAACAGTATTAACACCTGCTCTGAGGATGGGTGGTCTCTTAATGGGGACATCTCCTTTGACTGCATCCTTTTGTTCAGCCTGAGCCAGAAGCCTTTGCTTCTTGTCTTACTTTGTCTCTGGTCTATACTCATGAGCCAGTTTAAGCAGTTGAATACCTGTCTGAAGATCCAAAGCCTGGGTGAACTGGTTAATTGCTGGTGAAATCTTCAAACATTTATAAAGGATAGACCTTTGATGCTGCAGTCTGATGTCCATTTGACAAATCGAGTAAGGTCCCTTTTGGGCTGGATGTCCTCCTGACCAATGCCAAAGTTCTTGGGACGCTTCTCAAACAGAGGATTGACCACTTTCTTGGTCTCCTGTTTCTTTAATTATTCTTTATTGACTATTGAGTTTTCATTTAAATTCCTTAATAATTCACATTTGTAAAGTGCTTGAATGTCTTAAAATACTTTTCTCATTTGAAGGGAAGGGATACAGGCAGATACAGGTCAGGTTGACAGAGTTTCCCATTTTGCACATTAGAGTAACAATTCCTGATTTATTTATGTTTTTATAATATTGCTCTTGTATAAAGTGTTTTCATGGTTCTGTTCAGTTCACTCTGCATCAGTTCAGACTTTTAAATCATTTTCGTGAACATTTATCAGTTTCTACTAAGTGGAAATCCTCCCCTGCCCCCTTCCATGCTCTGGGGATACAAATATGAATGGTGATATGCCACTTGTCCTCAGAGGGTTAGACTTGTAGACTTCTCAGAAGTCTCATGCTGTACAACATGAATGTTTCAGGAGAGTAAAAGGTGCTGGGGATCATGAACACTGAACAACATCATAACATTAGAATTGAAAATATCTTAACATCCAGGAAACAACTGATTACTGAAACGGGAGTTATTGTAGAGTCTTCTCACTGTGTAAACAGATCACCAACTGCTTACAATAAAGGTAGAATCAGGTTTTTTTTTAATTGGAAAAGAAAGATAATGTTGAGAAGTTAATAAGGTATTGTTATAGCAGCAAAAACACTTTTAAAACTAATTGTAAATTTAGAAACGTGGTCAGTGAAAAAAAGTAAAGACATTGACAATGTTTTGTTATGCTATTTAAACAAGTTAAATAGTGTTATGATAGATTGACAATTAGAAGCGGCCTTAGACATCATCTAGTTTAACTCTCATTCTATAGATTAGAGAAGTGAAGCCTAGATAGGTTGTGAGAGATATGCTCCAAGTCACAAAGATAGTAAGTGGCAGAGCCAGGATCTGCCCTGACCCTTTTGAAATAACACCCAATGTCTTTTATTCTGGAACTGTGTTGCCTATTACATGCTAAGCAGCAGCTATTTTAAGGGATGTCCAAGATGAGGGGTAGATAGCTGTGCAGAGAAATCACCAGAGATATAAAGCTACTCATATGTGTTGGTCATTCCACAAATTCTAAAACTATTTAAGAAAGGTCAAAACATTACTTCAGTGTCAATGGTCTTATTTTAGGCATATAGATAGGTCATCTTGTTCCTAGGGGATTTCAATGTATGCACTGAGAGTAGAATAAGGAGTATGTAAATAATGGATGGTAAGTATGGGGTGAAGAAGAATGTGTTGTGATTGAACATGTGTGAGTGGGTGGAATTCAGATGGAGATCCTCAGCAGAGCATAAGTATAAGATGGGTTCTCAGAAAGGGCTGGCTTTGTTCCTTGCTCGAAAGGGGAGAGAAATGAGAATTAGGACAGGTCAATGCTGTGGCCATATGCACTCAATGTACCTTTAGAGCTATCTTGGGAGGTGGATTCTTATTCCACTTCTGTTGGGATGAATGTAGTTTCTGGGGAGCTTTGATGAAGAGTCCCCACAGATAGCAGAGAACTGAAGGACATGGGTCTGAGCAACCAGTAGTGCTATTCAGGGGAAATAGATTATTTGAAGGAGAAAGGGCGCAAGCAGATGCAGGGCTTTTTGAAGTAGTATGTATTTGAATGTGTCATTGGCAACCACACCATTAATGGAGAAAGATAACCAAATTACCTTCACCAACCAACATGGGATAGTTTTTCTAAGTGGTAAAAGATAGTAAGCAAGCAGAACACCAATTAATAGTACAAATTAATTTAAAAAAACATTAAATTTGAAGATGATAGAAGATGATAAGTAGTAAAAATCACTAAGAAAAAAGTGAAAATTCAGAATTTCTTGTGAGAACAACTTAAGCTGAATCATCCCCTTATCATTCCTAGATGAAACTAAAAGATATGAACCAATACAAAAGGAGTGGAACAGAACTTCCGCTGTTTCTGTTGTTACTTAATGTGACAAACTACAGTGCAGTCACCACTTTTAGACATGGCCACCAGAGGAACTGATGTACCATAGGTGGAAATGGCAATGACATTTAACAAGATTAGTCATTAAAGGGGACCGGCCTCCAAGCGTATAGGAAAGAAATCTTTGCAGTAGGCAAGAGTAAGACAGCTAGGCAGTACAGTAGATGGAGCACCTGGCCTAGAGTCAGGAAGATCTGAGTTCATATCCTGACTGAGATATTTACTAGCTTTGTGACCGTGGACAAGTTATTAAACCACGTATGCTTTATTTCCTCATCTGTAAAATGAGCTGGAGAAGGAAATGGCAAACCATTCCAGTATCTCTGCCAAGAGAACCCCAAATGGGGCTATGAAAAGTTGGGCAAGACTGAAATGGCTGAACAACAGTAGGCAAGATTAATTTTAAGCTATCCATTCCTGAGATATCTCAAAAGTTGTCATGAACCAAAGAAATGAAAAGGATTACAAATTGCACTAGTATATACACATATATTAGACATATACATTTGTACTGTACATACATAAGTATGTGTGATACACAAATGTGTATATATACACACATATATCTTATGTATTTATATTAACCTTCTTGTTTATTAAAGGCGTGTACATTTTTCTTATATTTAAATAACTGAGAAGAAATCAGAAACCACTGACTCATATACTTTAATTTCTCATCTTTTAAAAATCTTTATGAAAATTATCTCTACTCAAACTGTTGGCTGCTGCAATTAAAAAGTATGATTAGAAATTTATTCAAATTCATGACTGTGCAGTCGCTAAATTTCCTGTGGAAATTTGATTTATTTTCAGTCTTTGGAAGAGTGAAAAATACAAAAAGATATTCTGCCTAAAAATACCAAGGAACTCCTATTCTGAAGACAACATCCTTGAGGATGATTATTTCCAATCCTAGTATGCTACATACACCCAAGGAAGATTCACGTTAAGCCAAATTCATTTTGTGCTTCTCAATGAAAGTGTTTGTTTGAACCACCAGGGCAGTAATCAAAATTGCAAAGCTAGAGAGAGAAGAGCTAAAAGAATACATGATGAAAAGTCAAATAAACTTTTTTTCTTGGGCAGAACCTGTGTGTGTGTGTGTATGTGCACGTGTGCGTATCTATCTATACATATATATGTGTGTGTGTGTATATGTGTGTATATATATATATATTTTCCTAAACTACACAAACATCTTTTTATCCCTTTCTATCCATCTATCATCCATCTCTGTAGTTACATCTACATGGCTATATAATGTTATGGTGTTTGAAGGATGATGTAGCAGTCTCTGAGAAGTCTAGCCTGTCAGAAAGTGTGTTGAATTTATTAGGAGGACTTAGGTTCAAATCCAGTCTCTGGTAGTTACCTTGAACCAGTCACTTCTCCTCTATGTGCCTCAGGCAACTCCCTGGAATTTCTAGGTTTCCAGCAACTTGGTGAGGAGAGTTCCTACTCTATCATGTCCCTTACTGAAAAGGAAAACACCCATCTTTACAACAGTAGCATCCATGCATACAAGAAGGTGCTAAGTACTAAAAAATGTTAATGAAGCACTAAGTTCATGTCAATGAATATTGGTCTGTGCACTCTTGTACAACATACATAACTTAATTGTTAATTCAGTTTCTCAGGAAGTGTATAGTATGTGCACTGATTTGTGTGTGTGTGTGTTTGTGTGTGTTTGCAGAGCACACTGGTACCAGAAGTTGCTAGCTGAGCCTGAAGTCAAGAAAAGTCAAGTTAAAATCCTGCCTCAGATCATTTCTGTTTGCCTCAATTTCTTCACCTTTAAAAATAGGATAATAATAACACTTATCTCCATGAGATAATATCTACAAAGCACTCAATACCATGTCTGGCACAGAGGAGGTACCTAGTACATGCTTATTTCCTTCCTTCTCCTACAATGAAGCTGCCTCTATCTCCCCCTCAGGGCCCTTGAGGTACCTCCAAGAGACCATAGGCTGACGCTTCCTTTCTGGGGTCTTCTCCCCACTCTTAGATGATGGTGAGTAGTACAATGCCTCCATTTAAGCAATCAACATCATGTGCTTTTACAAAGGGATATTTTCTTCAAAGAGAAAACAAGAAGAGAAGTACAATTTGCCCCTCAGCACCTCAGGGATACACTCTTCACTCCTCCACTGTGTCACTGGGGAGAATGTGCTTAGACTTCAAATAATTTCTCCATAACATTAGTCTCACCAAGTCTACACAAAATAGGACATTACTTCTGAATGAGACAAGGTCTCATCCATCACTGTACCGGGTCTTGAAAGTCGTTGCTTGACCCCCAACTCTCCAAATTAAAACAGCTGGCTGCAAATACAGGCAAGGACTCAGCTTCTACAATTCCAGGTAACTCGCTTTCCTAACCTTTCAAAACCCTCAGGGTGGTAGCCTCCAGCCTCTTTCACCTCAAAAGCAAGAAAAAACAGCAAAGGAAATAATTGAGGTCATTTTTTTCACAGGCTACATGTTAGCCCTGCCCAGGGAGGTCCCCGGTTCTGCCCTCTTACAGCATTGTCTGTCTTTCTAAAGAACACCTGGAAGGAAGGATTCTGCTAGAAGAGAAATGGTTCTTACGAAGTTACACCCTTAGAACATCCCTAGAGCTAGTTGTTTTATCCACAAAGCTCCAATTTATTATTTGATGAGTAGTCTGGACTCAATTACATGTAATTATGAGCCTGTGTCCATTGAGGCACTCTGCACATGCTTAAAAGGAAAGGATTCATTAGTCAGTATCCCAATAAAACCAGGGTCCTAAGGGAAAGGCCCAGGGGAGAATGTACCTCCAGAACTGAGCCTTAAAAGTGTCTAGGGATTCTAAGAGGGAAAGATGAGTGAATTCCAGGCATAGGCAACAGCCCAGGTGGAAACACAGAGGTAAGAAACGGACTGTTCGGCAAGAGGAATAGCAAGCAGTCTGTTTTGGGGGGATGTAGAGTGGATCATAAATTGTAATGAGAAACAAATCAGGAAAAATAGACAAGAGTCAATTGGAGAAGGACTTTCTCTGCCATGCCAAAAAACCTGTGCTTTATTTTGTAGGTAACAGACATTCTTGAGGGGTACCGTCAGACCTATGCATGAAAGGAAGGGAGGGAAGCCTTTGGGACAAAGCAAAGGAGTGGAATCTTGAAGCACCCTAAGGATTCCAACCTTGGTGAACTTGGGGCAATCTTTGAACCTCTTCTATTGTTAGCTTTCCTCATCTACTGAATGACTAGGCCGTCTCAAACTTCCTTTTCTAAATTCTTTGATCAAGGAAGAGCCAATAATTGTATTTTCATGGGTGACCAAGTTAAAATTAGTGTTAATTTCACAAAATCAGGAAAGTCACAACCCATTCCATGTTCACCTACATTCTTGTCAGATGTCCTTGGTGAAGCAGAAAGAATATAAAGCTATAGCTGAGTCTACTGGTAATAAAGAGAAAAGTGGATTTTAGCCAACATTCTGAGGTTGTGCTAGATTTAGTGTGTCGACAAATTAGTTCCAGGGCTTTGACATATGATATAAATTTGTCTCATATTGAGACTGTGGGGACTCTGTGCTGTTGGCTACAAGCTACTGTAAGAAGCTTTTAGGATTATTTGGGCATTTTGAAATTTGTCCTTCCCTTCCTATGGAGTTTGAGTGAAATAGCCCGAGTGAGACTGATTGAAGGCAATACTCAGGGTGTTTTCTAGTTTCATTTTGAAGTTTTGAAGTTTCAGTACCAAAGTGAGATGCTTCCTGGCATTTGTCAATTACAACGTGAAAACCTTTTGAGGCTGAGCTGGTTCTAAATTTTCCATTGGTGGCCAAGGGAAGAAGAGATAACAAACACAGTCATGGCCTAAGATTTCACTGGGACTGGAAGGAACTTTTAGAATTTAGAATATAGTCTCTAGGGGTTGTATTCCAACATGGTGAACTGGAAATCACTTAAAATGAGCTTAAAATGGGATTATTTAGTTATCAGTTTGATAATTTTTAAGCATTCACTCATTCACCCAGTATATATGAAGCCCCTGTTCTTTGGTGGATGCTGGGATTACAAACAGGGAAAAAAATAAAGCAATTCCTATCCTCTCCTCAATGAGGTTCCATTCTAATGGGAGGAAATAAGATATGGTCAGATAAGCAACAAAATCAAAGGACTAGCTTACAAGCTTACTGCCTCTAATAAATATAAACCGTGTCACTGTAAGTAAATCACATGATGATTAGGATCTCAGTTTTCTCATCTGTAGAATGGGTGGTTTGGACTAGATGGCCTCTGTGGTCCTTTCTAGTTCTTGGTCTGTGATTTTATGAAACGGAGAATGGAGGCAGGGCAGGAATCAAGAAAGCCAATTTGTAAGAAAGAGGTAGCCTTTGAGCAGAGCCTTGATGGAAGGCAGACATTCTAAGAATCAGAGGTCGTGAATGAATATGTCCCAGGAATGGAGGATATTTTCTCCCAAAGTGTGGTATCAACAGATTGAATGCCACGTGTGGGGAGAAGTAAGTAGACTAGGTTGGCCTGGATTTAGGAGAAGTCTCTGGGAACCAGATTGTCACGTTTAAAGGCCAGAGGAGTTTGTATTGCAGAAGTTTCCAACATGGGGTCTGTGAACCTTATTACTTAAAAAAAAAAAGATTTTGATAACTCTTTCAATAGAATTGGTTTCCTTTGTAATTTTGTGGATTTTATTTTAAGCATTTAAAAAGATTATTCTGAGAAGGCATCCCTGGACTTTGCCGGACTTTTAAGGGGTCCATTACACCCCCCCCCCACACACACACACACACTGTTTCTCTCTGTTTCTGTCTCTTCCCTCCCTCCCTTTCTCTCTCTCCTTTTGTCTGTCTCCCTCTCTCCTTCCCTCCCTCTCTCTATTTCTCTGTCTGTCTGTCTGTCTCTCTATTTCTTTCTCTCTCTGTGTTTCTCTCTCTCTCTCTCTCTCACACACACACACACACACAAAGACACACACACAAAGACACACACACACACACACACACACACACACACACACACACACACACACACACACACACTGTGAACTTCCAGAACTCTTAAGAATCAAGAAGGAGTCATAAAAAGTTTCTTATCCAAAAAATGTGAAGACAGTAAGAGTCTGAACATGGTATTTTAGGAAGTCATTCCTAACTAATAACCTAAATTATTCCTATGAAGGAACAGTCTAAACATGGGCTAAGTCAGTCACCTCCTAGTCACCTGAGGCTCCAGCAGGAGAGAAAACAGGATTCTGACCACCCAAAAAGAGCTACATCAAACTCCAGGGCAAATCCAAGAGTGAGGGATCCATATAAAACCCACAGGGAAAAACTTGAAGGAACAAACAAAATAGCTTTTCAAAAACACCAGTTGGAACAGCAAAGATCATTTAAAAATGTTTTTCCTCAAGTGAAATGACAAAAGAAGTTTTAATGAGATGTATTAGAAATCAAAGGATATTTATCTAAGAGCTACCATCTGGATAGATTAGGCCAAGCATCCAACGCCAAAAACTGCCACCAGGTTTGAAATTCCACAACTCTCTGTCCTCTTCCTCAGGACAAAGTGAGTTTCCCAGGGGTCTGGTATACAGAGCAGGCCAAGAGCAGAGCTGCCGTCTCTGGAAGAGTGCAGGGCAGACACTAGACAGGCATACTGACCAAGTCTCAAGAATGGAAAAACTTTCAGATTTTGCAGAGTCAAATGAGGAACTCACATAAATGTTATACAGGTTTAGCAAATCTGCAGAGTCTGATGAGCTTCTGTGTTTGTAGGGGGCTGGAGTACAGGATCTTGGAGGCTTTAGAATGACAAAATGTTAGTACAAATGAACACACGCTCATTGGAATCAGGATAAGAAATAGCAAAGCATCGGGACGTCATGTGAGAGCACACTTACACATACGCACACGCATGTACACCCCCCCCACACACACACACCACTTTTACAAATACCACAGCAGCAGTTGAAGTTGTTTTGATGGGCCATTAATGGGCACAAATAGGTTTGAAGAATAGATACATAAATACATTTAAAAAATAAATATATTTTATAAAACAAGAAGAAAAAAGAGATTAGAGAATAGAAAGACTATTTGTCATTTTACAGACATAAATCTGCAGACATAAATAAACAAAGGAAAAAGAATAAATGATCCCCAAGTAATAGTCCTTGTCCAGAATGGAAGAGAGGGAGGGTGGGGAAGCTGGAGACTTGTACAAAGTTTTAGAGGTAAATGAAACGTAAGGATACGTATTTATCATTACGTTTGGCTCACGGTATGTGTGTGTAACTGTGGTTTCCAAGACTGCCAATCCAGATTGCTATGGAGACAGCAGACTAAAGCAGAAGTCCTTCCAGAATTCACCAGTTTGTGATGTCTCTTTGAACATACCTTTGGGGGGTTCCAGAAAGAGGACAGAGGAAAGAGAGATTTAATCTCTCTCAAGTCAAGCAGAAGGTATGGTCAAGGACCTCATTGAACCGTATATAATTTTACAGTGGAAATTACTCTCTCTTCTTCTTGATTCTGGAAATATATAGTGACAGATAGTGACACTTGAAACTGATAAGACATTTACTATTGGCCTAGCCTAATTCTTGCTCTGTTGAAGGAGGAAGAGATGGAATGAGAAACAGAGATCTGAACTCTGCCCCATCCATGTCATTCCCCCAACCCAAGAAGAGAGTACTCACTTATTCCATTTGGGTTCACCTCTTTGCACAGTCACACTTATCATTATGTCTAATTATACTTGAAGAAAATGTATGTTTGCATATACATATATTTCTATGTATCTAACTTTTTATCAACCATCTATTATCAATCTTACTACCTATCTACATATCATCTATCTAGCTTTCTATTTCTATTTCCTTCAGTGTGAGATAAGCATTTAAAGCAAAATCATCCTGAGCTTGGCACACCCAACCTACTGTGGGGCAATCATGACCTGAGCTACCTGGAGCTGAGTCTCTCAGCACTTACAAGTAACTCCCTCTGCTTTGCCACATGTGGTCATGCTCTGCACATGGCACCCACCTCAAAAGTATCCCTCACGTCTCCATCTGAGTCCTTTAAATACCTTTCTTGTGTAGACTGAAATTGGATTAACTCTCGCAAATTAAGATATATTGTATTCTTTATGGATGAAATAAATGACAGGGCATATTTTGAAAGAGGAAAAACAAATTTAAAATATCTGACTGAAGCTATGAATTCAATTAAAGAGAATGGAAGAATCTATGAAAAGACAAGACCCAATATCATGTTACATAGCATAGAGACACATAAGACACAGACATTTCTAGATTTAAAATTATAAATTGAATTAAATCTCTTATGCTTTGAAATTCCAATTAGACATCTAAATGAAGTGATATAGTTATTAAAACAAAAGTAAACTGTAATAGGCACCCTAGGTACAGCTGTACAATTAAATAAAGTAGCAACAACACATTTCTGCTAATATAAATTCAAGACATTCAAAATAGTTTATGGACATGAGCTCCTTGATTGGAACCCAAAAGTTTTGACGTCCATACATATATCTTTTGTTCTCGGGTTAATAGTAAATAAGTTTAGGACATGTAATCCATGATTTATTTTCCTTTTTGTTTTGTCTTGTCTGTTTTGCTTGTTTTTTCACTTTTAAGTGGCATGAGATTTTAAAGGCTGATTTTCCTAACTGCACATTAAAATTTCTAATTAAAAAAACATTAACATCACAATGAAATACAATCACCAGGATGAAACCTTGAAAGTAATATCAAAGTTAGTCGACTAAGATTTATGAACAACCTACTATGTGCCAGGCGGTGTGCCAATAAAACTGTGTCAAATTACCAAAACCAAGAATCCCTCTAGCTTGGGTCAATTTCTTCAATGTTTCCCTAGCTTATAACATCATGTCCACTAGGTGGCGCCACAGTGTGCAGAGTGCTGGGTCTGGACCAGGGAAGACCTCAGTTCAGATGTGGCATCAGATGCTTCCTAGCTGAATGAGCCTGGGCAAGTCACTTAACCGATTTTGGCCTCAGTCTTCTCATCTGTAAAATGGGGGCAACTATAGTACCTAGCTCCCAGGGTTGTTATGAAGATCAAATAAGGTGATAATTGCTGGCACATAGTAAGCATTATGTAAAATTTACCTATTTTTATATGAACTATTATTATTTTCTACCAAGATTTTTGTGACCACAGGTATACTGCATGGCAAGCCCCAGGAAATAAATATTTCTGTAAAAGAAACAACTGATCTCAACTCTCTCCATTGTCATTAAGTCTGTTAAGTTAAAAAAAAAAAAAAAAGACATTTTCCCTTCCAAAGAAACTAGCAGATGCTGAACTCCAAATCAAATGAGCAAACAAATCAGACCCCATAAAATTGTTCTGCCCAGCCAAGAAAAAAGAGATATCTAATTCCAATTCATTACTCTTTTATTACATATTATCATTTCTGTTCTCAACATTTTCATATATTCTATGGTAATACACTGTATATGCCATCACTAAAATCCAGTGCCTCATCACAGACTGGAGTTTCACCTGGGAAAAGTTATAGCCATGATAATAAGATCTGTAAGTTTCTATAGTTCTGCAAACGTATTGAGTACAGGGAAGGCAATGGACAGTATCGTTTGTCTGAGAAAAAGCCTAGCTTGATTTGAAGAGGTCACTGCCTCAAAGGGCAAGTGGGTCTTTTTGGCCACAGTGTCTCTTGAAGAATGGCCATGTCATGGTAGCAGGGATCTGACCTGCATCGATCCTTACCTGGGTCAGATCACAGACACCTGAACATGTGAGCATTTGGTACATTTTACTTTAGGAGGCAGAGCAGGGAGGACCTGGCATCACAGGCATCAATCACACTTACCATCACTTGAATTTGTTTTCATTTTAAGTAAATTGTCCTCACTTGAGACACTGGATCAGAACTGGGGAAATTGGAGAAAGGATCTCTGGTGAAAATGGCTATTTCAAGAAGGTACATTTATTTTTCTATTAAAGAAAATGATTCTAAGTCATATCTCTGAGTTTATGAGGTTGAATGGTGTGTTTAATAGAGAACCAGCATCAAAGACAGGGACATCTGACATATGCTGACTATGAGACCCTGGGCAAGTCACAGGCCAAGTCAATTTCTCAGGGGGTAAGTGGCAGAGAAGAGGCCAGCCTGCCTACACTGATAAATGGGATTTCTTCATCTGAGAAGTCCTTGGAGAAATGAAATTACATACTCAGGATCCATCTCTATCTTTATGCTTATCTCGTATGACATAGTGTTCAGTGAATAGTAAGCTCACACACACACATAATATATTTACATATATGTACATATAGGCAGAAGACTGTTAATATAATTTCAATATGACAGAAATTATTAAAACCAAATGTAATGTGGACTGCCATTCCCTTAAATGATTCTTATAACTTTAGAATTTCAGTAATGTCCACACATTCTTGTTCTTAAAAATATTTACTCTTGATTAGGTTGAGCTGAGCCATACCCTAGGTCCCCCCACGCAAGGATATAGCCTCACAGGGCATCTCAGCTTCTAGTGTCCTTGCCCCTTTCCATTGTGATTCATGGCACAAAGGACAGAACAGCCAGAATGAAGTGGCTTTCCTTGCCTGGTTTGCAAAGGGCCATGGAGATCTCATGACCAGGCATCACTACCTCATACTATCTCCTCCTCCTCTCCTTCTAAAAATGTAGGAAACTTTTGCATGGGCCTTGGAGTGAAGAAATTCCTGGACATTCCCCAGGGCAGTAGGTTTGCTAACCAGATAACTCAATTGAAGATATGCTTTTTTCTTGGCTTTGATTTATTTCGGGACTGATGGGGGGGGAGATAAAAGAAGAAAAAAGAAGAAAGAAGAAGAAGAAAGAAGAAGAAAGAAGGAAGAAGAAAGAAGGAAGAAGAAGAAGAAGAAGAAGAAGAAGAAGAAGAAGAAGAAGAAGAAGAAGAAGAAGAAGAA
>CM053591.1:184853473-184876347 GCA_028646515.1 Pseudochirops corinnae
ACACACAGCGAATAGCTCCGTTGCAGGGTAATTGCACATTGTTGTTTTAACAATCCTAGCAGTTATGTAAACAAATTGAGCACAATGTTTAATAGTGATTTGGGGGAACAATTATAATACCATATATTACTAAAGAAAATGGTTCTTTGATTTTAAAAAAGAATTATTGAAATAAAATCCATGATCATTGTTTTTAGTCACAGCATCAGATTATTAGGGAAAGTCAAACATATATATGTGTGTGTGTGTATATGTGCATGTGTGTACATATACTCACATATAGTATGTGTGTGCAGAGAGAGACAGAGAAAAAGTGAGGGAGAGGGAGAGAGGGAGAGAGAGAGAGAGAGAGAGAGAGAGAGAGAGAGAGAGAGAGAGGGAAGAATCCTTACAAAAACATACCCTGATATGCTAACATAGAGTTATCTAGTCTTTAATGGAAGAACTCCAAGTATGGGCCCATTTCTCCTTTAGGACAGCTCTAATTTTTAGGAAGATTTCCCTGACATCAATCCTAAATATACCTCAGTAACTTCTATATACTGTTTGTTTCTGGTTTTACCATTTGAAATCAAGCTGAACAAATCTCATCTCTGCTCATGAGAACCCTCAGAATATCTAAAGTCAGCTGCCATTTTCCAACTTAGTCTTCTCTCCAGGCCAAATGTATTCACTTCCTTCAATGGGAGATGAACTCCATACCTTTCCAGACTCTGGCTGTCCTAGTGAGGACACTCCCAAGTTTATCATTGCCTTTCTTAAACTATGGTGCTCATAATGGAACTCAATACTGTGGATAAGATGAGAGCCACTCTTAGATCCTTTTCACAACTTCCATCCAACCATGATTTATGCCAGATTATTCACGTGCAAGTGTGTCTTTACATTTATCCTGGCTGAATATTATCTTATTAGCTGAAGCCCAACAGTTTAGCCTGTCGGGTTCTTTCTTGACCATGACCCTATCATATAGTAGATTAATTATCTCTCTCAGAGTTGTGGCATTTGCAAATTTGATCAGCATACTGTTTGTAAAATGAGTAAAACTACAACAAATTACATCACAGGGAAATAGACTTTGAAGAGAGGTTTAATCACTATTAAAATTGTGTTAAATAATACCAGGGGTTTATTTCTTCCAACAAGAGTTCACTCAACATAATTACCTTTGACATATCTGTACTTACACGGGTATTCCTACTAGTTCAATTTGAATAACTTTGTGATTTATACCATGATGTTCTTATCTAGGTCTTTCCATAAATCCTCCATCAAAAATGCTTAAAATGGGCATCCTCTAAATACTGAACATTTTCAATGGAATGGAATCAGAAATATTTTCATTTAGAGGAATTTTTTTAGAAAAAAACATGGCAAAAATCATTTTGCAGGAAAAAATATAAAGCTATGTCATGCAAATGTAAATGTAATTCCTAACTTGGTGTGTTTTACAATATGTTTGTTACCAATCAGACCAAAAAAACTGATGAACATATCAGTTACACCTTTTTCTAAATGTAGTCTAGGTTCTGGGTTCACTCTTCTAACACTGCACTGGTATATCAAGTATTTATGGCTTAGTTGGCAATTGCTCCATCTGGGATCTAGAGGTAACTGTGAGCAACTAAGAATTCTTTCTCTCTTACTATTATTTATGAGCAATCTCATTCATGTTTTTCCCTTTGCTGATTATCAGTTTATACCAATTAGATTCTTTGACTTAATTAGCCTTTAAAAACATTTACTTACTGAGTTGGTATAATAAGTGCCACCTTTATTGGTCAGTACAAAGCATCTTCCTTACTTACCCACACCGTGCCCTCCTTTGCCAGCCACCCAAACGGGGACATACTTAAGGTATAGTCAGAGCACAAGACAAGGTAGGATCAAACTTAGAAAGCACATAGAATAAAGAGCAACTCACAGCTCCTGGCTGCTAGAACTCTTTGTTTTTCTTCTTTGTGGGGCCATTCAGTAGTTCTCTTAAGGATGATGGTATTAATGCTAAGTCACACTAATATTTTTGGGTTTGCAAAGTGTTGTACTTTGTGTGTTGCCTTCTCATTTGATCTTAGCAGCAAGCCTGGGGTGAAGTATTGTCATTAATCCCTATTTTATTTTTTTTATCCCTATTATTATTTTCTCTATTTTACAATGAGGAAACTGATACCGGGAGAAATCAAATGACTCACCCAGGATCACACAACTAGTTAAGTATCTGAAGCAGTATTTGAACTCAGGTCTTCCCAACTCCAAATTTAGCACGCTATCCATTCCACCACTGACCCTCCTCTTCTGCACAGTGCAACTTTCTGATGGACTCCTTCAAGTCTTGAATCTGCTTATCCCAGTATGTCTAACTCATCCTCAGCTCCTGATGCAGATGATATTGCCAGACCACAGTGTTCCCAGAACAATGAATCAAACAGTGATCATTGAGATTCACTGAAGATATTTATTTAAGTCCTTAACAACCACTTTTTGGATCCATCAATTCAATCAATTCTGAATAAAACTAATTATATTATTGTCTACCACATGTCTCCAATATTACTGCAAGATTATGACAAATTTTATTAAAAACTCTCCCCAAATCCTGCCTCATCAAAACATTATTTAATAAAGAGAACGAATTTAACAAAAGTAATGGGCAAAAAGATGACATCAGACAGATTGTGATGCATGTATTTCCAAAGTTGCTATCAAGAGAAAGAATTGTATTTCATCATTTATTCTATGGGCCAGAATTGCTATTATAATTAATCTGACTTTAGCTTCTCTTTCATGCTCTTCTATTTTGACTTCCTTGGCTTCTTTCTGAACATAATAAAAAAAAAAACAACAAATATGGACATTTCTGTGTGCATAATGGAACAGAAAGGGGTGTTCATAGACCCCTACAATGTATGGCTTGGGGCAAGATTTAGCTTCCAAAGTGTTCTACTTATTGATGATTCTTTTTGACTTTCCTTCTTTTTTCTGCATTGAAAAAGTACTTAAAAGACATTTTTTCTTAATTTACTTTTTTTTGTGTGTTTTTGCTTCTGCCTTTCCCTCCTAGAATCCTCTCCTTTTTTTGGGGGGAAGGGGGTGTGGAGGTGTGTGAAATAAAGAATCCCTTCGAGCAGCTACGCATTGGCAAGTGAAACCAATTTGTTCTTTGTCTCTGAAAATATCTGTCTTATTCTTTATCTTGATCCCATCACTTTCTAAAGAGCTGGATAGTTTTAGCATTTTTCCTTTGTAGACACTAAAACAAACAAGAGACCTCAAAAGGATCCTCAGTCCCCTGAGGCTCCCTTCTCTCTTCTGCTTTCATCATGGCAGGATGAACAAAGGGGAGGAGGAGGCATAGAGTGCTGTGAATCAGACAGGGCTCAGACTACTAACACTTACTGAGTTGTTGGCATTATAAATAGGGTATATCTGTCTGATTATTAATGAGTGGACATACCACTGAAGGAATTGAATCATATCAGTCTTAACACTCTCCCAACAAAAGAAACCAACAGACAAAAGGACATTACAGCTATTTAAATAAAAGTGGGACCCACAGGTCCTACATGGAGAAGGAAATGGAAGAAAAAAGAGGTCATTTTTCCTCAGATATATAGATGCAGCACGAAACATCACTTCATGAGTTATTGGATCATGTTATTTTTCAATGTTCACAATAAATATTTCCAAAAACATCAAGGAAACAGTTGCTGCTTCTGAGGTAACATCAACTGAAGAGAAAGAACATGTAGGAAAATTCCAAGAGGAACCTCATTAGACCCTCAAAAATAAGTGAACACATACCTTGATACTCTGTAATGTCAATGAGAAGGTGGGCATCGAGAAGGACAGATAAACATTTATGGATAGATATGGTTAAAAAGCATATTCAGTTGGATACTACTTGATGAGATGGTCATAACCCACAAAGTTGACTCCACTGGAAGAAGATCAGGTTGCTGTTCTTAGTTTAATCTAGATCCTGACTGTGAGCTCTTTGTATTTTTCCCCCCTTTTTAACCAAGAAATTTTTGGTTTTAGCTTTATAAAAACAATTTTCTCCCTACAGAGAAAAAGAAATGAACTCAGATCCATACCCAAGAAACAAAACAAATCTATTATATTCTGAAAGAAGTCAATTTCCATACAGTGACACTTGAAATCCTGACTTACTATGACTTTCTCATGGGTTATTTGTAGAAACTGGTGGTGTTAGACTTCGTGCCAACCCTTAAAAATCAGAACAATAGATAAGAATTCAGCTAAAAATGCAGTGGCAAAAGTTAGCTGCTGACCAGTGCTAGAGCAAACCTAAGGAATGTGCATGAATTAATTGGTTCAATTTTGTAAGTAAGACACGACTTATTAAGAAAACAAGGATTTTCCTCTTATGTTTAAGTGACACCTAGAGAAAAAAAGATCAGGGCAAGTAGGGTCCTAAGTGGGAGCCTTTGTAATGCAATAGCCACAGTACTTTGCTTAGAATGGGAAGGAATTGGGCTGAACAGAGGGTTCTTGTGGTTGTTGTTGTTTGGTGGTTTCAACTGAATGTGACTCATCATGATCCCATTTTGGGTTTTCTTGGCAAAGATACTGGAGTGGTTTGTTATTTCCTTCTCCAGCTCATTTTACAGATGAGGAAACTGAGGAAAACAGGGTTAAGTGACTTGTCCAGGGTCACATGGCTAGTCTGAGGCCAGATTTGAACCCAGGGAGATAAGTCTTCCTGATTCCAGGCCCAGCACTCTATCCACTGTGCCACTTAGCTGCTAATATTATAAATTTTAAATAACAACCATTTTGTTAACGGAATGTTTACCTTTTCAGGAGGTTGTCGTATGTTGCCATTCAGTCTTGCCCCACTCATCATGAGAGAAGGTTCCACAGGGTTTTCTTGGCAAAGATGATGGAGGGATTTGCCATTCCCTTCTCCAGTGGATTAAGGCAAACAGAGGTTAGGTGACTTGCCCAGGGTCACATAGCTAGTGAGTGTCTGAGACTGGACTGAATGAACTCAGGTGTTCCTGACTCCAGGCCCTGTGCTCTATCCATTATTCCGCCAGGCTTTCAGGTGTCATAGACTACTTCATCTTTTATATTTATTTCCTCAGAGCCTTGAGTAATGCCTGCAACGTAACAGGTTCATTCTTTAATTGGTTGATTGATGGAGTTCCAGATCACTTGCAGATTCTTACTAGTTAACATTTCTTCCACATATCTTATTACAAATCCCTTCCTTGTTCTGAATGTATCCTGAACTGAAGGCTTCTCTCAGAATATTTTAGTGAGCATTGTTACTTTCTGGCTCTTAGTTTGTGAACTGGTCAGGCACTCCAGATTGTGGCTGTTCTATGTACCATCTTCTTCCAAACACAAAAATATCAATGCAGAAATGTTCTAAAAGTCTCTCAGTTTTAATATTCTCCAAGTACTGGCAGGACTTGGTTTAACAAGCAGTTGTTTTACAGAGCACTGTCTTTGGCTGAGGGCAAAGAGGCTTTTTTTTTTTTGATGGAGATTTTAGATATCCTATTTATAACTTCCCAGGGCAAAGAAGAATGTTTATACAGGGAAATAAGTCAGTTATAGAGCGGAAAGCAAATAGGAATGGCTGAATAGCTTTCTCACTACCATACACCATCATTGACACAGTAGATTTAGAGTTGAATGAGATGTTGAAGATCATCTCTCCCCAACTCCTCATTTTAAAAATGTGGAAACTGAGGCTCAGAGAAGCAGTGTGTGTGTGTGTGTGTGTGTGTGTGTGTGTGTGTGTGTGTGTGTCTAAGAGAAGGTATCTTGAATTGGGATGCAGATGACCTGGGCTCAAACCCTGTCCATTTATCTATCTCAATATATGGAAAATATTGAATTAAATATATGTATATTATACATACATATTTATATATTGATAGATCTATGTATCTCAATATTTAGAAAGTGTTGAATTTTATATATATATACACAGAGATAGATAGGAGATAGATGACAGACATAGAAAAATAGGAAGGAAGGAAGGAAGGAAGGAAAAAAGGAAGGAAGGAAGGAAACTGACTTAGGTAAAGGTTAAATGACTTGCCATAGGTCACACTGCTAGTACAAGTTGAAAGAAAAATCCAGACTCAGGTCTTCCTCACACTATGCCCCAAACTCAGTCCAAGTCACCATTAAACTGTCCCCAGAGGGATTCGAGCTTCCTTCCCACAGATGGCACTGTGACTTGCCTCAAATTCTTTCCCTAGTGAACTTTCCCTCTTCTCCTAGACCCTGATTTCCCACCAAATCACACTGGGTTAGGGCTCTAACCCAAGTTGGTAGACAGTGCCAGAGCTACTTCTCTGGAAGATGGGGTCAGACTGTCCTGGGCCTGTACCTGTTTCCTCCCCCATATGCATCCAAATAGGGAGGGGTGGCTGTATTGCATTCAGATAGCTCTAAGTGTTAAAATAAATAATTAACCTCTCTGAAAGATGCTAAATCTGTGACCAAGGATGAAGCAATGTAAAAGCTGTGGACATCTGCCTCTTCTCTAGTTACCATAATAAATGGACCATAATAAACGGTTTCACTAATGGCGTGTCATTATGGTTGGGGAGCGTTTCCACTCTGAAGTTGTTGCATTGTAAGCCATTGTTCCTCCAGTACAGGTAAAGGAGGAAGCAGAAACTCCATCTCTCCCAAAAGGCAGCAAGTCTTGGGGACAGTAAGGACCCCGTGGAGTTGTACCTGCTGCTCTGTCTCCTTCAATTCTCCAAAAGCTGTCAAAGTACTTACTATTTAATCATCTACCATTTGCGGTCTCAGTGAGGCCAGCTAAGCTACCTCTGCTGTGTGCTCTAGGTGTGTTTGAGGAGTTGAGCAGGACTGTTCGTTAGCTCTGCCAGCTCAAACTCTTATTTCTGTGTACTCACCTGACCCACCACCTACGTACCCCCCCACCCCACTCCTGGCCACCAGGGATGGGTATCCAAGTACCATTTGCTGGATTATCATGGATCAGTTTTTACAAAGGGATATTTCTAAAGATATAGTGATAGAGGAAGGTCTATGCCAGGGGTGGGGAACCTGTGGCCTTGAGGTCACATGTGGCTTACTAGATCCTTGGGTAGGGCCTTTGGATAGAGTCCTAGTTTTACAGTACAAATTCTTTTATTGAGGGGATTTGGATTCAGTCAAAGGGCCACATTTGAGAACCTAGAGAGCCACATGTGTCCTCAAGGCCACTGGTGACCCACCCATAGTCTATACTATGAGAGGAGTACTCTGGAGACAATAGCAGAGGAGTGGCTGTGGTGGCCAGAGACAGATATGGGAGTAGAGGTGTTAGCTTACATGGAATATTACCAAGAGAAGACTAGTAGGAATCAGCATGGCAGGCCAAAAGGAAAAAAAAATGCCCCCATATACCTGCTCCCCTTCGTGCCCTTGTACAAATCCTTGGTCACCTGCCTCTTAGTGAGTTCTTTGTCTAGCTTTTCACTTCTCATACCTTCCTTTTTTCTAACTCAAAAAGATTCAGGCATTTGCCCACTGCCTTTCAGAAGTGGGGATTCCCTACTTGCTGAATGTGACAGCTGAATTCTCTCTGTCATTCTTAATGTGTAATTCCCTCCTATCAGCCCCTCTTCATTCAGTATTCTGAGCTCAAGGTGACCTTAATGGTTTTTTAATATTCAGTTAGTTTGTTGATTAATTCTTTAGTTTGCATATTGTACTAGCCTTGCATTCTGCTAGAAGAAACCAGAAGGTGTTTTCTTTTTTAACCCAGCCTGCTTTTTGAATGATGATTCTCTTTCTTTCTTTCTTGAACAATTTTAAAATTCACTTCATATGCTTAATATACTTACTGGTTCTCTAGCACAGTAGTTCCTCCCCCCACCCTCGCCCCTTTAAGATAAACAGTAATCATTGGAATACCCTTTCGATCTTCTATGATGAAAACATTCATGGGATATCCATTTTAAATCAGAAGTAAGTAAAAGGAAGTATTGATAATGAAATAAAGGGGGAAACGTTGATAATAAGGAGTCTTTCTATGAATAAAACAATTAAAAATGGGATGCTTTTCGTATTGTTTCCCTTTAAGCGTATTTAATGAATGAATTAGACCATTGTCCTTTGGAATTCTGACAAGGTCGGCAGCCTCATCTTCATATCAAACATCCAAAATCAGAAAGAAGAAAAACTGTTTGGCAACTGAAGGCTGAATTGTTATTTCTGAAGAGCATCTCAGAAATGCACATTGTTTATCACTGGGCAAGTCAGAGAGAAAGAGAGAGAGTGAGAAAGAGTGAGAGAGAGACAGAGAGAGAGACAGACAGACAGAGAAAGAGAGAGAGAGACAGAGACAGAGAGAGAGAGACAGAGACAGAGAAAGAGACAGACAGAGACAGAGAGACAGAGAGAGACAGAGAGACAGAGAGAGACAGAGAGATAGAGAGAGAGACAGAGACAGAGAGACAGAGAGAGACACAGACAGACAGAGAGAGACAGAGAGACAGAGAGAGAGAGACAGAGAGAGAAAGAGAGGGAGGGAGGGAGGGGGTGGGGCTCTGATCCCTCACCACCAACTATGCACTAGGAAAAGCGTTCCGGAGATTTCTTACAGACGTCAGTTAGCAGAGAGTTCAGGTATGCAGAACAGCACATCTGTAGCTTAAGACAGATCCTTCTTGCATCAGACCCCAGGAGATTTCTTTAGTGATCCTGAATATCTCTTTTGGTGGGTGGGCTGTTGCAGTAGACAGTAGCATTTTATTTACTGTGTACATATATTTAGTTGGTCTCCTCTTGGGAACCCTCAGTTTAACAACAGACACAAAAGTGAACATCCATCCTCCCAAGCACACTGCCCAAAGAGAAGTTTCCAAACAGAACTTTAAAAAGCTTCTATTTTTTCTTGTCCCACATGTGGTGAAGAGAATAATCCAATTTTAATTACAATCAGAAGAAAAGCAACACAACACAATTCAGGTTAAATTATGTCCAAATCTTTGCAGGAACACATATAGCCTGATCTCAGCTAGTTTCAATTCTTTTTGAGTCTCATGTAAACTTGTATGTTTTGTTTTGTTTTTTTTAACTACTCCAATATAGTCCATGTAAGGAAGGGATCTGAATTAAGTGCATGCCTAGAGCCCCATCAAAACCTTCATGTTAAATTAAAAGTGGCATCTCTTTAAAGGGAATGTTGACTCTAGTGTCCCCATGGATCCATGACCAATTGATAGTTAAGTGGAACAAATCCACCTTCCAACAACAAAACAGCTTATGTAAAACAACCAGGTACAGCAACAGAGTAAGTTAATAGAATATCCATTCTTGTCCTTAACATAGAAATATTATCAGTGTTTTTTATGTTGTGTGTGTATTATTATTAATATTCTCTGTTAAAATTGTGTAATGTTTGGCATTGAAAAATGAAATTAAATGCTGCACTATTTCAAAGTCTAAAGTATCTAAAAACTCATCCTAAATCTATTTGGCTTATTTAGAGGTAAGCAGAATGGAGAATATTAAAATAGATCCATCTAAAAATCATACAATTGAAACTTTAAGATACACGAATGTTAAATTTCAAATTACAGAGTACTTTTTATTTCAAAGTCTTGACTTCATAAGGTGGAGCAATTGTATGAGGATTCAACTCAATCTCAGCTGAACTCTAAACAAAACAGGTTGAGCTAGGAATGAACCTTATTGCAAAAAGTGTTTCTCCTTTTTTTTTTTTTTACTGAATTTCTTTTTTTGTTTGAAATGTCTTGTTTTGAAAGAGTTAATGTCTAAAGTAATTCTCATAAAAAGCAAAACTTTGAAATCACTATCTATACATTCTTGCTAATTTAAAAGGATCAAATAAATTGTTTATTGTTGCCAGGAGATGTTCAAATTATAAAGTGTCTCTCATCCCACTGCCTTCAGAATTCTGTGTGGTATTGCATTATTCATATCAACCAACATTTCAACAGATTAGCAGTGTGAGTAAGAGTAAAATGGATTTTTTTTTAATATTCTAGCCCATATGATTACTCTGTTTAAAAAAAAAAGAATTCTAAACATCATGAATTCTGAGATTTTGCTGCCATCTTCTGATGAAAATTGTCTACTTGGGAAAGGTAATTGTCATAAAATTGACGAGGTTAAGAAGGTAATAGAAAGTACTTTCATTTTCTCCTACGTGTCACTGATGGAAGCTAAAGGAAATTAAGGCTTATGGGTGTATGGCTGATTGGATAGGGAGAAAACAAAAGGAGACATTTGACTCAGCTGCAAGATAACCGGGCAGAAATAGAGATAGGAAAGCCAATAAAGATTGAGTCCCATTGCATTGCAGAAGAGTTCTGTCCTTGGAGTCAATGCCTGGGGACAAATCCTGCTTCTGACACTTACCAGATACTGATCTTGATCAAGACACTGACCCACTCTGAGATTCAGTTTCTTCACCTGTAAAACAGAGAAAACAGTTCCTATAGTAGCAGTATCACTGGATTGTTGTGAAGATTAACTGGTATGATGTGCATTAAAAATGTCAGATTTTATGATGACAAACACAGTCATTACCCTCTCAAATCACCTTCAGTTTCCTGCCTATCCACATAGGAATATGGATTTTGTTATCTGCGTATACACCACAATGTCACAATTCTGGCATGGATAACCTCTCCCTTGGTGAATAATACCTGGCATTCTTACCAGGCTTTAATGTTGGCCAGTTTCTGTACAGTCATTACCTTGTTCTAAAATCCCAATAGCCCTAGCACGTAGGGTCTGCAGGGATGACATAATTACTACTTTACAAAGGGAGAGAAATGGCAGAGTCTTTAAGTGAATTACCCAGAATCACTCAGCTAATGAACCAAAGAGGGGGATCTGAAACTAGCTCTTCCTAACTCCAAGTTTAACATTCTAACCACTTAGAACAGGGGTTCTCAACCTGTGGGTTGCAAACCCTTTGGGGGTCGAATGACCCTTTCACAGGGGTCACCTAAGACCATCAGAAAACACATACTTCTGATGGTCTTAGGAACCAAGACACAGCTCCTCTATCCATCTCCAGGTGGGTCCATCCACATGCAGATACACCCACATACGAGTATTAACGGGTCACAGCATTAGGAAGGTTGAGAATCACTGACTTAGAAGATGCTGCCTATTAGTCATCAGGCAGGAATGGCAATGCTTCCCCTCTACATGAATATTCTGTTCACTCCATTCTCCCCCTTTGACCTGTTTGATCTGAGACATAATCCTAAGGAAAAGTTTTCTTTTCCAGACCATACCCCAAATTCCAACTATCCTTTTTTGGGAAAGAGAGAAGATGTGCAGATGAAGAACCCTGTTGGGGGTGGAGGTGAGGGACCATTAGTGTCATAGAAAATCCACCAGACAATGTCAGGAGAGACTTGAGTTTCCATCCTGGCTCTCAGCTTTTGTGACCTCAGAGAGATAACTTCCGCTCTCGTCGTCTCATTTTTCTCACTCATAATATGAGGAGTTAGATGACCTCTAGTGTCTTTCAAATTCAGGTGAAAAGTTGTGTGGCACAGTGGGAAATATCACTGGAGGTGGAGCCATGGGACCCAGGTTCTAGTCTGGACTCTCCTACTTTCTAGCTATGTGACCTTGGTCTAAAATGGTCTCAGCTTCCTCGTGTGTAAAATCAGAGGATTGGCCTAGACGACCTCCGAAGTCCCTTCCAACTCTGAATCTATGGCCCTAAAGTACAAGAGCAGGGGTTGTGGCTCTTTGTTTGTGTGGCATGGACTCTTCTGGCAGGCCAAGGAAGTCTATGGCCTCGGGGTCCCCACCCCTGCTAGGATTACTCCCAAACTTAGTTCTGTTGAAATACAGTTATTTTTCTTTTCAAAGTACAAAGAACCCAGAGTAAGAAGCCCTAAACCATATATATGATTCTCTGACTTGTGATGGAACCAGACCATTTACCAAGGAAAAATCATGCATTTTAAGTAACTTGTTATGCTACTTTAAGAAAGAATTTGACTTTACGCTTTCTAACAGAGATAGTCACTAAATTAGCTAATTGTAATTTACAATTTGGGAACCATTAAACCAATCTAGAACAAACAAGAAGGTGTAGTCTTCATGTACAGCATTGATACTGTCCGGTATATTTCCAACTGCTTTCATGTCCAATGCGCTTTAAAAAAAAAATTCTCCAATCTCATTCATATCTGCTATCTCCTTTTAATGTTACAGGAGCCCTGAGAATTAGGCAGGGAAGATATTAGACTCTTAATTTTACAGACGAGTGAACTTGAAGACTTGTAAAGTGACTATCACAGTTTTCCTGATAAATACTTTTTGACCTTGAGCAAGTAATTTCACCTCTCTGGACCTTAATTTTCTCTTCTGAAAAACAGGGAGCCGAGACTAGATCCTTCAAAGAAGAATATTTCACAAGATCTTTCTGAAGACTAACTCTGTGATTTTCGTATTTGTCCAACATAATTTGCTCAAGTCATGGCAATGACATGAATTCCTGTCTCCTATTAATTATCCAATTAATAACCAAGCATTTAAGTGTCTACTATATGTGAGGTGCTTCCAGGGACTGGAGACATGATTACAAAAAATAAAAATAAAAAATCCCTACTCTCAAGGAGTTTCCATTCCAACAGGAAAGAAAAGTACCCAAATACATAAGTAAAGGAACTACAAAATGATTAAACACAAATATACATGAAATTATTAAACACACAAGAGCTTGAGAGGAAGGGCAGGAGCAGATAGGGCAGCAGGAAAGATTTGATGCAGAAGATAATGTTAGATCTGAATCTCAAGAAGAAAACTGTCCCTACCTCTATGAGGTAGAAACAAGGAGTGAGTGTATTTCAGGCAGAGGAAGATCCACTGGACAGGAAACCCAATGGACTAATTTAGGGAACAGATGAAGCTTGTCTTCAAATGTCCTACTCTATACATTTCAGTGATCTTTTCTGCAATGAAGGATCAGAGAAGGCTTATACAGCACCTACTATGTGTCAAGCACTGAGCTCAGTGATTTTTTTGTAAATTTAATTTAATTTTTTTTTATTAAATTGATTTGTTTATTTACTTCTAGTTTACAAGATTCTGTTCCAGAGTCCCTTGAGTGATTTTTACAAAAATGATCTCATTTATCTTCATAAAAACCCTAAGAAGTAGGTGGTGTTATTATATCCATTTCACCATTGAAAGAGAGATTAAGTGAATTGCCCAGCCACTTTCTATATTAATAGGGTTTGATTCTCTAGGAATAGCCAATAGGTAGCCTCTAATGATAGAATCTGAATTCAATGGGAAAAAATGGTTAAATAAAACTGTTTTGAGAAGATGGATGGCAAAACAGTCAATGAAGTAATTTTGTCACTTTTAAAAAACAAATAATGTTATACAGTCATATTTTTACGTTATCTTTTGAGGAATAATTTTATGTGTTCATGTAGAGCCTACGGCATAATGCTGTAGTTATCCTTTCCTTCACATACATGTTGTTCAGTCATTTTTCAGCTTTGTCTGGCTCTTCATGACCTCATTTGGGGTTTTCTTGGAAAAGATACTGAAGAGGTTTGTCCTCTCCTTGTCCAGCTTGTTTACTGATGAGGAACTGATGTAAACTGGGTTAAGTAACTTGCTCACGGGTCGCAGAGCTAGTAAGTGTCTGAGGCTGTATGTGAACTCAGGAAGATTGTATTCTTGATTCCAGAGCTGTTACTTTATCCAACAGAAGGCATTATATGAGTTACAGATTCTGCTTAAACACACGGAATGTCAGGATTTCAACAGCAAGAGTTCTCTGCTTTGTTAACATCAAAAAGCCATCATGGCATATCGGGAATATAACAATTTGTTAGGAACTTAGCATCAGAAAAGTGAATGATCTATGATGTTATTTATTTGGGAGACCAGCACTGTGGAGACTTAATTAGCTAATGCAGATCTCAACACATTGTTGTAATGATCAAACACGATAACATCTATAATATAGATAATTTGCATCCCAGTTGTCCTTACTAAATCCTGATAAAATGTACTACATAAGATGTTTTCATGGAAAAAAGGTCACACAAGGTGGCAAAATGTCAAGTAAGAACTAGACCTCTGGTCCACTGGTTTTGGGTCCAGCCCTCTTTTCTATTATAGCACAATGACTGCCATCTAAAATTAGAAGGGATCACCATCAAGTCCAACCCAACCTCATTTTACAAATGAGGCTCAGAGAGTTGAAAAGATTTCCTTAAGGTCACAAAGGTAAAAAGTGGTAAGAGCCGGAATATGAGTTCAGATCTCAGTGGATAAATCCAAAGGTGCCGACTAAGACACTTAAAGGTCAAGTAATCTGTGCAGGGTTGCATAGCCAGTAAGTGCAGAAGGTTGAACTGGATTCCATATCTTCATGACCCAACCCCAACCCTCTCTCCATTATGCTCTGTTATCTCTGGAATTTATTAAAAGGAAAGAAAATTCTAAAGTGGTTGGTAATAAACTATGTGACCAACATAGTGTCCTGTGAATTCATCCAAGAATTCTACTTCTCAAAAGGATCCAATTTAAATACAATGGAAAGAAGACTGGTTCTGCAGAGAACCTGGGTTCAAATTGTTTTCTGTTTGGGCCAGAAACTTTGAAGGTCTTCCTCTCCCAGATTGATACTTTTTGTGATTGTAGAAAAGGTCATTTTTCATCTCAATTCTTACTTAGCCCTTGGTCACTGCATGGGCATAGCCTCAGACGAACTGAAACCCGGGAAAGACCTTAATTTAGAAAGGCCAAGGTCGTCCACTGTACCCTGCACCATGACCAGTCATCTTGATCTTTGTCTTGCCCTTGGACTTCAGTGACTCTGGAGGAGAGAGCGAGGCTGAAGACTGTAGAGTTCTGTCTCATTTAAATATGATTCAGGGGCAAACCAAGATATCAGCCTGTGACAGTATTGGTCCTCATCTCGAACAAAGAGCGACCAACAACAGCAACAGGCCTCATGTGCATTCTCTCTGTGTGAGCATAGACAAGTCACTTCATCATGGCGGGCCTCATTTTCTTCCTCCATAAAATAAACTAGTTGGACTAGATGGCCTCTGAGATCCCATCTATCCTGAGATCTCTGATGTACTCTACGAACCAGTTTATTAAATAGCCACGTCCTAATGTTGGGATTACAGAGATGGACGTTGAGTTCTTAAACTCGAGTCCTACTGGGGGAGACAACATTAACATGCCTTTCACGCAACAATTGCCTATTGAACAATAGTGAGACTCCTTACAATGACAAGATCTCCTGTTTTACATTTATGATGATTTAATAATTATAGCTGACATCTGAAGAATGAATCTAATGCTTTATCACCCTCAACAGCCACAACAATCCATGAGGAGTATTTCCCCCATCATTTACCCCAAAAAGGCATCTAAGATAGAAAATTGAAAACAGCCTTAGACCTGGAATCCAGAAGACCTGAATTCAAATCACACCTTAGACACTTAGTAGTTATGTGACCTCAGGAAATCTCTAGTTGTCTCAGTTTCCTTGTCTGTAGAATAGGGATAGTAACACTACCTACCTCCGAGGGTTGTTGTAAAGATCAAATGACACAGTAACTGTAAAGTGCTTGGCACAATGACTGGCACATTGTCAGCACAGTACAAATGTTAGCTATGGTGCTGCTACTCCTACTCCTATCACAACACTTCTGTTTTCCCCAGATAGCTAGGACCTGAGTTCAAATCCAAACTTAGACACTTGACACCCTTACTAGCTGTGTGACCTTGGGACAGTTGCTTAACTGCAATTGCCCTGCCTTCCTTCCTCAAAAAAATTTTAAATAAACTTCTGTTTGCCTCAGTTTCCTCAAAAATAAAATGGACATAATAATACCTAGCTTCTACTGTTACTGTGAACATCATGTGTGATAATACTTATAAAGGATAGAGCATAGTGCTTCGTATACGTAGATACTTAGCAAATACTTGTTTACATCTTTCTGGACTTTACAGATGGGAGAAACTGAGAGTCAAAAAAAATTAGTGACTTGTATGGAAGTATCGAAGGCAGAAATTGAAACCAGTTTCCCCAGGATTAGTGGTCAGGCATTTTTCCACTAGCCTCAGATGTCTTTACCATTACAAAGATGAAAAAACAAGCAAACAAACACATTAATAATGTGGGTCTTTTTACTATGATCTAACCAGACGAAAAAGTACTAGTAACTCATACAGTTGGTTTTTGAACCAAGAAGATTTGCTTTCAAATCCTGACTGATATATGCTGGAGGTTACCCTGGTTTTCTAAGGAAGAGAAATAAAGACCATTTATATACCATCTACTATGTGCCAAGAACTGTAACGAACGTTTTAAAATGTATTAACCAAGTTGATTCTTACAGTGATAATGGGAGGAAGGTAATAATATTTCTCCCATTTTAAAGATGATGAAACTGAGGTTAAGGAATTGCCCATGGCCTCACAGGTAGAAAGATACTGAAGCTTGATTTGAACTCATCTTCCTGGCTCCAGATCTAGGGCTCTGTCCATTGAGCCTCTAAGTTGCAAAGTAGGGATCTGCATTGTTAGAGGGAGCTATCTCAATGGAAGCTGATGCCTACCCCCTTATGCCAATGTCATGAAATTAATCCAAAATTACTTGGATTTCTTTTATCTACATTTTCAGAGACATTCACCTTAAAGTTCTTTGAGTTTTAAATTCAAAAGGAAATTGAGGGAATGGACGTGAACATTTCTTCAGAGACTGCACACAAAATTAGAAGAAAGAAACAGAATTTCAATTCTCAGCCTATGGCTGTATGTCCAAGTAAGTTAATAGAATCCAGTAAAAAATTAAACTAATCAAAACTAGATTAATTTAAGCTAATGGTGCCTGAATCAGGATTTTCTGATTATTTCACCTTTTAACTACTTCCACACAACTAATTCTGATCATTGTTGTTCACTTTCCATACTGCCTCCCTCAAGACTTTTTCACAATCTTACCTGCAGGATTTATGGAGGAATTGAGATGTTAGCTGCAAATGGAATCTCTTCTCACCTTGAAAACACTGCTTAGCTCGAAGCATTCCCAAATGATGTGTCCTGGTCTTATAGCATTCTCTAGATTAGGTTTGACTTAATATAATTATGTTCTTTCCTACTTATTAGATTCCCTCTGTTTTCTCAAGTTAGCGCTTGAATACCAAGTTGTTCATTCCAGCATGTCTTTCTTTGGACTTCCCTTGATTTTCACTCCTGAAGCACATGCCATACCTGAAATATTCTCCCTGAATATGGTTTCCTGCCCAGTGTACTTAATTTAAGCAGCCTTCCCCACTTATCATGCTGCAGAATGCTTTTTAAAAAGATACTTTAGACGTCTTCTAGAAATATAAATGCATCTCCTAACTACACTATTGATAAAGTGAGGAATTATTCTCTCCATAGTCATTTTTTTCTAAGTATCTTTCAAGTAATGTTTGTCATCTTTTATCCTCTGCTGACTACATTCTATGTCATCATTAAGTTTGTGTTTTCTCATATTTCATTTTGATTTCTAAAGTATTAAGTTCCCTAAGTTTCCAGCAGCCAAGTGATGGGCTACTCAGACATGCCTTTCAGAATAAGAATCAATGAGCCAGGCACTACTCCATCCTGTTCAAGTATATTGTCAGAAGAATAAATACGGCTTTGCTTTGGCTAATTACCATGTTAACTTCTTCCATCAGTTCATAACCGGATAGTGTACACAAGGTAGGAGAAATGATAGCTCTTCATTTAGGAAAAGAACTGATCGAGTGAATCAATGAACCATCCACTTTTCAGTAATGAGCTTCCCAAAATTAGACTAAACTCAGATGATAGAAATAGCAGGAGATCCATGATATCCTGTTATTATAACAGACATTTGTTTACTTGAGAGAATCTAATACCAGCTGATTAAATTTTTTTAATGTTTACTTATTATACTCGGAGCTTGTTCAAACATTTGAAATGAGGTTGACTCCTCAACAGATAACGATGGTCTCATGCAAATCAGTCCCATCTTCAAATGGAGCAGATTGTATTGTTTATTAAGAACTCAAGTGAGGACTTTGGAGCGATCATGGTTCAGAGAATGGCAGTCCTCTTCAACCCAAATGACCTGAGAGGTAATTTAAACCGATATGTTTATCCATAAGTGTTCTGATTTTTCACTCCCGTATCGACAAAACCCAACTCTTGTTAGGCTGTCCAAGGCAAGTGCTGGTCAGCTGACTTCTGGGGACCTGGCACACGGATGAGGATACGAATTGGGAAAGCCCAGAGAGAAAACACATAGGAAATGGAAAGACAAAGCAAAAATGAAAGGCACAATGGTATAGATGCAGCTTCACTGGAGGTAAGGAAGTACTAGGTCCAAATCCAGAATCCTTTACTAAGTGAAAGCGATTAATTTGTTCTTCACAATTCTTATCTGTAAAATCAAAGGCTGGACTTGTTTCCCTCTGAAGTCCTTTTCATTTGTAAATCTATTTCATCGGAATCTTTGAAATACTTCTTGCCCTCGGGGAGATTCAGATCTACATTTGAGTTATGGGACTTTTTTTTTTATTTTTAAACTATATATGCACTAACATGACTGCTTATATCTTGCCCAAGTAGTTAAGAGCTACTTTAATATATTCCAAGTGCTCAAGGTTGAGTGTGGAATGAGTGATGCAAACAATTCATGGAGACACCCTTCCCAGTTCCCAAGCTGCCAGTGCCTTCCTCTCTACAATTACCTTCCATCTACTATGTATATATCTGGTGCTTTTATTTAAAGCTAGATGGCACAGTAGACAGTGTCAGGCCTGGAGTCAGGTAAGACATGAGTTCAAATATCACTTCAGGGTCTGGTAAACAGAAAGCGCTGTATGAATTTGGGTTATCATCTTCATTTTGTTGGCTCACCCATTAGGATGTGAGTTCTTTGAGAAGCAGGGACTGTTTTAATTTGTTTCTCTGTTTCAATTCCCATTTTTATAGTTGCAGTTCTTAGCACAGGGCCTGGCACAGAGTAGGTACTTAATAAATGTTGAATGAGTTACTATGTAAGATTTCTTTGTTTTTCCTTCAATAACTATTATAATTCCCTCTGCATGTGACAAGATTCAAATAATTTAATCAAATATTAATTTCTATTGTACAGAACATTAAAATAAATATTCAGAACTTCACCTTTCTAAAGAGATATTAAAGTAAATTGTTATTCTCTCAGAAAATATTTGTACTCTCCCCCACCCCAGTCTCTGTCTCTCCGTCTCTTTGACTCTTGGTTTGTCTCTATCTCTGTCTCTATAATGACTCCTTTTCCTGTTCTCTCCCTCAAATCATTTTTTAAACTGATATTCATGATTATAAAAGAAGAGGAAAAGCATATCTAATCTATCTATATTAATTATATATACATATATGTATATGCATATATATGAGTGCATGCATAGTTTCCCATAAACTTTGTCCAAAATAAGTTTAATAAAATATTACAGAATGAAAAAAGTTTGAAATAGTCCTATTATAAATATACTTCATAGCTTATGTCACATGAATCCCTATAATATAATGTGACTAGCTGTTGACTGATATTCATTTTAGCTTAATTTTATTTTTTCTTCATATTGTCAAATATGTTTTAATCTATCAGTTAATAAGTTTTTATTACAAAATAGCCAAATGGATGCTGTTCAAGGCATAAAAAAATGATAAGCCATTGAAAGTCACCATGTATATTGGCTAATAGGACATAAGAGGAACCTCTAAATTAATGAAAAGGGGAGGAGTCACATCCGCAGGAAGTCTCAGGGAACCCTTTATGCCTAAGGTAGGTCCTGAGTGGAACAGAAAAACTTTCACAGTCAGTCATGAATGGAGTCTGCTCCTAGATTAAAGGGATTGATACAAGGGTTAGAGAGGGGTTGAGACTCTCTGGCCCATTCCACAAAATTTAGAATCAAATGTTTTCAAAATGGATAGTTAAATAGTAAACTTTACCTGTACATGCACACATGGGAAAAAAAAAAAAAAACCAGACCCTAATGTGTCAAATTCACTCATATTCTAGAGAGTTTTATTGAGGAATATAGTACAGGACATTTCCTTATAAAGAAATACATTAAGACATTAGTATCATGCTATAATAGAGTTAGAAAAAACTTCTCCATTTTGGCATGAATATTAGATAAGTGTCAAGATATAAAAGGGTATGGGCCACAAGGATTTTCTTTTTTGTTATTATTATTATACTGTTTAATCAGACTTTCAGAATCAACATAAAATTTTTATAAGTGAAATTAATTCTTTTTGGAGTTAGATGGTAAGGACACATTAAACGTTTATGAAATTCAGAACCAATGAAGGGAGATTGACTAAGACAGAATGCATTATCAGAATGTAATCTTCACTTTAAAGTTTTGTTTTCAAGATAAATTACCTTGCCTTGAGATTACAATGATTTTTTTAAAGAGCTTTCATGTCGTGGAGACATGCAAATTACTGCTATATTAGATTAATGACTAAGTTTCAAGAAAATGAAACCTAATGAATAACTCAACTAATATATGCAATGTGTATTTTCTCTTACAGAGGGTATTGATATGAAAATTAGCATAATATGCAAATAAGTAAATTATAAACATCTTGATTTTCCATTGTCAACATACCAAAAATTAGCAGGCATTTAACTCTATAATTAATAAACATGAATATAAATAAACATAAAAAATAAATTAAAAATAAACATAAACAATAAAATAAAATTAATAAACATTAATAAAACATGATCATTCCTTTGTGATCTGAAATTTGTCCTTTTTTTTAATCCTTTATTTGTATCAATTCCAGTGAAGGCACTAAGTTATCAGTTCATGTTCTCTTCTGATTTCTGGAAAAGGTCCATCAGCTTATACAAAATTCTACTTTTGTAAATATTCATTGAAAGAGTAATATTGAATTGTAAAAAATATGAAAAATAATAGTTTACTAATGAACTGTATAACTTTGCTTAAATACATAAATCAGTTCAGATAAAAATGCACACCAAGGTCTACAACACACACACACACACCCACACCCACACCCACACACACACACACAGACACACACACACACACACACACACACACGCGTCTAGGAGGAATGGTGTTGTGGGGCACTGAATTCACTCAAACAATTCAATTAGTAGATTTCAACTGATTAATAAGAGTTGAGGGGAAGAAAAGAGAAAAATGGTTTGCCCGTATAAATCGATCATTATTAATCACCTATTGGATACCATACATAAACTTGACAATGGCTAACTTCAGCTTGATTGAAAGTGGTATACTCTGTACCACAACAAAATAAATTCCAAATAGATAAATGATCTAAACATAAAAATGCCACCTTTTTAAAAATAGCAACAATACTATATCAAGGGAAATGGGACAGCTTTGATGAGTTAGGGAAAGAATCCTCAATAAGACAAAATTTAAAAGAGATTATAAAGGGCAAAATAAGAAATTAAATGATAGAAAACTTTTAAAAGTTCTTGTACGAAGTCAACTGATACAAGTAGAATGATAATGAGAAATCTGGGGCAAAGAGGTGGCCCACAATGGATAGAGTCAAGAGGAACTGAGTTCAAATCTTAGCCTCAGATACTGCATACTTGTGTCTAGCAAGTCACTTAATCTTGATTGCCTCAAAAAAAAAGAGAGAAAAGAAAGAAATCTATGGATTGGAAAGAAAATAGCTCTATCAAACATTTCTGAGAAAAGGTTGATGGACACAATTCAGGCAGGATTCCAGTTACCCCAGCGTCTAACCTTGATTGTCAACTTTGATTTCTCACTTTCACATACTCCCTCAACCCCACATCCAATCACTTGCCAAATCTTTTTGTTTCTTTCAAAACAAGATCGCTCTGGTAGAATCCTTTCTCTCTACTCATGCAATCATGACCCTACTTCAGGTCCTCCTTACTTCAGTTCCATTGTACCCCAAGAGCTTTCTAATTGTCGTCCCACTTCCAGGCTCTTTCCACTTCAATCCAACCATCCTATAAATGTCATATTGATTTTTCTAAAGGAGATTCTGGGTCACTCCTTTTTCTCCCAGTAAACTCCAGTGGCTGGCTCCCTATTACCTCTAGGATCAACTCTTAACTGCTCTATGGAAAATTTAAAGTCCTTCACATCCTGGCATCCACTTACATTTTCAGTCTTACTATATGTTAATCCCATTCAAGCTCCCTTCAGTTCAGTCAAACAAGACTTCTTACTGTTCCTTAGACATGCTCCTCTATTTCTCATTCTTGTACCTTTGCAGTGGTCATCTTCCTTGCCTGGAATACCCTTCCTTCCTACCTCTGACAATCAGAATGATTAAGCTGTATCAAGACTCACCTGAAGGCCATCTTGTTCTTACGACCTTTCTGATTCTTCAGCTGTTAATGCCTTCCCTACCCAAATCACCTTTTATCTACATTTCAGTTTTCTGTATATATCTCACTCAGTCCATAAGCATTTTTAAAGAACTATCCCTATGTTATATTCCAGAAATTAAAAGAAAAGTAAATACAAACAAACAAAACCACCAGCCTCTGCCCTTTGTGGAACATACATGGTGGTATTACAGAGAGCAGGTGAATGTAATGAGAAAGGGGAGTCACTAGCAGCTGGGAGGCAGAGAGCCCTCCTGTAGAAGAGATTGGAGCAGAATACAGCCAGGAAGTTGTAATAGTAATCAGTGCTAAGTGTGGAAGATGCAAACTGTCCCACTGTTGAGAAGGCATGAACTCCCCTGTTGATGTGGAAGAAGGGGATTGGCTTGAGCCCCTGTTGATGTGGAAGAAGGGGATTGGCTGAGGTGTGTATATAAGCAAGAATTCCAGA
>CM053591.1:184876847-184905932 GCA_028646515.1 Pseudochirops corinnae
TCTTCTTCTTCTTCTTCTTCTTCTTCTTCTTCTTCTTCTTCTTCTTCAACTATAGCCGGCATTTGTAATAGTGTATTGAGTAATAGTGGTGATAATGGGCATCTTTCCTTCAACCTGACCTAATTGGGAAGACATTTAGCTTATCTCCATTACAGATAATGCTGGCTTATGGTTTTAGATAAATAATGCTTATCATTTTTACTAACACTCCCTTCATTCCTATACTCTCTACTGTTTTTAATTGGATTGAGTTCTCTTTTTAAATGGATGCTTTGAGAAGAGCCCTTCACTCCATCCTTGAATTAGAGAAGTACCAGAGAAGAGAGAACTGATATGACATGAGTACCAAAGTAGATGCAATCTTATAAGATAATGAGGTTCTGAATGATATGATGGAGAAGTCTAAAGGAGTAGAGTACGGAGTAAAAATAAGAGATGGCTGGCCTTGGCACCCTCCTTACATGACATGCAAAGGTTATATGATAAGAATAGGTGGTACAAAATATATTCCCCATTCTAGGGGTATGACTACATATAGAGTTCAGGAGAAAGTGGATTCAAGCTTAGATAGCATTGTGACAAAGAGGTAACTGACAGCTTGGCTTCTCTAACTTCTTTTCTCTCCTTTCCATGATCCTCTTGGAGTTGCCAGTAGATGTTGGTGAACTTCTTTCCCATTTCTTGTAGAGTCTTTTAGCTGTCTATATCAATGTGTCATGAAGGATATATTGCCATTATTCACTGCTATTCCAGTGACCCTGGTAAGAGTCCAAAGCTTTCAAACTTTTGAACTTTATAAGATCAGCTGTTGGTCTATGTTATAGGAGAAAGCAGATATTATCTTCTCCCTTCTGCTCCCAACTGTTTATTCTCAGGGACTCAGACTTATTAGTCTAGTAGACAGACCTACTAGTATTCTAAATGGACTTGCTATTTTATCTAAGTCTAACAGGTAATGAACAAATTTTTAGTCAGTTCTAAAATACTGACTGTTTAGTGTCATCACATTTCATGGAATGTCTGTAAGCTTTTTGATCTTACTGAACTGATTGATGGCTTTTCCTATCTAGTTTAATGTCTATGAATAAATAGATACATAATTGAGGGCAGCTATGTGGCACAGTGGAAAGAGTGCCAGGTCTGGAGGGAGGAAGATCTGAATTCTAATCTGGCCTCAGGCACTTACTAGCTGTGTGACCCTGGGCAAATCACTTAACTCTTAGTTTCCTAATCCGTAAAATGAGCTAGAGAAGGAAATGAAAAACCACTCCAGTATCTTTGCCAAGAATTCATCCAAAAGGGTAGGAGACTAGGACATGTCTGAAAAAAAAATTACAGTGTAGGTAATTGATAATTTATCAAGCTGGAGGGTGGAGTATTAGTTATGACAAGAGTGGAAAAGTGATTGATCATGTTAACCTTCATCCTTACACTTGTTTTTATATGCACACTTAAAATTATTTCCAGTCCTAAGCATATATAGTGTTTAATAAATTCTATAAATGCTCTCTCTATTGCTCTGTCTCACCCCTCCCTTTCACACACACACACACACACACACACACACACACACACACACACACATCTATGAGGTGGGCTATTATAGGGATTTAAAAGATTCAGGTAAAATATTGAGGAAAAAACTGAAGAGAGAGAATATTTTTTCATCAGTAGGTATGAACAGATTTCCTAGAGGAAGTTGCTCCTGAACTGTGCTTTAAAAGGTGTGTGTGTGTGTGTGTGTGTGTGTGTGTGTGTGTGTGTGTGAAAGATTTCAATAACCAGAGAAGAAATTGGCCAACATTCCCAGGAATAGGAGAGATGCTATGATCTTGGGGATATATAATAAGGAATAATGAAATAGGAAATAAAGAATAAGGAAAGTAGCACGATAGAAGCCTAGAGTGTTGGGCTAGAAGAGGTCATGGAAGGCTTTACATGGTGAACTTAAGAAATTGTGTTTATTTTCTAGGCAATAAGAAGCCCCTGATGAGTAGGGGAGTGAGATGATCATGGCTGCAAATTAGGAAGATTCATCTGACAGCTGTATGGAAGATGAACTGGAAAGGAGAGAGATCAAAATAAGTCGGTTGAGACTGGCTAGGACAGTGGTTCTCAACCTTCCTAGTGCTGCAGCCCTTTAATACTCATATGTGGGCATATCTGCATGTGGGCAGATCTGCCTGGAGACAGATAGAGGAGCAGTGTCTCAGTTCCTAAGACCATCGGAAATATGTGTTTTCTGTTGATCTTAGGTGAACCCATTCGACCCCCAAAGGGGTCACAACCCACAGGTTGAGAGCCGCTGGGCTCCAGTCAAAATGGGATGAGAGTCTGAACTTGAATGCTTCTAACATGAATTCAGGGGAAAAAAAAATAATGAAGGATACATGTGATGTCGTGAAGTTTTTTGTTTTTGACAGAATCTTTCTAAAATGAACCAGGCTGTGTTAGGTGGTTGTGTGTTTCTCTTCACTAATAATCACCACTGGAGATGGGATTCTTACTTCGGTATGGACACCTAGGTGGCGCAGTGGATAAGGGGCAGGCATGGAATCAGAAAGACCTGAGTTCAAATCTAACCTCAAATATTCACTGGCTGTGTGACCCTGGGCAACTCACTGAACTGTTTGCTTCAGTTTCCTCATCTGTGAAATGAGCTGGAGAAGGAAAAGGCAAATTACTCCTTATCTCTGCCAAGAAATACCCAAGTAGGGGTCAGAATGAGTTGGACATGACTGAAATGACTAAACAACAAAAAATAAAATTAAGTGACCTCTGGTCTTCCTTCCAGTTATGGGATTCTGACATTGTGTGATCTGATCAGCCAAACAAACTATTTTGTAAATTTCAATGAGTATGTAGCCTCTCTCAGGGATAGATGCGTCTTAAACTTCTTCTTTAATTAGGCATAATAGGATTGGTTGAGGTAGGCATTAAGAACCTTAAAAAGTGTTTATTTGTCAGGTAATTCATGGATCTTATTCTGAGTTTATCATTTCCATGGTGTTTACTCAATATACAAAAATGTACTTAAAATTGTATTACAATTTACCGGTTATATAATTTGTTGCATATCTCTTCATTCATTTGATGTCATTTTATTTTTGTCTCATAATACATCAGTCATGGAAGGGGAATTACGGATCATCTATGTTAACCTTCATTTTATTGATATGGGAACTGACATCCAAATGTGTTAATTAACATCCCCAAGGTCACTGACATAGCTAGTGGAAGAGGTGGGACTGTGATAATATTCTTCTGGTTTCCAGTTCAGTGATCCCTTTACTCTCTTGCCAACTAATAATTTTCAAATCAGTTTCTAGTTATAATGTATGTAATTTTTTCTCAATTATCTATCTAAGAGTTGACACCCAAAACAGATGCACTGTGTTTATTAACTACTTATCACAATGCGATACACAAACACCAAACCATATTTGATCAGAACAATATACCTTTTCTGCTACATTTATTACAAAGGTGTTACAAAAATGAATAATCAGAGTTATGAGCTTCATTTAGTAGATTTAAATGGATAGTAATCCTTTCCTGGTCAAACATTTAAGAATATCATGAAACTCCTATTTCCCTCATTTTGAAGATATCTTTGACTCAAATCACTTAAATGATGCCCTTGAATAGTCACAAATTAATCAATATAAATAATTTATATAATTAAGCATCCCTGATGAAATAGGGAAAATGCAATTTTGAAATATGCAATGTTGTGAGAAGGCCAACATTTTCCTATGCTCTTCATTTTTCATGATCGGATATGGCATGATAATATTATGAAGCTAAGTATATTTCTTATAGAAGAACATTTAAATTGAAATATACCTCCAATATTGGGGAAAAGTCAGACAATTAAAACACTTATTGTTTTTTCCTTTTTGTCAATATTTCATGTTTTTTTGTGGACCTTAGAAAATTACAAGATTTTTGCCTTATCTCAATCTTATTATTCTATCCAGTTTCAAAGTAGGAAATGTCTGAAATCCAAATATAATCACTATGAGCTTATGAGGTCAATCTGAAAATTATTAGTAGGCGTATATAAAGAAATCAGTTATGAAATATTATTCTCCTTGGACAAATTAAAAGGAGTGGAAATATGAAATGTTGTGATTGGATTTAAAGGGAAAATACCATTTTGTAACTTTGTTCTTTCTATCAAAATTTCCCTAACCTAAATTTAAAGTGACAGAAAAGTTTTATTTTAAAAAAATAATAAAACAAGCTTCATTCCTCCTTTATTTCTGCAGGAGTTGAATAGGGAAAATCTCTGGGAACTGAGACAAAATATTCCCAGCCATTTCCCCCAAGCTAATAGTGGTCATGAATAGACTTCTCAGAGGGAATCAGGAATGCAGCCAAATAGAATGAAAAGGGAACTGGCCCAGGTGTCTTGTCTACATCTGCCCTCATTAGAATTGGCCAAGGGACAAAACCTCTGATACTGACTTATTCTGGTAATTTATGCTGATTGACTTAGAAATGTAAATAAATTGAACTCCCCAAAGTTTAAGACTGTGAACTACATAAGCAATTAACTCATGCAAAAAAAAAAAAAAAGCAGTACTTATGAAATTGTCCTTAAGTGAATCACTTCATGAATAAAACTGATTTTGTAAACTCTTTTTTAAAAGCATTAATTATATCCTGCATAGAATTCTACTCTGGCTCCTCACCTAGAGTGGAGGTGAACAGAGCCCTTGAGGTTATTCATATAGAGTGTAAACTCTGGATATTTCTGCCATTCTGGAAAGATTTGAGCAGAGCTCCTGCAATAGAACGCATCTGCTTGACAAATTTCTGCCAACCTAATTACAGAGAAGCCCATGACTAGTAGTTTGGTATATTAGGATACAAAAGATGAATAAAAGAAATAAAACAAAAGACAAAAGTGGCATCAAGATTTTTAATCCTTCTTCCTCTGTATATGTGGTAGGGGAGCAGTGAAGGAGGAAGTAAAGTCTTCTAAGAAGCCCGGTTTCTAGACAATCTGTAATTGACCTATTATTACTTTCAAAGTAAGATCTTTCTCTACTGACCAAATAGAGCTGTCCCTTGAGGAACTGAATCGTATCAGACTTGACATCAGCACAGCAATGAAACCAGGAAAGGACAAAAAAAAAAAAAAGATTTGCTACTGAATGGGAGGATGGCAGTTCTTTTTAGAGAGGAAAATACAGGAGTTGGTGGATCAAACAGCACAGTAACTACTCCTAATAGCATCTGCAAAAGACTTTCCACAGTCCTCCTTGAATATATGTGACTCTACTGTGATCATCCCTAATTTGTCTTGTATAATTGTTGTTTGTACATAATTATTTTGTACATTATCTCTCCCATTAGTCAAATCCTTGAAAGTAAAACATGGTTTACCTTTCTTTATACTCACCAACCCAAAATAGGTGCTCAATAAATGCTTGTTTACTTGACATAAGCAACGTTCTTGATCCACAGTACTCTACCTCTCTAAGGAGAGGAAGAATGAGCTCCTTTTCCCTTGGAAGGAAGGGAATAAAAAAGGAACTATTAAAAGACTACTATATGCCAGGCTCTGTGTTAAGAGCTCTACAAAAATTATCTCTTTTAATATTCAAAACAACCCTGTGAAGTAGGTGCTATTATTAATTTACAGGTGAGGAAATTGTAGCACAGAGAAGTTAAGTGACTAGCCTAGTATCACATGGGTAGTAACTGTCCGAGACCAGATTTGAACTCAGGTTGTCCTAACTACAGTTCTGATACTCTGCCAGTACACTTCCAGATAGCTCATATTTAGCGACAAGATTGGTCTCTATAACAGTTTTCAATTTGATTTATCTGTTCCTTTTTTCCCTTATTATAACTATTGCATGTAGCTTCTTTCTAAATATAAAAAAATAGATATACACATCAGTTATATATTGGGACAGGCAGGTAGCATACAGAAGTTGAATTATTTGCCCAGTGTCTCATAACTTGTATGTGGCAGATACGGGATTGGAGCTCCCATGCTTTCCTAGTTTGAAGGTGAGGTGTATAATGTAATATTCTATGCTACATCACAATCACCAAAAAGCTCTACAAAAAACCCTTGGTTTTTATTTTGACATATAGAAAAACACTGGGCATAGATATGAGAGCTCTACTCAAGTTAGATGTCTGTACATAGACTATTTGCTGATCAAAAGACTCTAATCAATATTGCATTAGAAGAATGAATAATAATCAGTAAAAGAATATAGCCTCTAATTATTATAATTCCTATCTCATTTATTTAACCAATGTGTTAAAAGCCAAGGATATTGTAGCAGCAAGCTCTCTTCCATACCCAGGATGGCTGCTAGTACAGGTTCTTTGATCTGCTTTTCTAAAGGAAAGCAACTCAAAATCAGTTAACAATCTTACTTTAATCAATCAAACATATATCATTTACCTAGTTCAGGAGAGAAAGTCAGCACCCTGAACTTCAGAGAATACAAACAGAAGTTACAACAGAAAATACAGTTTAGCAGACAGGGCTTCCAGCTGTCTGACCATCTCATCCATACCTAGTTAGTTACAAGAGAAGGAAGCACCAACATCTGGGTTTTTTAAGTGTGTGTGTGGGGGGGGGGGGAGGCTTGTCAATGCCCGCCCAGAGTCTCATCTGGCCAAATCGCACAGCTCTTCTTAAAGTGAGCCCCAAAGCAAAACCTCACATCAGGATATACATAGCCTTTTCATGGCTCAGAGAATGACACAGCCCTCTTGACCCACTGCCCAATCACAAAGTAACAAGGTGTGGGCATTCCTGGAAAAAAAAAAAGCCTCCCACCACAGGCTCCATGTGACCACATTCAGCCTATTAGGAGGCAGAGTATATTTTCACATCAAGGGAGGTTCTCAGATTCACTTAAGCCTATCAAGGGTCCAAGGGTCAGGGAAGATCTTCAGATTCCCATTATCATTACAGATGTGAAAAGGTTAAAGGATCAGATATTGATATAGACTGTCATCATTTTCTAAAGGTGCCCAGCCAATGTAAATAAAAAACCTCAACAAAGAGACCAAAATGGCCAAGAAATCACCTCAGCTACAAAACCTTTGGTTTTTGTGCTCAGCAGGAAGATGAGACAGTCAAGTTCAATATGAATTTAGAATAAAGACACATCCCTTCAACCTTCCAGATGAGGGCTGTATAAGATACTGATGAGTATTACCTCAATGAAGTTAGAAGTAGTATAGGAGAAATAACTTCAGAGAAATGAGGCACAACCACAGTAAACCTGCATTGGCTTCCTGAGAGCTTTTAAGGGTTAAGAGTGGAAGGAAGACAATGAATGGTGATTCTGGGGGAAAGGGGATTGGAAGACATGCAAAGATTTCTATTACAAACTCTCTTTTTTCTCAATGAGAATGGATCAATTCCTTTTATAAACTAACACCATAATTCCTGCCATGCTGAATGAGTAAGTATAAATGTACCAAAAACAATAAAGATGGGAAGGAAATATTGGATGGAACAAGTACAGAGGAGGTTCTGAATAGATAACCCTTATGAAAACTTCATTAGGACTTCATGTACTCTGGATTGATATTTGAATGGATAACTAATTGGACCAAGAATTATGCAAGAGGTAAGTAAGATGAATTAATTTATCACCTTTGGGAAGTTTTTCAGTGTTTCAAATAATTTCTGATTTTCCCCTAAAATAGAGGTAAATGTAGGTTGTCAATTCCTACAGAGAGTAGGACTCTGAGCAGGGGAGAATCGTCCTTTTGATATTCCACTTTGAACTGATCCTTGAATTCATACCCCATGCTGAGATGGGTCCCAGGTCCAGAACTCCTGAAAATTTCACCAGATAACCAGCTCTGGAATGCATGAGTCCAGCATGACTTGTGAATTATGTCATATTTGTTACACACCCGTCTCCCTTGAAAGGAGGAATTACCATAAGGAACTCAAAAACCCAAAATGTTTCTTCCCAAGAGCTCCTGTTTCCAAAGTGATATGTACTGTGTGAGGAAAGCTGGGATCAAAGAGAGGTTACAGGCACAACCAAGGTGTGGGTGTTTTTATTATGCTTTGTACATTGATTTTAGTGATTCTGTGCCAAGTATAAAATGCTCTATGAAGTCATGCACATTTGGTCTGTGCTTGTGATCAAGGAGTCTATTATCCAGAAACATAAGGAAATAAAGGAGAAGACAGAGTTTGCCTTTAGGTTAGGGCTAAGGATGCTCTCATTTGGTTAATCCACAAACATGTAGCCCCTCTAAATAGTGAGTTCCTGATGTCCCCTAGAGAGTGGCAGAGCTGATGGATAGAAGGTCATTGGGTCTCTGAGACTCAGAGCTTGCACATTATCAGCTAAGTAGCCTTCTGTCCAGTATGAGTGCTGTGACTACCACAACAGTGATAATAAAAAGCAATATGTGGTAAGGATGTGTATTGTTGGGAGGCACAGTACTTCAGGAAACCCAGTTATTTCTAAGGACTCATCCTGGTCAGTGGTCACAGCATATAGGAAAGGAAAGTCTATTAATCCTGAAGAGCTATATCCCCTCTTTGGTGCTATCATCAAAAAGATTCCTAGTGTCATCAAAATGGACCTGTGTGCCCATTCAGCCTATCAGCTAAAGAACAATAATCTCTTCTCTTGTTGCCTGTATTGTCATTCCATATACATCAAATCACTACTCAAATTCTTAATGCCAAGATCTGGGATGGACATGTGGAGTCTATTAGCCATTGCATTTGGCAATTAAGAGATCATTGGTAACTTGGAAGAGAGCAGTGTCCAAGAAATGATGAAGATGGAAGCTGGATTCTTAAAAAGGAGACTGAGAGGAGAAAAAGTAGAGGCACCTATTCTAGATGGCCTTTTCAAGGGCTTTAATCACAAAAGACAGAAGAAATGAAGGTTGATGTTATTAGGGATAAAAGAGTCAAGTGAAGGACTTTTGTCTTTTTTTATTTTTGAGGACGGGGAGAAGTGGACATGTTTGTAGGAAGTAAGAAAGGTGCCAGTAGATTAAGAGATGCTGAAAGTGAGTGGGACAAGTGAAAATATTCTCATCAAGGAAAGGAGACAGTCACCAAACTTGCACTGGGCTTTAGTCTCGATAGGCCCAAATTTTATTTTTCTGTCATGTGTCTGCCAGCTGTTTCTGTGGATCACCCTCTTTTGTGTAAATAAGAAAAGTAACATGTAGTCTGTAATAAGCTCACTTCTGATAAGTAATTTTGTATTGGGTAAAAAGATTGCAAGGACACGCCCTCCCACCAATGGGAATAAAGGTCCGGTTCCTGGGGAGGGGATTTGCGCTTTTTTGGGTTGTCCTAGAATTGTTGTGCAAGGTATATAATTGCTTGCTTGATTTTTGTGCTTTGCCTCCCTACACTGGTATATGTTCTCAACAGGTGAATGGCCAACTCTTGCGAGACTTGTTTAGGAAAAAATAGCTTCTGTTTCTACTTGAAGAAACCTCCTGAATTTTATTTGGGTAAGGGTCTTTGGGGTCTTTATCCCACACAAAAGTAATTTCTTTCTCTCTTGTGGCACTACCACCTCTCTGGTGTAGGTCCTCATCACCTCACACCTAGACTATTGCAATAGCATGCCGGTGTGTCTGCCTGCTTCCAATCTCTCCCCACTCTAATTCATCTTTCACTCAGTCCCCAAAATGATTTTCCTAAAGCATGGGTCAAACTATGTCACCCCACTACTCAATATTAAGTTCAGTGGTTCCCTATCACCTCCAGGAGCAAATACAAAATGTTTCATCTAGCATTCAAAGACCTTCACAACTTAGCCCATTCCTACCTTTTCTGTGTTCCTACACCTTTCTCTCTGCCATATACTCTTCAGTCCTGTACTATTGGCCCCCTTGCTCTTCCGGGAATAAAGCACTTAACATCTTGTCTCTAGGCCTTTCTATGGCTGTACCTCATGCTTAGAACGCTCTCTCTCCTTACCTCTGCTTAATGACTTCCTTTAAGACCCAACTAAAATCCCTTTTTTTTTTTTTTTAAATAGGAAGTCTTTTCTAACAGTTCTTAATCCTAATGTTTTCTGGCTCAATTATTTTCTATTTATTTTGTACATAACTTGTTTGTATGTACGTGTCTGCATTTTCTCCTCTATTAGAATGTGAACTCCTTGGGTTCAGAGATGGTTTTTTGTTTCTTTTTGTATCCCCAGCGCTTAACATAGCATCTGATGCATGGTAGATGTCTAATTCATGTTTATTTACTGACTGACTGATCCTTTTCATTCTTTCAGTATATTTATTTACTTAGGAATAAACTATGAAAGTCAGTTGTGACATATGGCCTATGTCCTGTCCCTCCAGAGGAGAATACACCCCGAATATCATATTTACTTTCTAGTGTCAAATTCCAAGGAAGGTCCCTGGCCAACTGGAGAACATCTTAGGGAACATGACCAAGATAGCAAGGGATTTTAGACAATGGTGCACATGGACCGATGGAAAGAACTTTGAATATTTAGTCTAGAGAAGAGACTAATTGGGGAAAGATCATGATTCATGTAATCAAATTTTTGAAGGGCAAGTATTTGGAATTCTTCTCCATCACTCTGGAGCGTAAAATTATTGGCATTCATATGAGTTGCAGAGAGGTAGGTTAGGTTCATTTTAAGGGAGAAAAGAACTTTCTTACCATTCAAGCTCTACAAAATGAAAAGGGCAACTGCAAGAGATAGCACATCTGTCTTCATTAAGCACCTCGACAGTGAAGGCTGGGTGACTAGCAAATTTTATGAAGGTATTGGTCGGACTGTATAGACTATTAGAACTGCTCCAATTCTGAGATTCTATACTGAGTTTTTCCAAAGCAAAATGAGAGAATGAACCAGATTTAAACTTCTAATGTAATTATAAAACATGTGTAAAAATAATTATGAGAAGTAAGCCTCTATGGCAGTGGTTCTCAATCTTCCTAATGTCATGACCCTTTAATACTCATATGTGGGCAGACCCATCTGGAGATGGATAGAGGAGCGGTGTTTCAGCTCCTAAGACCATGGGAAATAGTGTTTTCTGATGGTTTTAGGCAACCTCTGTGAAAGGTTCGTTCAATCCCCAAAGGGGTCGTGACCCACAGGTTGAGAACCACTGCTCTCTGGTATGGCATTGACAAAATGGGGGGGGGGGGTTTATTAAGGGCAATCAATGTCAGGTGCAAATTTAGGGAGAGATATATTGCCATCAATGACTTGCATGGACATAACAAAACAAAGAAAGGAATAGAAGAGTTATTATTCAGGAAACATATGGTTTGAGGAGAATATGGGTCAAATATGATGAAATAAAGATGCCCCAAATATTGTGTTGTTATTCTCAAATGTAAAAAAGCCTAGAATTCTCCATGGGGTTCAATGGATAGAGACTTTATGATAGGTTTATGATACGATAAATGTAAACACCAAACAGAATGTGAAAGTGTAGGTACCTTGTGATATGCAGTATAGAAGGGAGCATCCATATGAATAAAATCAGTCATTTTAAAAACACTAAAGTTTATAAATAATTTGGGGAGAAAAAGTTCAGGTAGAGGAGTCATATTGTTATTACAAAGTCATGACAGTGAAAGATTGATTGACTGACAATATCCCTCTATCAGTCAAAAAAGCTCTGACTACAAACAATTTCTTATCTATCTGTCTGTCTGTCTGTCTACCAATCTATTTACCTATCTATCTCTCTATGGTGTAAGATATAGAGAAATAAACGGAGGACAGTCAGTCTAGGGATACGTAGTTAACTTTGGAGGTAGAGCACAAGCTTGCTAATCTAATATAAACCTTGGGGGAACAAAGCAACACAACTTTGTTGTTGTTGCACAACAGCCAGGAACTGAAAAAGAGCACAAATAACCCTTTTTTGTGAGGTGGACAGATAAGATGAGTTACAATGAAGTAGAAGATAATTTAAAGATGAAATTACTTATCCCTAGGGACAGAAGATGCAGAGTCTTACTCTCCTTACCTACACATCACCAATCATTTAAAAATAGAAAAGTAGTTTTTGACAAACAGCATTACATAATTAAAAGACAAATATAATTGAAGGTAAAAAAAGATAATCATATGAAATATTTTGAAACTCTTACTGAAAATGGTAGGAGGAAGGAATTTGTAAGGAATTTGTTTTGCTTCCTGGTTGTGTGTGTGTGTGTGTGTGTGTGTGTTTGTGTTTGTGTTTGTAACATCGTTAAGCAGATGATATCATGCTTTCCTTCTTGTTGTTCCTTTTAGCTTTATAAGAATGAACCCAATAAATTACCAGCTCAACTCCTGGCAAAGAGGGAAAAAGAAGTTTAAAATGAATTCATTTTGAGAAAGATTAATATTCCCTGACATTTTAAAAAGTCCGATATATTTGGAGACTAGAAGAATTACAGGGAAAGGTTACTTCATTTACCTGAGCAAGAGAAGGAAGCTATAGAGTAGAAGTGTTTTTAAAAGGAAGAGAATGAAAAGAGAAGATTATTCATTGACCTGTGGAAAAAAGATATCTGACTTAGGCAGTAAATGGAAGTAGAAAACGCAAAATGATATCTCAAAAACTAAACATGGGCATAAGGTAGAATATAAGAGGCATTATTAATTGGAAGCAAAAGATCAATTGGAATTTTAAAAATGCATTTCTTAAAATGTCAACACAACAAGTCACTTTTCCATGCTTACCTGATGACTGAAAAAATCATCCTACTCTGGAATATCTTGTGAGAAGCACGGCAAATAGGAATAAAGGATCTTTTAATTTGTGTCTGTACCCTACCAGTTATGTTCTAGAACAAATTAACAACAGAATTGCAATAAAAAAAAAAATCTTCCAAGAAAGCATGTGTTGAATATTCAAGAAATTTTTAATTAAAGTGTTCCTTGTGAGGACATGAAAATTTATGAAATAAGATTATAATGTTTTAGAATATTTAAGCTGGAAAAGACCATACAGATCACATGTCAGGAAATCATAGATTTAGAGATGCCTGGAAGGGACCTCATCAAATCTCATTTCTTCACTTTAGAGATGAGGAACTGAGGTCTGGAAAGTTTGTATGACATTCTCAACATCACCCAGGTCACTAGCAGCAATGCTGGATCTTTAGCTGAGGTTGTCTGATACTAATTTGGGCATTCTTTCCACTGTGCCACACTCTCTTTTTTACACATAGCAAAACTGACTTCTACAAAGGAAATGTGAGATATCCAAAATGATTAAACTTTCAGTCAGCGCCTTACATGGAGCTTGGGTGTCCAAAGGCCTAGTGCTGTGGTTCTCAACCTTCCTAATACCATGACCCTTTAATACTCATATATGGGCGGACCCACCTGGAGATGGATAGAGGAGCGGTGTCTCGGTTCCTGAGACCATCAGAAATATGTGTTTTCCGATGGTCTTAGGCAACCCCTGTGACCCCTGTGAAAGGGTCATTCGACCCCCAAATGGATCATGACCCACAGGTTGAGAACCGCTGGCCTAATGTATTCAGTGGTGGTTGAAGTACACAGCATTTCTTCATGAAGGAAATTAGTTATTTGTAGAGCATTGTTACCAAGTGGAATTAGCAAAGGATGAGGATGGTGAGATTAAAATGAAAGTGATACTAGCAAATGATAATATTCATAAGGATTTTCAAAGAGAATTGAAGAATTATGAATGTGTGGCTATTTATTGAAGAGGTCTTATGAAGGTGATTTCAAATCACAGATGAGAAATGGTGAGGATGGGCAGAAATATATGGAAAATCATAGTTTGAAGGAAAATTTAGAGAATAATGAAATCTCATACCTCTACAATGTGAACTCTTTCCTTGCAAAAAAACCCAGTAGATTTTAGGCATGATAAGCACACAACAATATCAGACAACAAAAGTCTTGTCATTGATGTGGGAGTTAGCCTTTAGTCAAATCTCTGAGTGTAGTCCAACTGTGTACTCATCAGAGTTAAGATCAAAATTAGTAAAAATTGAAGAAAGACTAATAATGAAAAGATGACATAATGTAACAAATGAAACAAGTTAATCCTGACATACTTAAATAAATAATTGAATAACCAAAATGGGAAATGGACAAGAAATGAAATCAACACTAACAATATTGAATTTATTCAAGTGTGTAAGTGTAAATTAATTGCCACAAAAGAGGTCACATAGCCCCTTATGCAGAAAACCTCTGATTTGTGAATGGAGAGAGATGGCTGATAACAAAAACTCCAGATTAGTGTATAAGCTCATTTGCAAATCTTTATGAAGAGGGATTGCGGGCAATTATAAGATGCAGCTTCCCATGAAGAAAAACAGCAGAGGGTAAAGAAAGCTTGGCAGGATATTCAACTATACAAAGTCATCCTGAGGACATTCCAATGACTTTAACAAACCATTTTATACATCCAGGATAGTGAAAAGCCCACACTTGAGTTCAAACATTCCATTTCCTAATAGACTTATAAAGGTTTTAGCAATCGCAATTATGAGAAGGAAGATGGTGAAAGCAGCCACATTTGACCAGTTTTGCATAGATTTAAACCTTGCTGGAGGTAATACACTTTTGGTCTTGGGACCTGTATCTAAGATATCTAAAGGAGAGAAGGATTTCCATGGCGTTAGGGAAAATAAACATTGGAAATATCAATAATTACTTAAATATGTGCCTGCTTTGAAATTTTTACAAGATCTTTAGAGTTACCCGTGCTCAAAACAGGGGCATTCTCAAAGAACTCATTAGAAGAGGCAAGCAGACTTCCACCAATTATCATCAATAATGGGCCACATCTTCTCACTTCTCACAATTTAAAGTAATGAATAAAAGATCTTCTTGTGCTCATTGTTTGTTGAATAGAAAAGCAATAACATTGGATTATGCAGAACATAATGCTGCTTTATAGTTGTTTTTATAACCAGGTGACTCACATACACACACACACACACACACACACACACACACACACACACACACACACACACACATATATATATATCAGTATTTTATTAAAGATATAACAATTGAAGTAGCCCTGTTCAATGGCCCTATGATGATAGGTGAGAACTAAACCAGGGAGATGCATGTTCTTCATGGGTATTTGATGCTGTGATGAAGATAGTGGAGAACACAAGTAAAAGAGTAATTTCTCATGCATAATTGAAATACTTTGAATGTCCCCTTTTATGGATCATATTGAACAAATTATATTAAAGCTTTTGAATATTACAATCTCTTGGAAGAGATCAGGTCAATCAAAGGAGTTTGTTATGTCCATGTACATATGGAAGACCAGTGGAAGAATATAATAATTCTAAAAGCTAGTATTTACATACTGTATAGTACTTTATAAATATTTTCTCAGTTTATCCTGACAAGGAAAAAAAAACACCTGGAGAGTTAGGAGCTATTATTACCACAATTTTACTGAAGTAGATAGAGGTTTAGATATCCAGGGTCATATAACTAATAAGCATCTGAGACAGGATTTGAACACATGCTTTGTAGATGAAGAATATCTGTTGCCCATATTTTATATACATTTTCCCTAGACTTTTCAGCTATGCCATTTGTACTCATCTCCAGTTCAATCTGCACTCTGTCCTCAAATCAGCTCTCCCTTCATATAAGAATAGAGCCTCCTTGCACTTTGATAGGCTAGTTGTGCCCATGTCTTGCTCTGTTCCTGGCTTCCACTATGCTTCTAAGACATCTTCAGCCACAACATCATATAACACCTCCCTTACCTATCTCTCTCTGTCTTTCCCCATTGAATATAACTTCCTTGAAGTCAAGAATTGTCTTACTAGTTTTTATTTGTATCATATTTGCTTAATGCAATGTCTGACAGCGCTATCTATCTATCTATCCATCCATCTATATATCTATTTCTCCATCTACCTATCTTTTCATCTGTCTATCCATCCATCCACCCATCCATCCATCCATTCATCTATCTATCCACCTATCTGTCTATCTGTCTATCTGTATGTCTGTCTGTCTATCCATTCATCCATCCATCCATCCATCCATCCATCCATCCATCCATCCATCCATCTATCTCTCTCTTTATCTAGACCATATAGAAATTGTCCAACAGCATGTATATCTGGGACAGTACAGATGCACTGTGAGCTAGGCCCACAAATGAAAGCAGAAGGACAGTAGGATAAATTGCTTTGGGGAAATTGTGAAACTCTTCATTGACCAAGCTTAACATAAAAATAAAGATTTATATTTAAGAGACTTTCATTTATTAATGCTGCTATACAGTGGGGAACCTTGAATCCACCCTGACTCCAAAGAACTGAGGACGAATATCATGCAGAGGATGATGAAATGATGATGCATTGTTAGATGTTGACTTCACACCAGTACTCTGTTACTTCACATTTCGTGCTGGAATGGAATAAGACACTCTTAGATCATTGGACATGTAACAAAAGATTTAAACAAAAAGATTTAATTAGCTCTAACACGATAAGAATAGTTAAGGAGGATATAGTGGTACTTCACTTCTATTGAAGAGCTCTCCTTTGGCTCCATACAAAACAGGTGACTCCAGTGGTCTTCATGCCTACACCAAGGGCAGGAAGGACCCTGAACCTTATTTGAATGGGAAACCTGCTACTGGATGACCAGGAAGCCATCTACCCAGGCACAGGCCACCTTAGCTACATCAAAAGGAAACACAGCTGGAGCCTTGCAACACCCCAGGACAATTGATTCCTAGCTTTGTCAATTTTTCCTAACTCTTGTTGGAGGTAGAGGGGCTTGTAAATATTGATCTTATAACACACATAATGGATATGAGCAAGCTGTAAAAGGGACAAAAGGTGGCATTGAGCAATTCTATGAGAGGAAGAAAGGATGACTTTTTTTAAATTTTCCACTTTATGGGTTTCTTGATCTCACTAGGTGTTAGTCCTACCACCTCAAAATAATTTCTTTATACTTACTTATCTATGTAAATATTCTCTGAAAGCTTGAAGGCAAGGATTCAGAACTTTTATTTACATCTACAGTATCAAGCACAATCCTGGAAAAGAGTTGATTGTTTAAAAATGTTTGTTGACTGAATAATTTATTGAAGGAAATGAGTTATATATTGTAAGCCATACCTCCTTCAATTAGGCAAGGTGAGGGAGAGAATTTCTATACACAGGCAGAAGGAATAATTAATGAATGAAAGAAAAAAGTATGAAATTCTTTTGTGAGTTGGTACTGTGCTAAGTACTAAAGAAACACACAGCAGCATACAAGGCAGTCCCTCTCTACAAGAATTGTCTTCAGAGAATGAGACACACAAAGGGGAGTGATAGCCACAGAGGAGTGTCTGAAATAGGAAAGTCAGAACAAATTGTGATTTGAGGCAGAAAGCAAGTTATTGGCATGACTGTTCCTGGGAAGTTAGTGATGATTGGATTAGTGTCCTCAGAGACAAAGTTGGAGGAGGTCATGTAAATGGTGGAATTGTGTACAGATGGATGAGGTCTTGTGTAGTAGGCCAGGAAATGGGAAGGATAAGGTGAAATGGTTACCAGAGGTCAAGTAAAGAAGTACAAGATCTAAACAAATTTTAGAGCTCCAGAACCCACAAAATGACAGAGAAACAAAGCTCCTGCTGAAGACAGCCCGGGGCAGGAGGACAGGAAGGGTTCATTACAGCACACTAGGAGCAGAGCCCAGCCCCATGTGATTTTAGCCATAGGGCATCCAGGACAAGCCACTGCTGGAGTTTTCAGGAGATGGGATCACCAGCAGCTGTGGTGGTTTCCAGAATTATCAAACAAAAGAGCCACAGACAAAGGGAAAGGTCAGTGAAACTCAGCTAAATTTGGGGGAGAGGGTCCTGCCAACTTCCTCCAGAGCTAGAAGTGGTCTGAAGTGGCAGCCCTGCAGCTGCCTCCACGTGGCTGCTTCAGAGATTAAGGCCTGCAGATTGCAGGGAGAGCAAGTGATCATTCAGAGGCGAAGTGCTCTTGCCTTGAGCTGCCTGGATTGGGATCGTGGTTGTGGGTGGTGGTCCTGAGGTGCATGACCAGTGAACCAAAGCTGGTGGGGCTGCAGAGACTGTGTCCTCCTAATAGCTCTGGCAGCTGCAAAAACCCCAGTGATTTGGGACAAAGCTCTCCCCCTCTGAAAGCAGAGTTCTACTGAGCCCAAAAGTCAAGTAATTGACTGGCAACATGAGCAGGCAAAGGAAGCAAAGTAAGCTCAGCAATACAATTTTAGATGCTTTTTGGGGGGACAAAAAGGATCAAAGGATGGAATGGGAGGAAGACAACACAGTCAGAACTCCTGCACCAAAAGCTTCCAAGAAAAATGGAAACTGATTAGTGTCCATAGAGGAGCTTAAGAAGGATTTTGAAAACCAAATAAGAGAAGTGGAGGAAAAATTGGGAAGAGAAATGAGAATGATGCAAGAAAATCATGAAAAGAAAGGTAACAATCTGACTGAAGAAAATAACACCTTAAAAATAGATTAACTCAAATGGCAAAAGAAGCTCAAAAAGCCAATGAGGAGAAGAATGCCTTAAAAAGTTGAATATTTGAAATAATTCACATCATTTGCAATACACAGAATTGACTTCTGTTCTTCAGTTGTCTTCTAGTCCTGTGGTCTTATTAAAGACAGCCATACAGACTTTTATATTTTATTTTGTTAGGGGTGAGCAATTTTGGTTGATGGTTGGAGTTTTTCCTCTAATCTTGATCAACTTTATTCCCATTTGTAATGATAATGTAATTTGAATTTGATGACCCCTTTTTGTACTGGCAAGTAAGCAGGTAATTAGCACTTAGTAATTAATCAAACCTCTGTGAAAGAAACAGAAGGTATGAACTCCTGTCTCCTGTTGCTGACATAACAGGAAGGGGCTGGCTGAAACAGTAGGCTAATGCTGTGTGTATATAAGAAAAGCCCCAGAGAGGCACATTCAGAATGTCTTGGAGCACCATGGAGGCAGAAGCAGCTTCTGGGAGGAGGCTGAAGAGGAGCTCAGGAGCCCAGAAGCCCCTCCCCTACCCCAGGCTGGACAAAGTGATTCTGATTTTTTGAACTAGCTGCAGAAGACTGAGGAAGCATGACTGGGATTAAGACTTTGTCTGTTTGTGGCTTGGTTGAGCCTCGAATTCCTAGGAACAGAAATTGTGAAGGATTTGAGATAGACTGGACTCTTTGAGCTCCAATATGGAGCAGGAACTGCCTAGAGAACTGGCCAAGAACCTGGGAGCCATCTGCCTTTCAATCCAGGTGACTGGTAGATTCAGGTAGGAGCTGGAACCATGGAAGTGGATCCAGGGAATCTGAGAGACCACCTTGAGTCAAGGTGAAAGAAGACTTTACTTGGATGCTGATACTGTATACTGACTGAGGAATTGTAAATTTACTAGTGACCTAGGGGTGGAGGGTCTGTGTATTTTCTAATGATTGTACTTAATGATTAATGATACTTAGTAAGTGATTACTGAATAAGTGACGGATTGAGTTAACTTAGTGTGTCCCATGAGTGGAAGACTTTAACTATTATACTCTGAGACAATTGAATGACTGAGTAAGGAGGCAAACCTCCTTCAGGATGATTGAATGTACTAAATGATTGTACTTTGTTGCAAACTATTGTGACCACTTTGGTGAAAACTATGTGGCCATTTTAATGATAAGCTTTTGTGAATACTATATTGTGATTTTCTGTGATTAATCGTGATATTGTGAATGCTGTACCTTGATTTTCTGTGAATGTTTTGCTTTGATTTGTTATGAAATAAATAGAGTGTTCATTATACTGTATAATCAGAACTTTAAAAGCTGTTCACAGTAGCATTCTTCTTGAAAGCTGCTCGTGCATGGCATTATGCCATTATTCCTCAAAAATATAAAATTCCTATTAATTTATCTCAACTTTAAGGCATTATGTATGCTTAATCTGAGCAAAAAATAATTATTATTTTTACCATTCATAGAATTAGAAAACTACTGTCATCATTCTGCATTAACAGTTACAAAAACAAATAAAAGTTGGGTGCCTCTAAAATATTATTTTAGTAATGACACAATTGAAATCTCATGGTAGGTACATTTGGGGAAAGGAACAATTAACACTTTCTGTCTTCCAAATTTAGTCATTCTACATAGACCTTAGTAAATCATGTAACCTCTGAGCTAAAAGAGAGATTGTAGATGCCATCTAGTTGACTTTGCACCTCTATAGGAAAGCTCTCTAATAGATCCCTGACAAGTGATTACCCAGGCCCCCATTGAAGACTTCCTGGAATCAGGAATTCACAGTGATGTATATCAGATTATTTCTCTTGGAATAGCTCTAATTCTTAAGAATTTGTCCTAGAGTTAGTCCAGAGAAAAATGAACAGGTGATGCCTTAAATAATTATAAAAATGATTCAGGGTTTAATATTTTCTAGTCAGAGGCTACAAATATATCCAGCTTGTGTTTATAAGGCAAATGATTTTTATATCCTTCCCAGGAATGCTAATATTGATTTTATTATCATTCTAAGAGTAAGAATTGTTGGAAAGTGGAGGGGCACAAGGTGGGAAGTTAAGGAAACCTGCATAACAATGTAGTACAGAGATTACTGTGAAATGTCATGCTGGTCCTGAGACTGAATGAAATCAAATAAATGCATAAGTGTTTTCACAGACAGCAAAATTACATTTTTATTAATTTTTTTAACCTAGGGCAAAAGGGAAAAATTCAGACGCAATTATTGCTTCCATTTATGTAATATATACATATACGTACACAGTTTCTCATATACATACAGGCATGTAAATGAAGCCAAATGGTTAAGAAAGAGAGAATTAAGAATAAAGGAATATCTGTTGTCCAGATGGCCACGTGCGTTTGGATAGACAACATAACATATTCATTAATACACCAACGACTGAGTGAGCACTGTCTAGGAATGATTAATTAGACTCTGTTTATGTAACCAACATGATCCTCCTTGCTTATTAAGGAGCTGTAAATATTTGCCACAAGCTGAGTATACCCATTGCCATAAATTAACAAACCTGAACATTATGCCGTGTCAAGTAGTCATCATACCAAGATTTAATTAAGATTGCCTAAGGAAAAGCATTGTTTTATTAGATTAGATTCCTGAATGCCTTAGTTCCACAATCCTCTAGTTGTCTATCCTTCTCCCAGGAACACTTAAGGACCACCTCATAGATGTGAAAATATCAAACACTTCCAGTTCCTCCTCTGTCATATACTGGCCATTTATCTCTGGGCATGTCACTTCTATTATCAATGCTCCCTGCAAATGTCTCTGTTGTAGAGAAGTTGATGATCTCCACTGGTAGTAGAAGTTTCCTAATAGGTACCTACCTATAAAAGGAAATCACAGTTTAATGTATATAATGTCATGCAGACAACTGTATACACTCATTGTGCATTGCAGTGTCTGAGACAAATAATTTTTGAAGTAACAGAACACCTTTGTAATCCCATCAAATGATTTTGTTGCTTCCAGCTTGGACCTCATATGTATCTTGACATACTTGGTACCTTTCCCTTCTTCAAAAATGTTGTTGGTCTGTTACTTAAGGTCTTTACATTTATGTTGCTTCCATCGTGGACTTGTTTTGTGTCTCAGATACTGTAATAGACAAGGAATAAGTTAAACTCAGAATTGATTAGCAAGAGAAGATTGGAGCTATAGTTCTCTTGGAAAATTGAAAAGTTCTCATGAGCCCATGTTTCTCCCTGAAATAACAAAGTTGTTTGTGGTTTGCTTGTTTGTTTCTAACACAAGCTTGTCTGGGGATTGTATATAGCCATGGGTCCTGCAACACTAATTCAAACAGAAAATCAACCAAAAAGACAGTGGGGAGAAATATGTTGGGCTTGATGGAACTTCAACAAGTCACAAAAAGAATCATTATGAAAAATAATTAATATTAAGGATTTTTTTTTTAAAAATAGTATGATAGAAACATAGTGGCAGAAGTAGCACATGATAAAGAAAGGACTATATACTACATTGGTATCTTTACTTAAAGAAGCACAAGCCAAGAAGAACCCAAATACTGAGAGGACCTCTGTGAAGAACTTGTTGAGGGCAAGGGCACCAGATAAGCAGGATGAGCAGTCAACAATGGCTTGCTATCTCCAGAAGGAATATCAATATCTATAAGATTGCTGATCCATTTATATTTTGGGGGGAATATTTGAGTTTAGCCCAGATACTGAAAGTCACCAGTCTGCTTTAAAAAATACAATCAGGGAGAACTGAGAGGGAATGAGTGAACCTTACTCTCATCAGAATTGGCTAAAAGAGGAATAACATACACACTGAATTGGGTATAGAAATCTATCTTGCCCTAGAGAAAAATAGGAAAGGAGGGGGATAAGACAAGAGGGAGATGACAGAAGGGAGAGCAGCTTGGGAGAGGGGGTAGTCAGAAGCAAAACCTTTTGGAGGAGGGACAGGGTGAAAGGAGATAAAAGAGGGGAAAAGGATGGAAGGAAATACAGTTAGCAATAGTAACTGTGAAAAAAATTTTGAAGCAAGCTTCTTTGATAAAGGCCTCTTTTCTCAAATATACAGAGAACTGAATAAAATTTATAAAAAATAAGAGGCATTCCCCAATTGATAAGTGGTTAAAAGATATGAACAATTTTCACATGAAATAATCAAAGCCATCTATTAGCCATATGAAAAAAATTCTAACTCACTATTGATTGGAGAAATGCAAATTAAAACAATTCTATGGGTAAATAGATAAAATAATAAATACATAAATCGGTAAAAAAAAAATACCTATTAGATTGGCTGCTGGGACAGAAAAGAAACATAACAAATGCTGGAGGGCATGTGGGAAAATGAAACATTAATGCATTGTTGGTGGAGTTATGCACTGATCTGACCATTCTGTAGAGCAATTTGGAGCTATGCCCCAAAGACCCAACAATATAACTACTGGGCCTGTATCCCAAAAGAGATAAGAAAAGACAAAAAGGACAAGGACCTATAAATACAAAAATATTTATAACAGGTCTTTTCTGGTGACAAAGAATTGGAAGTTGAGTGGATGCCAATCATTTGGGGAATGATGATGGAATACTATTGTGCTACAAGAAATGATGAACAGGACGCTCTCAGACAAACCTAGAAAGACTTCCCTGAGCTGATGCAAAGTGACACATACTGTGTACAAAGTAATAGCAAAAATATTGTAAAATGATCAGCTGTGAATGACTTAGCTATTCTCAGCAGTACAACAATCCAAGAAAACTCTGAAGGACTTTTGATGAAGAATGCTATCCATCCCCAGAGAAAGAACTGACAGTCTCTGAATACAAACTGAAGCATACTTTTTGAATTTTCCTTGAGAGTTTTTTGTCTATGTTTTCTTTTCCAACATGGAAATGTTTTGCATGACTACTCAATTCAAATGTCTATCAAAATGCTTGCCTTCTCAATGAGAGAAGGTGGTGAGGGAGGAAGGGAAAGAATTTAGAACTCAAAGTTTAAAGGAAAACCAATGTTAAAAATTATTTTTACATGTAACTGGAAAACATAAAATATAAATAAAGAATTCATTTAAAAAATCCTTATAAAAACAGCAAAAGACTCCACGTACAAGGGGTCATGAGGTAACCCTCTACCTCCTTGTTACTACATAGCTGAATTGCTCCCTTTGTACTTTACCCTTGACCTCACTTGTTTGTTCAAAGAAAGAATACTAGTCCAATTTGATGGGGATATTTTACATAAAATATTCCAATAGTAAATCCTTCTTAGTAAATCCTTTTTCTAAAAGTTAAAAAAAAATGCTATCAGCTTATCCTGTCCAAGGGCCAAAAAGGATGCATTAGTCTGCCATCTTTTTATGTGCCAGGAAGCAGATTGGGAGAAGCAGACATTCTCAGCATGACACCAGCAGCAGCTTTGAGATTGGGAAATCATCTCAGGCAACCTTTTAATATTTCTGTACTTTACTGACCTGCATGAGACTACTGTAAAGGGGCACCTGAAAGATCAGCCCCCATGTTTGTTCCCCTGCTTCAAGGCATTGCTTGTGAGCAGTGTGATTAAATGCTATATTTGTTATCACTGCTGACTGTATCTTTTTCTAAAGTTTGCTCAGTGTGCTCCTTAGAGGCATGTTTTTTTTTTGCTTTGCAGCATGGAGGGCATCTCCTCATTAGCCAGGCAGCCACATAGTCAGGATTTTTACATTCCAGTCCCAGATTTTAAGGAAGCATTTTAGCATTAGAAGGCTAGGATCAACAGGCAAGTTGAGGTGTTTGTCCAGTTTGGAAATGCATTCAAGTTGAGTTAGGGTATGTTCCCAAGGGAAGAGTGGTTTGGACAAAGATAAGAGTGATTTGACTCAGGTGAGATTTTAGAGCAATGAATAAACTCTCAATCAGGCTGCCATTCCTCCAAGACTATATACAAACCATGCATATGAATGAGCAATTCTATATACACTGGTAAAGAAATAATTCAAACCAAAATTACTGATTGAAGGAAGCAATACCTCATGTTTTAAGAATAGGTTTCTTGTAATACAGATTTCTTTTGCAGTTTTTGCAATTAATATGAATTAATTTTTAAAACAGACATACCTCAGATATTTTGCAGGTTTAGTTTTGGACTACTGCAAGAAAAAATAGTAAATCACATGAATTTATTTTTGTTTCCAAGTGTGTATAAAAGTTACATTTACACTATACTGTAGTCTTTTAAGTGTGCAATAGCATTATTCATAAAAATGTATATACTTTAATTAAAAATATTTTATTGCTAAAACTTGCTAACCATCGTCCAACACAAGTCACAGTCTTTTTGTGGGTAGAGGGTCTTGTCTTGATGTTGATGGCTGCTGACTGACCAGAGTGGTATTTGCTGAAGGGTAGGGTGTTTGTGGCAATTTCTTAAAACGACAATAAAGTTTGCAAGATAGATTAGTTCTTCCTTTCACTTGAACACTTACGAGGCCATTGTAGGCTTATTATTTGGCCTAATTTCAATATTTTTGGGTCTCAGAGAATAGGGAGGCATGAGAATGATGGGCATAGCTGGTCAGTGGGGCAGTCAGAAAACCCACAACATTTGTTGATTAATTTTGCCATCTTATGTGGGCACAATTCTTGGTACCCCAAAACAATGACAATAGCCAAAGATCACTGACAATAGATCAACATAATAGATAATAACGAAAAAGTTTGAAATATTGTGAGAATTACAAAATGTGACACAGAGACACAATGTCAGCACAGGTTATTGGGAAAATGGTGCTAATGGATTTCCTCCATGTATGGTTGCCAAAACCTTGAATTTGTGAAAAAAAAAAAAAACGAAAAAAATCATCTTGTAAAGCACAATAAAATAAGTGTGATAAAGTATGCCCATAATATGAGATATTAAATTACTTTTTTACTCCTAAATCTTAGGACTATTCCTCTTTGGGGATAGTTGAATTCCAGCCCTGGGGAGAAAAATTCAATTTGCAAAAAACGCAGTGCATGCAAAATGCAATAAAGTATGCCTGTAATAGGAGATATTAAATGCTTTTTTTCTGCTTTAAAATCTCTGGACTTCTTCTCTTCTGGGATAGCTAAATTCTTGGAAAAATTTTCACCTGGAGCCTATTCTCATGATTGGTAACTGCCTTTCCTGGACCACGATTTCATGAAAAGCTTGTTATATCCATGCTTCACTACACCACAATTCTCTGACCTGTTTTCAAATGTCTTCCCATCCTGGAATGGATGGATGGATGGATGGATGGATGGATGGATGGATGGATGGATGGATGAATTATGAATAAATGAATGAAAATATTCCTAAGCACTTATTATGTACAGGAACTGTGCTAAGCACTCATGATATATACACAAAAAGGAGACATTGCCTGCTCCCAATTAGCTCAGTTTCTTTGTTTCTTCATTCAGTTTCTTTTTATTGGGTTCAAACAAATCTTTTTTCTAATATATTTTTATTTATTTCTTTAAATATTTGCCAATTATATGCAAAAATATTTACAGTCATTTTTTTTAAATTTTGGGTTCCACATTCTCACCTCCCTTCCATACCTCCTCTACCCACTGAGAAGGCAAGCAATAGAATATCAATTATAAACATGAGGTTATGCAAGACATTTCTATATAAGCTATGTTGTAAATAAATAAGTAAATGAATGAATGAACATAGAACAAAAATTAAAAGAAAGAAAATAAAGCAAAAGAAGTATGGTTCGATCTACTTTCAGAATTGATCCATTTTCTCTCTGGAGGTGGATAGCATTTTTCATCAGAGATCATTTGGAATTGTCTTAGATTGTTGCCTTGATCAGAGTAGCCAACTCTTTCGCAATTGGTCACCATTACGATACTGATGTTGTGTACAGTGTTCTCCTGGTTCTACTCACTTCACTTTGCATGACTATATGACTTCCCAGATTCTTCTGAAACCATCCTGCTGGCCATCTCTTACAGCATTCCATCACAATCATATACTACCACTTGTTCAGCCATTCCCCAACTGATATGCATCACCTTAGTTTCCAATTCTTTGCTGTCACAAGAAGAGCTTTTATACAAAAATGTCCTTTTCTCTTTATTTTGATCTCTGCAATACAGACCTAGCAGAAGTATAGCTGGGTCAAAGGGTAAGCACAATTTTATAGTCTTTTGGAGTAGTTCCAAATTGTTCCACAGAAAGTTTGAACTGGTTCACAGCTCTACCAACACTGCATCAGTGTCCTAATTTTTCCTCATGCCCTTTGGCATTTGTCATCTTCCTTTTTTGTCATGTTAACTAATCTAATAGACATGAGGTGGCATTTCAGAGTTATTTTAATTTGCATTACTCTAATCAACAATGATTCAAGCATTTTCTGTGACTATTGATATATTTAATTTCTTCTTGTGAAAACTGCCTACTAGTATTCTTTGACTATTTATCAACTGGCCTGTTGTTTTTGAAGATTTGGCTAAATTTTTTATATATTTGAGAAATGAGTTTTTTTTTAACAAATTTGTAAATTGTTTTCATTTCCTAATTTCCTTCTAATTTTGGCTGCATTAGTTTTGTTTGCAAAAAAAAACTTTTTAATTTCATGTAATTGAAATTTTCCCTTTTATTTTTTGTGATACTTTTTGCTCTCCTGTTTGGTCATAAATTCTTCCTTTATTCATAGATTTAACAGGGACATTTTTGCATGCTCCATTAATTTTTTCTGCTACCACTTTTTATTTCTAAATAATTTATATATTTTTGGCCTTACCCTGATATATGGAATGAAATATCAGTGTATGCCTAGTTTTTGCCCTCTAAGTTTTCCAGCAGCATTTGTACATTGGTGAGTCCCCAGTATTTGGATCTTTATGTTTGTCAAACAGTAGATTATTATGGTTATTTACTATTATGTATTGTGAACTTAATCGATTCCACTTATCCACCACTCTGTTTCTTAGTAAGTAATGTTCTGTTTTAATGATTCCCAATTTGTAATATAGTTTGAAATATGGTACTACTAGACTGAATTCCTTCACATTTTTTCATTGATTCCATTTATATTCTTAACCTTTTGTTCTTCCAGATGAATTTTGTCTTTGTTTTTTCTAGCTCTGTAAAATAATTCTTTGGTAGTTTGATTGATATGACACTGAATAAGGAAGATAGGTTAGGTAGAATTGTCATTTTATTATATTGATTCATCCTGACTGAACAAATGATATTTTTAATTGTTTGAAATGTGTTTTGTAATTATGTTCAAGTAATACCTGGGCTAGGGTGGCTAGGTGGTGCAGTAAATAGAGAACCTAGAGTCGGGAGGACCTGAGTGCAAATCCAGCCTCAGACACTTAACACTTACAAGCCATGTACCATTGGCTAAGTCACTTAACCCCAATTGCCCTGCTGTCCCTGCCTCCAAGAAAAAAATAGCAAATGATATCTGGGTTTGTATTGGCAGGTAGACACCTGAGGATTTTATATTGTTTGCAGTTGTTTTAAATGGACTTTATCTCTTCTTATTGGATTTTGAGGGTAGTATATAGAAATGCTGATAATTTAAATTGGTTTATGTTATATTCTGCAACTTTGCTAAAGTGGATAATTGTTTCAACTAGTTTTTTTTTTTAAGTTGGTTCTCTAGGATAATCTAAGTATACAATCATATCATGCTCAAAGAATAATTGTTTTATTTCTTCATTGCCTATTTTTATTTCTTCAATTTTTTTTCTTGTCTTATTGCTACAACTAGTATTCCTAGTATAATATTTAATAATAATGGTGAAAATGCACACCCTTCCTTTAACCCTCATCTAACTGGGAAGGTTTAAAGTTTAGAACCATACAGATGATGCTTGCTATCAGTTTTAGGGGAACATTACTTATCAGTTTAAGAAAGGCTCCATTTAGTCCTGTGTTTTCTTGTATTTTTAATAAGAATGGTCCTGTATTTTGTAAAAAACTTTTTCTACATCTATTGATATAATCATAGGATTTTTGTACTTTTTCTTATTCATATGGTCAATTGTGCTTATAGTTTTACTAATATTGAATTAGTCTTACATTTCTGGTATGAGTTTCACTGATTATAGATTATGATCTTTGTGATACATCACTGTAATCACCTTGTTAATAATTTATTTTAAAATTTGCAAAAGAATATTCTTTAAGGAAACTGTTCTATTATTTTCTTTAGCAGTTTTTGCTCTCCCTGATTTAGATATTAAAATCATGTATGTGTCATAAAATTAATTTGGTAAGATTCCTTAACAGATTTTTTTTTCTAAATAGTTTATATAGTATTAGGATGAATTGTTCCTTAAATGTTTGGTGGGATTCATTTGTGAATCCACCTGGTTCCAGGGCATTTTTCTTAGGGAGCTCGTTTATGACTTCTTCAATTTCTTCCTGTTATAGGGTTATTTAAGTATTCTATTAACTCTTCTATTAATCTTGGCAGTTTATAGTTTGGTAAATATTCATCCACTAATTACTTTAATTTCATCTTCATTGTTTGTGAATTTACCCTAGAATATACATATATATTTATCCCTTTAATTTAATAAATATATATTTATTAAATATATTTAGCAAAT
>CM053591.1:184906432-184940103 GCA_028646515.1 Pseudochirops corinnae
TTAAAAATAATACCGATCAAAATCTTTCCATGGAGTTGTTTTCTAAGTATATTTAGCATACATTACTAATACAGAATATGAAAGAAGCTTATCAAACTGTGTGTTTCTTTGGAGGTTTAAATATTTTTGGCAAGAGAAAGAGTGACCTGATATATGTGCATTGTGGAATGCTTTGGGACAATGTTATTTGGATTCTCTAGCAAGACAGATAGGCCTAGATACACATAGGTATGTAGTTATAGATGTAGAAATAAGATATCAGGGCAATTTTCCTTGAGAATTTCTTGAAGGATGATTTCTAGGTTCTTTTTTTGATCATGGCTTTCAGGTACTCCAATAATTTTTAAATTGTCTCTCCTGGACATATTTTCCAGGTCATTGGTTTTTCTAATGAGATATTTCACATTAACTTCTATTTTTTTCATTTGTTTGGATCTGTTTAACAGTATCTTGATTTCTCATAATGTTGTTATCTTTCATTTGATCCATGCTAATTCTGAAGGAATTATTCTCTTCAGTGAGCTTTTGAAATTCTTTTTCCATCTGGCAAATTCAACTTTTTAAGGCATTCTTCTCCTCATTGGCTTTTTGGGCCTCTTTTGCCATTTGAGTTAGTCTATTTTTTAAGGTGTTATTTTCTTCAATCAGGTTGTTGACTCTCCTTTCACGATTTTCTTGCATCATTCTCATTTCTCTTCCCAATTTTTCCTCTACTTCTCTTACTTGATTTTCAAAATCCTTCTTGAGCTCCTCCATGGCCTGTAACCAATTCATGTTTTTCTTGGAAGCTCTTGGTTCAGGAGTTCTGACTGTATTGTCTTCTTCCCATTGCATGCTTTGATCCTTTTTATCCCCAAAAAAGGAATCTCAGATTTTATTGCTGTGCTTGCTTTGCTTCCTTTGCTTGCTCATGTTGCCACTCAATTACTTGACTTTGGAGCCCTTTGCCACAGTAGAACTCTGCTTCCATAGAGGAAAGTTTTGTCCCAAATCACTGGGGGTTTTTTTAGCTGCTGGAGCTATTAGTTGGGTACCCTCTCTGCAGCCCCCGCAAGCTCTGGCTCACTGGTCACACACCCCAGGACCTCCACCCAAGACCATGATCCAGATCCAGGGAGGTTAAAGCAAGAGCAATTACCCTCTGAATGGTTGCTTGGTCCCTCTGAGATCTGCAGACCAGGAGCTCTGAAGCAGCCATGTGAAGGCAGCTGCAGCACCATAGTTCCTCTGTTACTTAGCTCCCTGGGGGCATGGGCCAGACTGTGCTCCTCAGTCCCCCACCCACCCCAGCTCCAACAGAGTTCCACACTGACCTTTTACATGGCCTTTGGCATTTATGGGTTGATAATTCTGGAAACCATCACAGCTGCTAGTGATCCACTCTCCAGAAGTCTCCTGCAGCTGCTGCTGTTTTAGAGTATCTTAATTTCTCACAAAGTCAATAGCTTCCAATTGCTCCAATCTAATTTTGAAGGAATTATTCTCTATAGTCAGTTTTCAAAATTTCTTTTCCATCTGGCAAATTCAGCTTTGTAAGGCATTCTTCTCTTCATTGGCTTTTTGGGCCTCTTTTGTGATTTCAGTTAGTCTACTTTTTAAGGTGTTATTTTCTTCAGTATTTTTTGGGTCTCTTTTAGCAGGCTGTTGACTTGTTTTTCATGATTTTTTTGCATCACTATCATTTCTCTTCCCAGTTTTTCCTCCACTTCTGTTACTTGATTTTCAAAATCCTTCTTGAGTTCCTCCATGGCCTGTACCAATTCATATTTTTCTTGGAAGCTTTTGATGCAGGAGTTCTGACTTCATTGTCCTCTTCCATTTCTATGCTTTGATACTTTTTGTCCCCAACAAAGGATTGTATGGTCTGATTGCACTTCTTTTGCTTTCTCATCTTGCCAATTACTTGACTTTTGACCTTTTTGCCATGGTAGAACTCTGTTTACATAATGGAGAGAGCTTTGTCCCAAATTTCTGGGGTTTCCACAGCTGCCAGAGCTATTAGTTCAGTGCCCTCTCTACAGCCCCCACAAGCTCTAGCAAACTGGCCAAACACCCCAGGACCACCACCCAAACACACAATCCAGATCCAAGTAGGTCAAAGCAAGAGTGATTACCCTCTGAATGGTTGCTTGGTCCCTCTATATTCTGCAGTCCAGGAGCTCTGGAAGCAGCCATAGTAGCAGCTGCAATCACCATACCTCTGGCTGCTTCTCATCCTAGGTGGCCAGACCACGCTCTTCCTTTACCCTTCTAACAGAGTTCCCTCCTGACCTTTTATTTTCTCTTTGACATTTATGGGTTGAGAAGTCTGGAAACCACCACAGCTGCCAGTGATTCAATCTCCTGAAGTCTGCTCTGATCATACTGGACTGCCCTGGGGCCAGAGCCAGGATTCACTGGGGACTGTGCTCAGCTCCCAGTGCACTGCGACAGACCTTCCCTGTTGATCTGCCAGGCTCCCTTCAGTGGGAGATTTGTTTCTTTCTGTCTCTTTGTGAGTTCTGTAGCTTTAAAATTTGTTTAGAGTCATTTTTTTACAGGTATTAAAGTGGTTGGAGCCAGAGCCCATACCAAGTTTGTGCTTTTACTCCGCCATCTTGGCTCTGCCCCGAGATAGCTTTATTCTTACAAAAGAGAGCAGACCTATCAAAGTTCTTATACTACTTCTGGATTTTTATGCCCATCACAAACCAATATGGATACAATTAGGTCTTTTCTGATTGAATTAGTACCTGTGATACTAAAGGACAGATGAACCTCATAATATTAATTCAGTGAATTCTAGACTTTTGCCTGGAAGAATGACCTGTGCAAGCATCTAAATGTGGGAGAATAAAAGATACCTACTTTAAATTTATTTGTTTTTATTATTAAACTAATTCATATTTATAATATAACAAAAGATATGAGAAAAAAAAGTGTGCTGTGTGATGTAGAAAAGCAACAGCATTCTGGCACTGAGATGGCATTTTGAATATATTTTAGTGTTTACTAAAGCACAAGACCAGTAAAATAAAACACAAAACTTCAATTATAAAATTTATTAATTTTCAACCTCTAAATGCACATATTTGGAACAAGTAAACAAATAAACTCAGTATCACTTAGAAACAAAATATAAGGAACATATATAACATAATCAATTTCTTCTCAGAGGAAATGCAAAGGTATTTCATAAAGAAAAGAGAATCCTTCTATAAATAAGTTCACTATGCATCTCAATGTAAGAAAGTTTTCAATAAAATCTGTTCATCCAAGTGTGAATCAGCTAAAAGTTTTAATCCTCTTTGATTCCCTTTTTGTGGAATGATTCTGAACATTGTCAGGTTCTTGGGAATACATTATATAATTGTTTCTTAAATCCTTGATAAATGCCATGTGGATAATAGACAAACCAATGTAGCCATGCCACCTGTAAAGCACAGGTGCTGTTTCAAAAAGAATGATGGAAATCTTTTTTTCCCATATATTTTCTCTGTCAATTTTTAAATTACTTCTTTCATATGAAATTTTATTTCAAACAAACAAAATGATTATCCAACAATGAATCCCTAGATCTTTAAAAATATAGACAGCCACTAACAGAACTTTGAAATGTGGGGAGTGAGAGATTAAAAATACTGCTTCAAAGGAAAGCTAGTTAGTAGGGACATAACTTAAGTGCTCTCACACGTTGCGCAGTTTTTGAAATTACCAAATATTTGTTAAACGAATAGACAGAAAAACATAGGAACATAAGTAATTTTTTCTGAGACTGTAGAAAAATGTGCTAAATATGACTATATTACATTTGATTAACAAATATAAAGGCATAGTGAGGCAGGGTAGTATAATAGAAAAATCTCTTTGTATAGAGTTAGAGGACTGGATTTCAAAGTTCACATAGGCTACAGACAGTCTGGGCAACTTTAGGTAGGCTGATCTATCTGAACTCAAGTTTTCTGATATAAAATGAGGGGGTTAGATGTGTTAAAAACCAGATTCATTCCACTTATAAAATGACTGTGCTAATATCTGAGAACCTATAGCTTTCAAACTTTAGAAGTTACACTAGCATCTACCTATGCAGATTTAGATGATTTTTAAGTTAGCCTTTTAAAAATGTATCTTCTATGGTTCAATAATATTTTAATAACTCACATATATGAGAGCTTTTCTAACAATAAGCATGTTAGGCGATATAGGTAGGATGACTGAGGAAACACTTTTCTTTGGTGATTATGAAGTCATTAGCAAGTACAAGGAAAAAGGTGTTTAGTTAATTGGTGGGTGTGGAAGCTATATTAGAAGGGGGTGAGAATTGAATACTTAATGAGAACCTAGATGCAATAAATATAGACAAATCTTTCTAGAAGCTAAGCAACAAGAAGACAATGTGAAAATAGGTACAAACACAAGAGTTTTGATAGAATAATGTTTGTCGTAAGCAGAAGGAAAGCCATTATTAGAGAAGGAGAAATGAAAGATGGCAAGGGAAGGAGTTATTAAGTATAATCTTGGAAGAGTGGAAGAAAAAATAAGCAGAACCGGAAAGAATGATAAATTCATGTTGGCAAGTTATATAATATTTTCTGCTTTTAGAGAGTGCTAAAAGATAAAAGAAAGTTAGACTATATATAGAAAAAATATGTACTTAGGAGAAAACCTAGAAAAATCAAATTCTGCCTTATCAGATAGTAGACGGGTGACAACAGCCAAATGTCTGACCCTCTCCAAGTCTCATTTCTGCATCTGTAAAGTTCAGATATAAATAATTCTTGAATCGCAGAAGTTTGTTATGTTGAAACTGCAATACAAATCTAACATGTCATACTTGTCAGACTATTTCAGATTTCTTGCTGAAGTAGGATTCAGGGTTATCTACTGATTGTGAGAGAAGTTATGGTCGGGACATTGAGGAAAGTTTACAAAATGGGAAAGATCATTTAGGAAATGTGATTAGGAGAAATTGAGTGATGAATTAAAAGATTTCTGAGCAACACTCACGTTTTTCTTAGAGTCACATGGTGGAATCTGCAGTACACACAGCTAGAACCATTTTGTGATTGACTTCAGATGCTCTGAAATTTGTAATGGGAGCAGATCCCCACCTGGCAGATACTCCTCAAAGTGAGTTTATATGGGGCTTATAGCTTATTTATCTTTAAGCCACAAAGGAGGGAGAAGGCTTCAGGCAAAGGGAGATAGAGCAAGGATGTTGCAAGAGCTGACTGATTAGATAAAATACTCATGACCAAAGAGATGAAGCTGGTTTCTGGGAAGCCAGAATCCAGGAACCTTTTCAGTCTTCCAGGCCAGATGGTATCAAAACAGAATGTTATTGTGGAGAGGTCATTATATGGGGGGCGGGGGGTTTGGCAAGGAGGGTATCTAACTGGTGAGCTAAAGCTTAACATGAGACAGAGTTGTGCTCAGTTCACCAAGTTGGAGGGAGTTGTGCTGAGTGTGTGATCAATAATATCAATCAAAATGGCTTGTTAGTCAAGATCTTAACTCAAATTTCCTTTTCTGATTATGACATTTTGTCCTCTTTTTCTCATCCCTCACTCATTATATATCTACTCAAATCTTGACTCTCAGTCTCATAATTCCTTGTTCTTCCTCCAATTCATCATTTCCATTGCCTCCCTAGAATCTACAATGGTACTGACTTTAAAACATTCATATTTTACTAAATTCTAACACTATAGGATACCTAAAAGATATTCTCTCCTCTCCCATTACAAATTTCAGAGCATTTGAGGGTTTCTTGACAAACATACTAGAATGCTTTGCCATTTCCTTCTCCAACTCATTTTAAAGATGAGGAACTGAGACAGGCAGAAGTTAAATGACTTGCCCAGGGTCACACAAATAGAATGTGTCTGAGGCTGGATTGGAACTCGAATCTTCCTGACTCCAGGTCCAGCACTCCATCCACTGTTCCACCTAGTTGTGGGAGTTCAGGAAGTGAACAAACTATAAAGCCAGGATAATATAGAAGTTATCAATGTTGATTGCTGAGAATGAGGATGGAGTGTGGAGAAAGACTGAGAGGTAGCGATGAGCCCAGAGTTGATGTAGTTGAGGGAAGCAGGAAATTCTCACTAGATAACTACAAGAGAGATGGGGAGAGGATTGTGTCAGATGTTGTGATGGTTTGGCCAGTTTCTGATGATACCAAAACACAAGTTTGGTCTCCAAAAGAGGAGTGATTACTGAAAGATAATATACAGGACAATTGTCAGGAAGCCACAGAAGCTCTCTGATCTCTCCTCTGACTCTATGGAGCGTGGAGAATGGGAAAAGATGACCTTTTTAAAGGGCTTTTAGAGTTGTGATCAGGAGACAATCTTATCTAAAGGAAGGAAGTACAAGGAGTTATTGCAGGGAAAAAAATGAAATTGTAAAGGAGTTGGCTTACAATAGGATGCATAGTCCAAAGAGAATAATAAGAAAGACCAGTGCAGGGGAGATAGTAGTTAGAGTAGGCCTGAGGACAGGTGGGCTGTACTGCACAGGGATGAGAACCAAACATTTGGGATAATACCTCAGTTTATTGACATGAATAAGAAGTAGAAACATGAAAGAAATGATTGCACAGTGAGATGAAGGACAGTTAGATGGCACAGTGTCAGATCTGGAGTTAGGAAGATTCATCTTCCTGAATTCCGATCTGGTCTCAAATACTTAGTAGATTTTTGACCATGGGCAACTCACTTAATCCTGTTTTCCTCAGTTTCCTCATCTGTAAAATGAGCTAAAGAAGAAAATGGCAAACCCCATCCAGTATCTTTGCCAAGAAAACCCCAGTGGGGTCACAAAGTGTTGGCCATGACTGAACAACAACAGTGTGATGCACAGAGATGTAGTTAGATAACTGGATTCATAGAGTAGCCCTAAATGACTTAATGCCAACTTGGAGAGAATTCCCTAGTGGAGTACTTCAAGGAAGTGACATTGATTCTGTTAAATTCAACTTGTTCTATCAATTATCTGAGCAGCAGCATAGAAGGTATTTTTATCAAAATTCTATGTGATGATTAATATATGATACATAAAGAATTACTAATCCACTGAGCAACATAATTAGGACATGTTCTTTTTTCTTTAAAAAAAAGGCATTATTTCCTTCATTTTCTTCCCTTTCTAGTTATTCTCTTATTCATATACTTACATAGACCTTCTTTAATCTTTGCACTCTTCATGAAATGAATACTTCTTAACAGGTATGTGTGAGATTCAGCTCTAACCAGCTTTGGAGAGTCATTGTTCAAATTTCAAGGTGAGCATTTACCCCTCTGAAATGGCAAGTTGCTGTAGACAAGCTATTGATTTATTGCTCTATAGAAATGTGGATTTAATAAAGTGTGTATAATGCAGATTAAACTTAAAGGTTTATGCCATGCATTGTTTGATTTTTTTTTTTTCCCCAGAAGGACCTGGTTGTAAAATATTTATCAGCACACCCCAGTGTTGCTCTATAAATGCTGTGTGAGCTCAGAGACAGTGCAGGAGAAAGCTCAGCAAATTCAGTCACCAAAGACTGAAGGTTTAATGAGTGGACGTTGAGAATAACATCAACAGAAACATTTGAGATTTATATAGAGCTTCGGTTTTGCTAAGTGCTTTACATTCATTATGTCATTTGAGCCTCAAAATGTATCTTCGATTTCTTCTTCTGGAGAGTTTCTATGTTACTGTCTTTTAGATCTTCCCATATTAGAAATACCAGTTACTATAGGTTTTTATTGCACACTATTCAGAAATATCCTATTGTGGTTTCATTCTCTCTTGGGAATCCACAAGTCTTTCTGCCTCATCAGACATTGATTCATTTTCCCATGTCTTGTAATATTTATTCATAGATGCCTAGAATATTTTAACTGGAGGCCATATTCTCTTCTGTTATTAACATTTTCCCTGTTAGTTTATCTGCTTGACTCAAGGTTTTAGCTAAATTTTCTTCCTCCTGGTATAATTTATAATTTCAGACTTTTCCCTCCTTAGTCTCCCCTGTTGATCACTGCAGGACTCTTACCTCCTTCATTTTTGTCCTGGAGGCTAGAAATCAAGGCTATCTCAACCTATTCCAGTGTTAGGCAACTCAGGTTTTACCAGCCTCAGTCTCTGCCCCAAGTGACTTCGGGGATGACTCGCCTGGGCTATTCTGTATTCTGTACTCCTTTCCTTAGGCTTAGTGGAGTGTCTCACAGACACACATGCATACCCCATTTCTTCTCTTCCTCAGTTCTCAACCTGTTGTAACACAGAAGATTGCCACTCTGTTGTGCCAGGCAGAGCCAATTTCTATCTTTTGGGTTTTTCCCTGTTATTGGGAGTATGGAGTGGTAGAGCTCTGTTCTGTGTTAATCCTATGAGTTGACTTCTCTAGCCTTGATCATCAGAGTGCTAAGTGAATTAGAAGTTAGAAGTTAGCCTTCTTGCTGTTAGTTAAAGGGGCAGCTAGGTGGTTACCTATGTTGTTCCATTTAAATTAGGTCAGAAACAGAAAACAGTATCACGTGTTACTCTCATAGTTTTGCTCTTTGGGATAGTCATAATGATTGGGGTGGGGTGGGGGAGCATTTTAAAGGGAAGTTATACAGGACCTAAAGAAATAGATTTCATTCTATTCCTTGAGAGCCTGAAATAATGATTAAGCCGGCAATGGAGAAAGATCATAATAATACTCTTTCTTTCTTTTATTGTTGTTGTCGTGAGGCAATCAGGGTTAACTGATTTGCCCAGGATCATATAGATAGCAGTGTCAAGTGTCAAAAGCCAGATTTGAACTCAAGTCCTCCTGACTGCAAGGCCAGGGCTCTATCCACTGGGCCACCTAGCTACCCTATAATATTCTTTCATGTATACAAATTCAGATAAATGCTTTACAAAAGAAACTACCAAAAAAAACCCAACTCTCTTTTTCACAGCTTATGGAAGATAATGTATTCACCAAAGGTAATGGGTACATCAGAAGTATGTGATAAGGTTGTGTCATATCAAGGAAAACTGAGGCTAGAAGGAGTACAGCTTTTTGCTACTAATGTAAAGGTATCTGTAAGGTAAGAGAGTCTAAGTATTTTTATTCCTTAGCTCTTCTAGGCACAGGATCAAAATTAGAAAGTCTTTTTGTTTTTTTAAGCTTAAAATCTCTTAGGGTTATGGAGCAAAAGAAGCCAACTCTGTCATTTTTCTCAGTCCTGAGCAGGAGGCAAACTACTCCTTCCAGCATCAAGCATTTGGTATGTGCCATGGAGGGACCTTAGAGATGAGAACTGACTAGTTATACCATGTCACCCTCCAAAAAGGGTGGAGGAAGAGAAAATAAGTAAGAGTGGCCTAGCATATACTGTACTTGTCTTCTGACCATGTGCTGGTGATTGGAACCAGGAAACTGAGGTTTGACAGCCTGATGGTACACAGAATAAGAAAAAAAATTGTTTGATGGAGCAGTCAACAACCTAGTGGCCTTTGGTTCAGATAATGCTGTTGCAATGACTGGCTGGAAACAGAATGTTTTTTCAAGGCTTAAAGTCGTGAATCCAAAAGTAATGCTGACTGCCTCCACCACTTGGCAGATGTCTGTGGCAAGTTGAGGAGGGCTGGAGAGGGGGTTCAGAGAGATTGCTTTGGAAAGGCATTGTCAACATCAGTTGAGGGATGGACATGTCGTATCTGTTTTCACAGCCCAGCCAACCAGCCATTCAACTGACAAAGATCACAGTGTAAAAGCAGTTTGAAGTGTTGAATGAATCTGAGCCACTTGGGGTGGGATGGGGAGCAGGCCAGGACTCACAAACATGTGGCTAAGCTCACATAATGTGTCGAAGAGAAAAGGGGCTACGTGGCCTGCTTTGTTCATTGGCTTTTTAGCTTGCAAACAACAAGCTGCCAAAGACAGACCTCATTTGTCAATGCCTACAGAGCCACAAACCATAGCTGTGAAGGGAGTTTTCCTGACAATTTAACTTGATCTGAGTCCTCTTTACTTTTTTTTCTTTTCTTGGTGGGGGAGGGTGGGTCATGTCCCAACCCAAACCATTCCTGTTTATCATCAGCAAAGAAAAATGGGCCCTCGAATTTCCCTGGTTCATTGAATCTAGCTGACTAATGGGGCATGGGCCATCCAGTGGGACTTATCTTTTTCACCATTATCTCCTCTGTTACATCATGAGAATTCAGTTTATAGAGATACCTATATTCTAAGTCTTGTTAAACTGGAAAATTGTGCCATCCTATACCTTATTAGGTAGAATTTTATTTTCCACTTTCATTCACCACCAAAGTTACTGAGTCCTAAGCTTGCTTCAGCTGGACTAAACTTTACTCACATAAGAACCAGAAGAGTCAATGAGGAGGACTGGGTATCTGAGATTCTTCTAAGGCCAGGTGGAAACTAGGGCCAATGGGACAAAAAGGGGCCTGGGGATCAGACACCCACAGGTTACTTAATTTGTACTATATATTCCCAAGCTATGGAAGGCAACCTGGATCCCTGGGTTTCTGCATGGATGGTAGAAGGAATTACTGTGGAGTTATGTGAGAATAAAGACACCTACTTGAGTCCATCTAGAGTTACTTTGGCTCTCTCTATGCTTCAATAGAATCTCTGTCAGCAAACCAACCATTACTATGTGCCACTATATTAAGACCACAGTAATTCTTTGAACCAAGGTTTAGGAGAAAGCTATTGCCTTTTTCTGAAAAGATTTTTTTCGTAGTAGACAGATATGATTGTAGTAACTTCCATGAGAGATTCATATCTAACAAATAATTTCATAAAACACGCATGTGTGTCTGTGTGGTTTCTTATAGTTATAAGGATCATAGGATGATGAATTTCACTCTAAAAGATGTGATCTCTTTGTTATGATTGCTAGTTTCACCCTTTCACATAATCAGGTGATGAAATTGAAGCCAGACGGAGGAAGTTGCTTGCCCAAGGTAAGACATATGAGAATTAGAATTTGAATCCAGATCAACTCACTCCAGATCCACTGCTCCTCTTCCTATGGCATATTGAAAAAAAAGATTGATAATAGTTATATGGGTATTGTGAACATGAGCAGAATAACAAAAGATTTGTGCATTTTTTGGTAAAGTGTCTCACAGAAGTTTTGAGAGAATGAATATAGGTGGGCTAGATGATTTTACAGTTAAATGTATTCTAAACCCGTTGAACGGCTAGCACCAAATAGTAGCCATGAATGGTTAAATGTCAATGTCTCTTCATTTCTCACCAGACAGCACTTTAGACTTCTCCATCATGCTTCAAAGATAACTTTGAAGTTATCTTCCAGAGGGAAGTAATCTTCATCTTCAAAGATAACTTAAGGCCTAGAAATTATACCTGGAAGTAATTTCTGTCCCTGTGACCCCTCTCTGACTCAATGGCTCCTCAAAGAATTTCAATTTAAGGAGAGCATTCAAACTAGCCATTTCTTCATTTCTCAAAAGTCTACACTACAGACTTCTCCATCATGCCCCATACTGGGTAGCTTCCTCTGCCCTTTTTCAGATTCTTTTTATGTATTATCTCACTTTAATAGAATATGAACTCTTGGGGAGTGGGGAGGAAATGATGTTCTTTCTCCTTGTAATGATATTATGATCGCTTGGCACAATGCCTGACATGTGATAAGTGTTTAATAAATATTTGGTAACAGAAAATGTCAACTTGAAAGTAAGACTGAAGGGAAGTGTTCCATGGATAAATTCTTGGTCCTATGCTGCTAACAATTTTACCAGTTGTTGAACAAAGGCCTATGTAGCATTAAATTTACAGACAGCTTCAAGTTCAAGACAGAGCCAGGATTCAAAAAGATCTTTCCAACATGGACACAGAAAAATAAATTCAATTGTTCAAATCAATTTTACAAGTAGGAGATGGGAAGGAATACAAAGAAGTAGTTCCACTGAAAAAAATCATAATTTTGTGGCTCACAATTTTAATATGAATCAAAAATGACATATAGATGCCAATAAACATGAATTAATCTTAGGCTACATTAAAATATGAAGTTTTCAGCATGAAGAGCTAATGCTGTCATGGTTAGGCCGAGTTTTGACTCTTGGGTTTGAATGAGATAAGTGAAAGCATTCTCATAAAATGAAAGAGACAATCACCCAACTTGAGCTGGGTCCTAGGTCTCTTTAGGCCTAAGTTTCGTGGTCTTGTAAATCACCTGATTTTGGAGAAATCAGATGGTGTGCCCCTACTTCCCCTCTGTTTTTCCTGTAAGGGGCTTTTTGTAATGGCTCCCTTTTGCAAAATATGAATAATCATAGCTATATGTCTTTGTATTGGGTAAGAGGGATTTTCCAGGTTCTTGTGTAGACTGTGAGGTCACACAACCCCACCAACAGGCTGATGATCCAGCACTAGGGGAGGGGTGATGTAAGGGGACCTGAGAATTTTTGAGGTTTTTTTTTAGAACTGTTTGTGTAAAGGTATATAACTGCTTACTTGACTCTTGTTGGGTGCCTCCCTATACCAGGCCTGTCTGGAATGGGTGATGCGCAACTCTCATGAGACTTGTCTTTAGAATAAAGAGATTCTGTTTCTACCTGGAGAAACTTCCAAGTATATTTGGGAAAGGATCTTTGGGGTCTTTATCCCACACAGTTTCAATTCTTGAAACTAATTTTTAGGAAGGAAATTGATAAGCTGGAACGAGTCTGAAGCAGGGTACTAGGATGGTGAGAGACCTTGTGTGTATTTCAAATGAGGACTGATTGAGTGAATAAATGAAAAAAGCAATTTTAAGAACTTATTATGTACAAAGTGTTAGGGATACAAACAGAAAAATAAGTTAGGCTTTGCTCTGAAAGATCTCACATTCTGATGTTGGAGACAATACACCTAGGTTTTAGCTAAAAGTAAAATGAAAAGGTTCCATGGTCTTTAGGCTCTGACTACAAAACAAATACTATTGCATGTTCTTTCCTGCCATTTCCACTAGCAACATAGTTGTATCTGATATTGAACTATTTTCCAGTGCCAAGGAACTTAGTGGTGAAAACCATCTTTTCTATTATTTAATAGCTCTAGATACTAAGAAAGGGAGGCTACAGAATCCACAGACCTAGGTGGTAGGCAAAATTCCTCAGAAGTTCTTTCCTGAGCTTATGGTTTAGGAGTGATAGACTAGAAGCATGTTTGTAGATTGCTGCCATTTCTAGGTATCTGGGGCTTTCCAGGAATTTTGGTTGGTAAGCATTTGGGACTGGTTGTATTACCTTCCGTGTTGACTTTGAGACCAAAGGCTCTAAGCAGAATTTATCCATCAGTGAATCAAAAGTAAAAATTAATTAAGCACCTATTAGGTATCAGGTGTTAAATGCTGGATGGGGGTGCTAAGGGTTAGTCTTCTGAATGGAACTGTTACTCCAAAGAGTTTTTTGTTTGTTTGTTTGTTTTTATACTGAACTATGTTTATTAAAGTCTTAGGGGAGGCTGTTTTCATAGTTATGTCAGTGTTTTGACTTGCCTGGTCTCCCCCTTCCTAGCTCTCCTATGAGCACCATTGTTACTTCACCTATGCTTGGTTTGCAATTTGTGGGGTTGACTGACTTCCTTCTACATAGGAATTATTTCCCTGAATGATGGTTGAAAGGGTGTGCTGGAACCAGGGATATTCATCTTAGGTATACTGAAGTTCCCATGGTTCTTAAGTTCATTGTCTTGGGCTATCTCCACTGAAAGGTAAGGGGAAGTGGTAGTTGAGTTAGTAGTGGTTTAACTTTCCTGTTGCATTGCATTTAGGATGATGGAATCTTTAGCAAAAGGAAGAGAAAACTTGGGGAATCTTAACAGTAGTCCATGTGTTGTCAAGAGTGATGAGTTGAAAGATCCTATTTGTTCTTCTGACTCCAGAGAACAGAGTTAAAAGCAATAAGTAGCATTTGCAAAGAGAGACAGTTATGATTGAAAAAAGGAGAAGTTGCCTAACTATCATGATGATCACAAAGAATTTTCTGACTCAGTAGGGAGTGAGCTACTCCTCACTGGAGATATTTCAGCAAAGATTGGAAGACCACTTGGCAAGTTTGATGTAGAAAAGATATTGCTTACCTATAGGTTGGACAAGAGTGCCTTCTGAGCACTGAGTGCCTTCTAACTCTAAACTCCTGTAATTCTGTGATTATCCGCTCCATTGCCCTTTGCTGGGCACTGGTGGGGAGGAAGGAAAATATCCAATGTATGATTCTTATATTCAAATGGAAGTAATAAGAGTTATAAATTGACCACAGTAATCCAAAGTTAGAACATATTGTGTTAGATGACTAACATGGAAATATCTTATGCATGATTGCACATGTATAACCTATATCAAATCTTTTGCCATCTCAAGGAGTGGGAAGGAGGCAGAAAAAGAGAGGATTTAGAATTCAAAACTTTTAAAAATGAGTGTTAAAATTAGCTTTACATATAATTGAAAAAAAATATTCAAAAAATTTTCCCACTGTTTTTTTCTTTATTATTTTTATTATTATTATTACTTTTGTGGAGGGGGGGAGGCAGTGCAATTGGGGCTAAGTTGCTGACCCAAAGTCACATGGCTAGAAAGTGTTAAGTGTCTGAGGCCAGATTTGAACCCAGGTCCTCCTGACTCCAGGGCCAGTGCTCTATTCACTTCACCACCTAGCCAGCCTAATACTCAAAATTTTAAAAATAACATGTTGTGATCTAGAAATACATCTTTGTGATAAATAATTTTTTTAAAAAAATCGGAGTTTTTTTTGTTGTTGTTGTTGCTTTTTTTCCTAAGAAACTCCACCAAAATTGACATAGATACACTTTTATACTGTGTGAGGTGCTTTGGAAAACTGATTTTACACCTCTGATGTTTATCTTCCTCATTCACACAATCCAAATAATAATAAGTATACTACCTACAGCAGAGATTTCTGTTAAAAGTTTATTTAAATATAAGATTTAGATAGTCATGAACAAAGAGAATTCTAATTAGGATAACTACTTAAAATCCACACATAACTTAAATGTTTTATGGGAAATCTTTTATGGGATAAAAGTTTGAAAGGAAAAGGAAAGGATTATTAAAAAAAAAAAGAAGATGAGATGGAAAGGTCCATTTTGTGTACCCAGGAATGGACAGGAATGGAGTTTGACTGAAAAGGCAAAGGAATCATATCTAAGGAATACTGAGAATAAGGAATAAGGAAGCTCCCAATAGTTTAATTTATTGATTTTATATAGAGACAACTAGAGTGTTCTCCATCTTGGACTTTTTCTATCTATTATATAATTTTAAATCATATTTTAAGGCATAACAGTTGATATGATTTTCTGATATTAAGCTTTGAAGATATTCCTTGAGGCTAATCAATGATTAGCCATGAAGTAAATCAAACAAATTAATCTTTTCAAATAAGCAAAAAGAAAAATGCAAAACAGTTTCAAAGTGTTTCTCCATGAAATACTTAAGTGGGCCATGATAAAATGAATGACAGACCTTTATAAGAAAGTAAGAAGACCCTTATTTGCCCAGTGAGTAGCTCCTGTGCTAAGCGGTTCCTTCTCTACTCAAAAAGCAATCCTCAAGATCAACCTTTTCCTCAGACAAAATAGAGTTGTAGGGGTGGACAAAGTAGTATAAGTTTCTGAAGATACTTATTAGAAGCTATCTATCAACAATGAGCTGCTGGACAGCTCCATCCAGATTACACTGACAGCACATCAATTTCAATGAATCTAAAACACAAATGATTACTTCCCACCTTAACCAGGCTTTCCTCCAAATTTGTCTATTTCTTTTGAGAGCATCATCATTATCTTGAACTCTATAGTTCACAAGGGTGAAAATCTTAGAAACTGATCTGTACCATTACCCACAATCACAAAGAAATCATGATAAAAATGTTATCCTCCTTTAAATGGAGAACTGATGGACTCAGTGCTGGTTGAAAAATACTGTTTCTTTCTATTTCTTTTTTCTTTTTCTTTTTTTTTTCTGGAAAATGGCTAACGTGCAAATAAGTTTTGCATGACTTCCTGTTTGTAAGGAGTATTACATTTCTTGCCCTTCTCAATGAAGGGGGGAGAGGATGGAGGGAGAGAGAAAATTCAGAAATAAAATAAAAATACTAAAAGCTAAAAAGCAATCACTATGATTCGGAACGCTTGAGTGTACATGTACATGTGTGCACTTGAACGCATATATGTATAGATATGTGAACATGGGTGTATATGTGTGTGTTCCATGATAGCATGTGATCTCCTTCAGGGGAGGGAATTTTTCAAGCAAGACAAAGCAATAATTGTTTATTAAGTGCTTACTACATACCCGGCACTGTAGTAAGGCTAAGGATGTTGATACAAGCCAAAAGAAAGATAGCCAGCACAATTTCTGACACATAATAAGTGTTTAAACAAATTATTGTTAATTGATTATTTGCTTTCATGTATCATCCATGATCCATTCATCAAGAAAACTGGTTCTATAAAGGTATCTGACAACATGCCCTGCAGCTGCACTTGCTTTTTTCACAATGTGAAATAGCCACCCTTGGAACCTTGCCTCCAGAGAGGATGCTGGATGCTAGGGAAACATATTCCCATGAGTGTCCAGCATTTTTCCATTTATAATAGACATTTTAAAAATATGTTTCTGGTTATGGAGAACACTGAATCACAAAATGCCCTGGCTTTAAAGACATGGACACAAAAATTAGACATTTCACTAAACGCTAAACTCAAAATAAGAAATTTAAACTTTTTTTTTCCAGTAAAACTTGACCAATATACGGCACAATGGAAAGAATGCAAGACTTAAAACCATAGTGCCCATATTAAAATCCTAGTTCTATTACTTCCTACTACATATTTTGGGAAAATTAGCTTTGATTCTTTGAGTCCCAATTTTTACTTGTGAAAAATAAGGGTGTTTTACTTAATTATGCCCACATTATCTTCTATTTCTAAATCTATGGTACTATGTTTTATAACGTTTTATAATGAAACTGAAATCATTTAATATAGTTACCCTCTATTTACCCAATATACCCAATTTTTACAATCTTCTTTCTCAGTAATTTTATATGAAGGCTATGTAAATTTCAACAACACTAAATTAAATCATAAAAAGGGACATTTAATACAAGGATAAATTTGCTTATATTGCTTTATCACCTACCTCCTGTGTTTGTTGTGAGGATAAAATTAGATACTATTTATAAAGCACTTTGCAAACCTTAAAGCACTACATAAATATTAGCTATTGCATTCATATATCAATACACATAAAATTCTAAGGAGCATGAAGTTGAGAGAGCAGGATTATAGGTACAACATTATCATATACTGAATCCCCTTTCTATCATTCCAGTCTTTTTATACTGTCCTTCCCTTCAGATACTCTAGAATCTAGCTACTTTGGCATACTTGCTATTTTTCACAAATAGCACTCATTTTTAGTCTCTATGCCTTTTCATTGATGGCTCCCATGCCTAGAAATCTCCCTTCCCCCTACAAGTTTGGCTCTGAGAATCTTTGGCCCACTTCAAGACTCAGCTAAAATCATACAGTCTACAGAAGACCTAAGCTATCCTACCCATACCTACCCTACCCACACAACCCAAATCCTGCTAGGACCTTCTCCTCTAGGTTTAACTTCTATCTATTCTATACATAAGCTATTTTTCCATGCTGCCCTAACTTTAGAATGTAAAACTCCTTGAGGATAGATTTTCTTTTCTTTTGTATCACCAATCCCTGGCAATCATTCAGCAGTATTGCTTGGTTAATGCTTAATAAATAATTAATGATTTGTTGACCAAGTGATTACTAAATATATGATTTTCAGTAAGTTACAAACTCTCTCAAAAACAACACTGACTTCAACACTCTCTAGTCAGTAGCACAATATCTTTGGCCTTCTGATAATAGGATAGTAGAATGAGAGCATCCCACTGACTTAATGACAGTTTGTACTGAGCTAGAAAAGTCCATGGAAGTTCATGTGCTTGCTAGTCCTCATTAAATAGAATGCCTTTTCAGAAAACCAAGGGAGCACAGCTGTCACTTGCTTCACTAGAAGCCAGAAATGCAGCCAAGAAAAGACAGAACTCTCAGAATGCCTGGGAATGTTTTAGCCCTGTCCACCATTTATGGTCAATCATTCAGCCTTTGAAATAAAAAAAGCACTGATCCAATATGAGTCATGTTTCAGGCACTGTGCTCAGCCCAGTGAATGCAAAGACAAAACTAACAAATGAGAGTCCCTGCCCCCAAGAAGCTAACAATCTATTGAGATCTTAGTATTTGATTATCTTTGTATTAGTCATAACTTCCATGTCCTGCTCCTGAATAGCCTCTAAGAATGGGAAGCAAAACCACACCTTCACTATTCAATGTTCTCTGGCAGATCTGAGGTCTTAGAAGAAAGGGGTATCCTCTTTTCAGGGTTATATGAATTCTGTATCAAACAAGTCCAGCAGAATGCCACCTCCTCAAAGCAGTCATATGACTCGCTACAGTCTACTCTTCCCAAGACCCACAACTCTGGGTGAAACAAAGTGAAGGAGAGGGTAGGTAAGTATGCCTGGAACTCAAAGGTGCTGAAAGATACTTAGGGATAAGTTAATAAATAAGTGAAGATATTACCAAGCAGGCAGTTTCTAGCTAAGAATACCTTTCTATCCTATCACAGTTTTTCCATCTGTAAAATCAGGACAAATATATGTCTTGCCTTGGGATAATCAAATGTGCTAACACCTGTGAGATCTCTGAAGACCCAGAATTCTGTCTAAAAGTGTGAGGTTATTTTCAGATGTTATTTACAGAAAAATTTCTCTGTGTACCAGTCTACTGTGATTTCTATGCAGTTCTATTTAAGAACAGGCTATGGTGAATGGAGAACTGATCTGAGAGTGAGGGCATCATGATGAGCTCAAGCTATAACTCTGATACCTACTGGTGTCATGAACATGAACCATGGCATTTTATCTCTCAAGGCTTAAAAAACTTTCTAAGACTATAATTGTAGATCAGGTTTCTAATCTGCTTTGGTAAAGGAAGTTCCTTCCCTGGGAGTTCCTGAGATGAATGAAGTCATAGGTTTAGTTCAAGGATGGTCATATAGGTTTTCATAGCTTATGATCTGCTTCATTGGATAGAGTATGTGCTAGGGAGCTGAAAGATTCAGCAGACAGTCAAAGCTCCTGAACTCATAGGGGTTATTTTATTAGGTATATTCTACAGACCAAATACAAATATTTACTAGGATTCTACAGCAAAAGGAAATAGAGGTACTGGTGAAAGTCAAACACATTTTTCTTTCCTTTAAGACATGGAGTTCTTGCCCATTATAAAATATGACTTCATGGCTTTGAATTATAAAACAAACAAAATGAGCAAGAGGGAAACGTGCCACTCATTGGAAGAAATATGTTACTGTAGAAAGAGTAATATGATGGCATTGGAGTCTGGTTACCTGGTGTCCTGCCTCAGACACTTACTAGCTGGAGGACTCTGGGTAAAGTAATTTCACCTCCCTGTGACTCAGTTTCCAAATTTATAAATTCTAGGTATTTAGACTTATGTAATACACTAGGTAATTGCAAGAAAACTGCTTTGTAAAACTGAAGTGCCATTAGAATGTGAGTAGCTATTACCACCTTTGCTTCTAATGCCTTTTATCTATCCTACATAAATAACTCATTCTAACTAATGCCTACAAAACAGCAAAATGTGGTTTAATATTTCCCTGTTAAATTTCAGATTTGTTCTAGATGCTAATGGAATAAAGAATGAGTTTATATTCGAAGGAAATAAGATTAATTATCATATTTCCTATCATTTAAAATATCCATATCAAAGAATAGAGTGCCTGACATTCAGCTGATCTCATTTATTACTACACAGACTTCTAGCATCTCGATAGTTAATGGCCTATCAGTGTCTCTGTTAACAGCCCCATTTTTCATGACTGTACTATAGTTAGATTGTAAAAATATGTTGGTGAATTCAGATAAAACATAGGGCATTAGTATCTAGAGAAACTGAGGTCTCTTCTACCTCTATATCTAATTACCTATGAAACATGAGGGTGGCTAGATTTCATTACCCGCATTTTGCAAATAAAGAAAGTGAGGTGAGGTACTGTAACTTGCCTAAAATAAAAAAGCTAGTTAGTAGTAAGGAAAACTCATTTCCTAATTCTTTTCTCCCATTTATTTATTTGTTTTTAATTCTCAACATTCATTTCCACAAGACTTTGATCTAAAACTTTTCTCCCCATATTTCCCCTATCCTTACCCCAAGAAAACAAGCATACTGAATACCCCTTCCCCCAATCTGCTCTCTCTTATATCCTCCCTATTACCCTCCTCAATTTTCTAGTAGGGCAAGATGGATTTCTGTACCCCAGTGCCTGTACATCTTATTTACCAGTTGCACGTAAAAACCAGTTTTTAACATTTGTTTTTAAAACTTTGATTTCCAGATTCTTTCCCTTCTTCCCTCCTCAACTATCCCTACTGGGAAGACAAGCAATTCAATATAGGTTGTACTTGTGTAATTTTGCAAAACATTTCCCTACTAGTTATATTATGAAAGACTAAATATATTTCCCTTCATCTTATCCCACTTCCCACTTATTCTATTTTCTACTTTTACCCTGTCCCTTTTCAAAAGTGTTTGCTTCATCAGAACAACTTTGAGGTACCACATTTCACCAGCCAGATTGGCTAAGATGACAAAACAGGAAAATGACAAATGCTGGAGAGGATGTGGAAAAATTGGAACACTAATGCATTGTTGGTGGAGCTGTGAACTGATACAACCATTCTGGAGAACAATCTTGAACTATGCCCAAAGGGCTACAAATAATTGCCTACTCTTTGACCCAGTAACACCACTTCTGGGGTTGTATCCCAAAGAGATCATAGAAGCAGGAGGAAGACCCACATGTACAAAAATATTTATTGCAGCTCTCTTTGTGGTGGCAAAAAACTGGAAATTAAGGGGATGCCCATCAATTGGGGAATGGCTAAACAAGTTGTGGTATATGAAAGTAATGGAATACTATTGTGCTGTAAGAGATAGGGATGAGATGGACTTCATATTTACCTGGAGAGGCTTATACAAACTGATGCTACGCGAGAAGAGCAGAACCAGGAGAAATGTGAACACAATCACAGACACATCATATATATGATGACCAACCTTGATAAACTGAACTCTTCTCAGCAATGCACAGCTATAAGAAAACTCTACAGGTCTCAGGATGGAAGAAGATACCTACATTCAGAGAAAGATCTAGAAAGAACAGAGTTTAAATGGACGCTGAAGCAACCTACATGCTATCACTCTTTTCTATGTTTGGTTTTGTTTCCTTTGTCCCATTGTTGACTCCATTGGTTACAACTCTTCTATACAACCAGACTAATGGCCAACGTGAAAGTATTTGCAGATTCTATACTTGATTGGACACCGTCATGGGCGGGGGGAGAGGGAGGGGAGAAAAATTGAAACTCAAGGGACTCTGGAACTGAATCTTCTAAACTAAAAGTAAATAGACAAATCAATAAAAAAAATATTTGCTTCTAACTACCCTCTCCCAATCTGCTCTCCCTTCTATCACTCCCCTCTTTTCCCCTTTCTCTCTACTTTCTTGTAGGGTAAGGCACCCAATTGAGTGTGTATGCTATTTCTTCCTTAAGCCAAATTCAATGAGAGTAATGTTGACCTGTTGTCTTTCACCTTCCTGCTCTTCCCCCCCACCATGGTTTTCTCTAGCTTCTTTTATATGAGATAATTTATGCTATTCTATCTTTCCCTTTCTCCTTCTCCCCTTATACTCCTCTCTCACCTCTTAATTTTATTTTTTAGATATCATGCTTAATATTCAAATGATCCTGTTCCCTCTATATATACATGTACACACATATATATACTCGCATATATATTTACATACATATATACCCTCCTATAAATACATATATATGTATGTATACATACATATTCCTTTCAACTATCCTCATACTGAGAAAAGTCTCATGAGTTGCAATTATCATCTTTCCACATAGGAATGTAAATCATTCACCTTTAATAAGTTCCTTGTGATTTCTTTTTCCTGTTTACCTTCTTATGCTTCTCTTGCTTCTTGTATTTGGAAGTGACATTTTCTGTTCAGCTCAGGTTTTATCATCATGTTTGAAAAGAATACTTGAAAATCCACTGTTTCATTGAATGGCCATATTTTTCCCTGTAGCATTGTACTCAGTTTTGCTGGGTAGGTGATTCTTGGTTTTAGTCCTAACTTCTTTGACCTCCAGAATATCATATTCCAAGCCCTTCAATCCCTTAATATAGAAGCTGCTAGGTTTTGTGTTATCCTGATTGTGTTCCACAATACTCAAATGGCTTCTTCCTGCCTTCTTATAATATTTTCTCCTTGACCTGGGAACTCTGGAATTTGACTATCATATTCCTAGGAGTTTTCTTTTTGGGATCTTTTTCAAGAGGTGATCAGTGAATTCTTTCAAGTTCTATTTTGCCTTGTGGTTCTGAAATATCAGGGCAATTTTCCTTGAGAATTTCTTGAAGGATGATTTCTAAGCTCTTTTTTGATCATGGCTTTCAGGTAGACCAATAATTTTTAAATTCTCTCTCCTGGATCTATTTTCCAGGTCTGTGGTTTTTCCAATGAGATATTTCACATTGCCCTCTATTCTTTCATTTGTTTGGATCTATTTTTACAGTATCTTCATTTTTCATGAAGTCATTAGCTTCCATTTTCTCCAATCTAATTTTGAGGGAATTATTCTCTTCAGTGAATTTTTGAAATTTCTTTTCCATCTGGGCAATTCAGCTTTTTAAGGCATTCTTCTCCTCATTGGCTTTTTGGGCCTCTTATGCCATTTGAATTAGTCTATGTTTTAAGGTATTATTTTCTTCAGTCAGGCTGTTGACTTCCTTTTCATGATTTTCTTGCATCATTCTCATTTCTCTCCCCAATTTTTCCTCTACTTATCTTACTTGATTTTCAAAATCCTTCTTGAGCTCCTCCATAGCCTGTGACCAATTCATATTTTCTTGGAAGCTTTTGATGCAGGACTTTTGACTTTGTTGTCTTCTTCTGGTTCTATGTTTTGATATTCTTTGTCACCCAAAAAAGATCCTATAGTCTGATTGTGTTTCCTCTGTTTGCTCCTCTTGCCAGCCAATTACTTGACTTTTGAGCTCCTTACCACAGTAGAACTTTGCTTCTGGAGTGCAGAGAATTGTGTCCCACATTGCTGGGGTTTTCACAGCTGTGTCAGAGCTGTTGTAAGAGTTATGAGGAGGGTGCCCTCTCTATAGGGTACCTTCCTAGTGACCTTTTACTTTCTCTCTGGCACTTATGGGTTGAGAAGTCTGGAAACCACCAGAGCTGCTGGTGATTTACTCTCCTGAAGTCTGCTCTAGCTGGTCTGTGCTGCTGGTTAGGGCCTCCCTGGGTCTGCACTTGCATGGCTCATGAGAGACTGTGCTCACCTCCCAGCATGGTGTGATAGACCCTTCCTGTCAGCCTGCCAGGCTGCCTTCAGTGGGAGATTTGTTTCTCTCTGTCACTTTGTTGGTTTTGTAGCTCTAAAATTTGTTTAGTTTCATTTTTTTTACAGGTATTGGAGGTGGTTGGAGCAGGCACTCCAGCAAGTTCCTGCTTTTCCTCTGCCATCTTGGTTCTGCCTCCCCTCCCCCCATTTCTTAATTCTTGATAAAAAATTCTTTCACAAGACAATGCTCTCTAGCAGTGATTTTTGATCATCAAAATATCAATATTTATATATGATGAATGAATGAATGTATATGTGTATGTATTTACAAAAACATATATATATATATAATCATGCATAGACACACACATATAGATACACACATATATATAAATATACATATATATATACATATACACACACATATATACAAAATGAAGTTTGAAAACTCAAACTTTTTGAATTTTGAACTTGGTTCAGTTTCTTCATCCAAAACATGAGAGAGTTATGATTTCTAAAGGGTCTTCTAATATTACCATATAATGATTCCACAATGTTGTCTATTGCATGAAATGTAAGCATTTTTATGTTCTAGCAAACCTATATTCCCATACTCTAAAGTATAACTGTAACTTCTGTTTAAATTTTACCGAACATTCTTGGACATCATACAGTGCTCATATAAATATTTCTCAGTTGATTATTACGATGTGAAGGAGAAAGAAGAGTAGGAGGAGGAATATTTTTCTTTCTTTTTTTCTTTTAAATTTGCTTTTAGTTTACAACATTAAGTTCCACAAGTTTTTGAATTCCAAATTGCCCCCCCTTCTTCTCCTCCCCACTTCTCATGGTGACAATCTGATATAGGTTCTGCATAAACTTTCACATTAAACATTAGTAAAAGTGTACAGAAGAATTACAACTAATGGAATCAATAATGAGAAAGAAGAAACAAAACAAACAAAAACAAAAAGAGAGAGAGCAAGTAGTTTGCTTCATTCTGCATTCAGACTCCATAATTGTTTCTCTGCATATGGAAAACCTTCTCCATCATGAGTCTTTTGGGGTTGTCTTATTGCCTTGCATTGCTGAGAGGAGCCCAGTCTTTTAAGTTAGTCATAACAAATATGATGTGTCTGCAATTGGGTACAATGTTCTCCTGGTTCTACTCCCCTCACTCATCATTAGATTATATAAGTCTCTCCAGGTTACTATGAAGTCCATCTGCTCCTCATTTCTTATAGCACAGTAAGATTCCATTACATTCATATACTACAACTTGTTCAGCCATTCCCCAATTGAAGGGCATCCCCTTGATTTCCAATGCTTTGCCACTGCAAAAAGAGCTGCTATAAATACTTTTGTACATGTGGGTCCAAAGAAGAACATTAATAACAAAACCCTTCCAGGGTATTTCTTGACCCAGTGACAACAACTGGACTGTGGCTTGAATTTCTTGTACTGGGGATTACAGGGCCAGTTTCAATTCCTCTTAGTTTGGGCGCCATTGGAATCAGATCAGGCTGTGCTTGTTTTCACATTCTAAGGTCAATATTCCAAAACCTTAGTGATCCATAATTTCATCCATATGGACACTCTTTTCAATGGTACAGATTACAGTCCATCTGCACCTTCTTATTCTGTGTGGTTCCTGATCATGCCTTCACATAAGTCCTCCCTAAGGGTCCACTAATGTTCCAGAATCTTCCATTTGATCTTCAGACACTAAATGGATACCCATGCACAACTCGGGCTTTTTACCTATTATCCTCCTTTTCCATTCAGTCATATAATTAATAGATCAAGAAGCATTTATTGAGCACTAACTCTCTGCCAGGAACTTTTCTAGGACCTGGGAATATAAACACAAAGGACAAAAGAATTCCTAATCAGAAAAAGCTTCCACTCTATCTGGGACTCAACCAATCTCCTTTGAGAAGGTAATCTTTGTAGTTTTTATCCTTGGCTTTGATTTCCCATCACCTAGTACAGGGCTTGACAGATAGTAGTCATTTAATAAATAATCCCATTTTCTGAACTTCATGGGTTTTATACATTTTGGAGGAAAGATTTGTGATTTCCATTAATATGGAAAACTCCTATGGAGAAAACTTTCTCTACAAGGCAGGTTAGCATCTGCCTGGCAATTTGTAGTATTAGTGACTTGCTAGTGCACTGAGAGATTAAGTAAATTGTCCAATGTTTCTTACCATTATGTGTCAGAGATAGCACTTGAACTCCATTCAAGTCTTTACTATAAGGTTATCTCTCCATACGCTATACCATGCTGCCTTCAGCTTTATTCATAACGAAAGACTTTTAGAATGGAAGAAATAGTGCATAGCCAAACAGAGTTCTTTAAGATTGGAATTTAGAATGAGAATTACCAGTGTGTCCTCCAATTAGGACCTTAATGGTTTTTCTTCAGTTGTGGCATGCCATTCTTTTAGTGTAGAATTTTTCAAAGGATCTGTTCAGATATCCGCTATTTTAAAATAGATACAACAAAATACAGTTTCTGTTGCCCAAGCACTAGTATAATCTCTAGGAACTTTGCCCCTCCCACTGATAAAAAATAAAATTAATTAATTAAAAGTTTCTCTGAAACACTGAACTCCTTTTTCCTATTTGAGGTTCATATATATTCTTCTGGTTACAATTACACACATCCCAAAAATGTGCTAACTGGACCACAAAATAATAGGCCTGATTCTATGCTTTGGGGGAAAAAAGGTGATTTTCATCAAGAAAAATACCGCAATCTGCCAGTAGATAAATAGATTGTATAGACAGATCACTTATTAAGTGCTAGGCACCAAGCCCTGGGGATACAAGTCTTTGGGGAAAAAAGATGGTTCTTACTCCTAAGAAATATATTCTAATGGAAGAAGACACCAAACAAATAGAATGGAAATAGAAAGCAATATGAGAAAGCAAAAAAACCATAGTTTTGTAGGGACAATTACTGGTGAGATGGTGGAGCCTGGAGAGTAAGGAGCAGAGCAGGAGGGAAGTGAATGCTTTCCTCCGCATGATATAGAATGAAGCAATTGTATAGGGCTTGCAACTAGAACAGGGGTAGGGAACCTGCAGCCTCGAGGCGACATGTGGCCTTCTAGGTCCTTGAGTGCAGCCTTTTGACGGAGTCCAAGTTTTACAGAACAAATGCTTTTGTTAAGGAGATTTGTTCTGTGAAGTTTGGATTTCTTCAAAAAGCCACACTTGAACAGTGGTTCTCAACCTTCCTAATGCCATGACCCTTTAATACTCATATGTGGGCGTATCTGCATGTGGGCGGACCCGCTTGGAGACAAATAGAGGAGTGATGTCTCCGTTCCTAAGACCATCAGAAATATGTATTTTCTGATGGTCTTAGGTGACCCCTGTGACCCCTGTGAAAGTGTCATTTGGCCCCCACAGGAGTCACAACCCACAGGTTGAGAACTGCTGATCTAAAAGGTCACATGTGACCTCGAGGCTGTATCCCTGAACTAGAGGATCAGAATTTGAATCTTAGGCTTGCACTTAATAGCTGTTTAACCATGAGTAAATCACTACATTTGTAAACACCAATTTCCTCAGTTATTAATGCATAATATAAAATATTTTATTACCATCAATGAATTGATACATCCATACGTCAATCAACAATCGTGAGTTAAGTATCTACTATATGAATGACAATGTGAATGGCTTTGGGGATACAATAGTCACAATTCAATAAACATTTATTAAAGCCTACTATGTGCCAGAAGATAAGAGGTCTGATAGTATCATGTCTATAGAGTTGAAACTAAGCAGATCAGCTGATAAGAAATGAATTTATCTGGAAAATTCTGAGCCCCTAGAAAAGGGAGACTTTGGGAGAAGTTTAAGTTCCTGCCCTCAGTCTTCAAATAAAAGGGGAGATTTTGAGTATCAAAATTGAACCAACTCTGTGATGATGAGATTTCAGATGATTAGATTATCCTGAGGGAGGCATGATGTTTGTGGGGTCAAAATCTCAAAAGAGAACAGCTGATGAAAAATGTCAGAAAGATACAAATGAATCAGTCCCTATGCTTCAATGGATTACATTCTATAGAGATAACCTACATATCTCTCAGCATAAACAGAAAAATATATAAAATCAAGACTAGTATTTTTTTTTAGAGGAGGGACTATCACTGTTTAGGATATGAACATATCTTACATTGGAGGTAGTGTTTGAACTGAGATTGGAAGGAAACTACAGATTCTAAGCTTGGTCATGGAATTGAAATATTTTTTTTTTAAAAACAAATAAACAAGTAACTATGAAATGTAATACAATGAGAAAAAAATCCCATTGACTCTGGAATCAGAGACCTTGTTTTCAAATCCTGTCTCTGATAAGTTGTGAGTGAGTGACTTTGAGAAAATTACTTGACCCTTGGGCCTCCGTTTCCTCATTTATAAATGAGGATGTAGAATAGGATAATCTCCTAGGTCTGCTGCAGGTCTAGAAATATATTCTTATTCAAAACACTTGCCTTAAATTTTTTTTTGTCTAAAAACTCAGGAACCTGGCCAGTAAAAGGTAAGCTTGGTGAAGGTATGGAAACTTGGTTTTGTTTTGTTTTTTGCTTTCCTTCAGGTGTTCAAACACTTAAATTGACTGACACATGGTGAATATTTGATCAATTGAATTGTAGTGTTGGGTTTTGTCCATTTGTTCTTACTTGAACTTGGCCTAGCCATTTCTTCATCTAGAAAATGAATAAGATTGAATTAAATGATTTCTAAATTTCCTTTTAGCTCTAACACCCTACGATTCATTAATAAAGATGCCTTAATTAGACATTAAGTAAGTATTCTGGAAGTACATGTTCATTTATTTCCTCAGAACATATTATATTAAACCATTGCTTAATGAACCTTCCTACTAGAGACTACTTTTAAATGCCATCATCTAAATAGCAAAACATCTGTTGGTATGGTAGAGCTAAAATAAGTGCTAAGCAAATAGCTGACCATGTGAATGCAAGACAGTTGCAGATGATGGCATCCAATCATGGACAATTAAAGCTTGAGGGGTTCTTTAGGCCAATTAATTTGAATTTAACAAAAATCCTCTAAAATGTTAGTATGTGCCAAGTGCTGTGCTAGAGGATGGGCATAGATAGACAAAAACAATTTAAAACACTGCTTTAACCTCAAAGAGCTTCCATTAAACTACAAGAGGAGGGCACAATATAAACAGATATAATTATGTAAAGGATAATGGTTTTCTGTAGACAATGTAGACTATAGAGAGTAGGAAGTCAAGGAAGATGGCTACTATTTTCTCAGTAAAGTAGAAGATCATCTGCTGAGAAGGAGGTGATGTGGAATTTTTTTAGGGCTCTTGAGAATGGTATGGGATAGATGCTACAGCGACTCTGTCTTAAAGTCAAATAGGGATGGAAAAAGTCATTGGTACACTAGAGTATGAGGTTGGCGCAGATTCTGTGTTCGGTCATTTTCAGTCATATCTGACTCTTCGTGGCCCCATATTGGGCTTTCTTGGCACAGATACTGCAGTAGTTTGCCATTTCTTTTTCCATCCCATTTTGTAGGTAAAGAAATTGAGGCAATTGGATTGTATTAAAAGTAGAAGAACCAGCCTTGATAAGGAAGAAGGTCACTTCATCACGTGAGACAGAGGTGAAGGAGATTACAGATGTATTTGAATTATAGAAGAGGGAGAGAAGAGGGGCTCATGGTTAATGGCTTCCTTTTTTCTGTAAAATATGTGGCAGAGTCACCAGCTGAGAGAGTGGGGAGGGGGAGCCATGAGAGAATTGAGGAGGGATGAAGAAATTTGAAAGAGACCCTGTGGGATGATGAGTTGCTAAAGGAGGTATAGTAGAATGGCCTAGAAGCAATGAGGGCCCAGTTGGTGTTATATATCATAAATTTGTAGTGAACTCATTCAGAATTTTGGAATGATTTTCTCCATTTTCATTCAGCACCATGTATGTAAGAGCAAAGGTGATGACAGTAGGAATGATCCAAGACTGATGCTTTCACTGGCCATAATTGGTGATACGACAAAGAGAGGCCATAAATTCAAGAGGGCAATATAGAGTTGAATTGATTCACCAAAGAGTCATGAAGGGGAGAAGGGGAGGGAGTTATTACTACAGAGGAGATGGCCTGGGAAAGAATTGAGGGGTAAAGGGTTTGGAGGTCACCATGTGAATGAAGAGTAGAGTCTGTAAAGGAAGGTAGAGGGAGAGGTGAAAAACTAATAGATCATGTTTGGCTATAGGGATTTTGGGATTGTTGAACACTGAAGTGGTACATTTGTAAATGGTGACAAGATCAAGGGTACGATCCTCTATGTGTATGGGTAAAGTGGCCCTGAGGAGTAGACTGAAGGGTTCTTAGGGCATTTAAGGAAAAGTCAGTAAATATGTTGAAGTCCTCTAGTATGAAAGCAGGAGGTGGGGAGGAGAGACCAGGGTACTTTTATTAAACCTACAGATGATGAGCTTTCATTGTAATAATTGTATTCAATTACTAAAAGCAATGTTTTCATCCTCCTGGTCAAGAGGGCTTAGAATATTGAATATATGAATAATGCCATAAGATTTTCCTATGACTGTTTCTATATGAACCCCATTGAAAAGCATGGTAATTATATTAAAATAGTGGCGAAATCTCCAAAGCATATGGAAATAAAGTGTAGTACATATCATCTCCATCATTTTCTATGCTATGGGAGCTGTATTACATATTTCCTGTACACATATTATGTATAACTTGTATATTCTACATAAAGATAACCTTTTACACAATGTATTCAATTGTAAAGAGCAGTGATTTTATTCACCTGTGCAGTTGTCCACCAAAACTCTAAAAAAAAGAACAGTATTTAGTAACTGATGCCTGCTTATTTTTAAATGAACTTCTATGGATATAAAATGAAAATAATTATGATGGCAGTTGTAACAAAAACAACTGAACTTTATCTAGCACTTTAAGATTCATATTTAAGATTGTGAGGTAAACAATTGTATCTCATAGCAAGTAAGCATCCAAGAGACCTTTAATAACTTATTCTACTTATGTTTTGATTTTACAGAACAATGAGGAATGAATAATGTTTTGATGAAAAGCTACAAAGAAGACACAATGGGAAGGAGGACCTTCACAAGTTTAAAAAATTATCATAATATTTAAAAACTATCACATTGAACAATACAAAGAAGACTTCTATTGACACCAGAAGACCTATGTTCAAATTCATCCTCCAATCCTTACTTATTCTCATATTTAGAATAATAACATTGGACTGAAGAGTCTTTGAAGTTCCTTTCAGATCTAAATCAATGCAACATAAAAATTCATGGGATACTATGGTACTACCAAAAGCTCAATAGAAACATATATGCTGGTGATGATCAATCTATAAAATATTTAAAAACACAAAGGGAAAACAACATAATTAGTATCACCAGAGAGAGCAATAATTGAAAAAAAGTTGACCAGTTATGTAGTAAGACTGGGGGATAACCACTGCACAATTCATATGCTTAATCAGTATTCATCCAGGGAAAAGAAAGCTAGAGAAAGGAACCCAGAATGTTGGGTAGGCTACCAGTAGAGGATTTACAGGAAGATTCTGACAAAAGAAGACAAGAGAAGATATGGAGGGTTTCTGATGTGCACCAGTGATGGGAGGTCACAGTTTCACCTGTTCCATAGAATCATCATATATTTCAGCAGGAAAGTCATTGAAGACAAAACAACAGACTGGATTTTAGACTTGTGTACCAAGAAAACAAACAAAAAACTAAAACAGTTCAACAGCAACAGCAGTTGATAATTAAATGAGTGATTAAGGTCTGCTTGTCTTTGTTCAACTTAAACTACAAAGGCTTTAGGTTTGCAGGATGAACAGAGTTCTAAGATTTTCATTCTCTCCACTATTGAAGCCATACACCAGGAATATGAAAACATTCCAAGCCACCTGTCGAACCAGTGGAATAAATATGTCAGTTATCTGCAGATAGGCTTGACAGACAGTGAAATCCAACTATATTTACCTGTGCCTGAGCAATTCTTTAAATGGTACAGAAACAGAGGACATAGAAAGTAGAAATCTTCTAGATCTATTTCACAGCCTGGAAGTTATTCTTTTAAAATGTAAAAGGCCAATTTTAGCAGAGCTTATGATGTATTTTGTCCCTTCTAAGGGTTGAATTCCTGTAATTAGTCTTCATCAGGATTTTGACTAGTTAGTTTGCAATCATATTCAGTTGAGAGATATTTATCTCATATTTAGAGAGACAGAGACAGAGAAAGAGAAACTTTAAATTTAGATGACATAGATATAGCCATAGATATGAATAAAATATGTATATAGATGTAGATATGGAAATAAAGAAAGAGAGATAAAGTTATAAATAGATCTAAATGCATGTAGCAAGATGAATAGAATAATATAGAAATACATGCACTAAGGCCTTTTATGCCAAAAATCTGCAATTTTTCTTTGTAAAAATTCAGCATGGACCAGTGAAAAGCAGTATAGTATCATGGAATTAGTGCTTGTTTCTAGTTAAATTCTTACACAAAGTCTTTGAAACACACCTGACAAATGGTTGTCTAATCTAGCATGCTATTTATTTCACTAAGCAATAACACATGATTAATGAACAGTTATGGCTAATGGCAGTTAGGTGGCAGAGTAGATAGAGGGCTGAGCATAGAGTCAGAAAAACCCAAGTTCAAATCTCACCTCTGACACTTAATAGCTATGTGATCCTGAGCAAGTCATTTAACCTCTCTGATTCAAGGAAAGAGAAAGAGAGGGCTACAGATTGCTCAGAAGACTTTGTACATCATGTCTTCTTTAAGAGTGTCAGAAGGTCAAATGGGTTACATCAAATTCAATCAATCCCTAACTTTGATTTTTGTCCAATTCTTGCCCATGTTCTTCATCAATCTCCCACAGAAGAGCTGTCTAAAATGCTAAAGTTCTTATATTCAATGCAATAATATGTGTCTTTCCATTACCCTTTTGGCTCCATAATTTTTGTCCTATACAGATTTTGGTTATTCATTATTCATAGCCCTAGCATAAAATTCAAAAGATGAGATTTTACACCATAGAGCAGCTCGTGGTTGTTGAAAGTACTGCAGTGCCCAATGCAACAACATACATAAGCCAATTTGCAAACTTAAAGGGGCTCTATAAATGCTATTTTGTATTATGATTATTCTAACTATACTTTAGTCTCAATTAACAAAAAAAATATTGTAAAACTGCTCATTAAGGAAATGCTTTATTGAGAAATGGAATTAAGTTCACTTAAAAAAAACTGAAGATAATCATTAGGTATTAAGGTCCCCTTGTGGGGGCAGAGTCAAGATGGTGATGTAGAAGCAGCAAAACTCCACAGCTCCCCCCAAAACCACCTCAAATACCATAAAATATGACTTTAAATAAATCTTAGAGCTCCAGAATGCACAAAAGGACAGAGAAACAAAGTTCCTGATGAAAGCAGCCCAGTATGCAGATGGAAAGGGGTTCATTGCAGTGTGCTGGGAGCCCAGACCAGCACCACGTGAACCTGCAGCTATAGCACAAGGGTGTCCAAGGACAAACCACCACTGGAGATTCCAGGAGAGTGGATCACCGGCAGTTGTGGCAGTTTCAAGAATTACCAACCAATAAGAACTAAGGACAAAGGGAAAGATTAGTGGAACTCAGCTAAATTTGGGGGAGAGGGTCTGGCCAACTGCCCCAGAGCTAGAAGCCACTGAAGTGGCAGACAGTGCAACCACCTTCGTGTGGCTGCTTCAGAGCTTGCAGCCTGCAGATTGCAGGAGGGCCAAGTGATCATTCAGAGGCTAAGTGCTCTTCTTTTGAGCTGCTTGGATTCAGATCACAGTCTTGGGTGGTGGTCCTGAGGTGCATGACCAGTGAGCCAAAGGTGGTGGGGGTTGCAGAGATGGTGGCTTCCTAATAGTTCTGGCAGCTGCAAAAACCCCAGCAGTCTGGTACAGAGCTCTCCCCTCTCAAAGCAGAATTCTATGGACCTCAAAAGCCAAGTAATTGACTGGCAACATGAGCAGGCAAAGGAAGCAAAGCAAGCCCAGCAATCCAACTTTAGATTCCTTTTCTGGGGACAAAAAGGATCAAAGCATGGGACAGGAAGAAGACAACACAGTCC